>QLSS01000087.1:170411-202879 GCA_024372645.1 Trichomalopsis sarcophagae
CCATATATATATATATATATATATATATATATATATATATATATATACATTGCAATTACAAGAATCATCAAAATTCGACAAAAGGAAATAAAATAGAAAAATTTTATCAATGGAAATGTTTTTAAATACGGCGAAATTCATAAAATTAAATAATCGCTACGAATTATTGCAAAATTTATTTGTTTAATGTTAATTAATATAATAGGTATATATCTATTGCTTCTTAACCCATTGACGCCGAGGTGATCAGAATTTTTACTAAGAAAATAATGCAATAACTCTAATCCTACGCGAAATTTGATGCTCTTTCAGAATCTGAGCTCAAAATTTCGATTAGACACCGAGAAAAAAAATGGCCGATTTAAACGTAAAAAACGTGAAAATTTTTGAAAAAAAAAATTTTTTCGCATTGTTTTTCACAATGATAACGCAAAGGTATCAAGTTTTTACTATAAGCTGAGGTGATCATGGCACTCGAACATGAAGAGGAATTTTTTTTCAGAAAAATTCTTCAACGCGTTTTTTTCAAAATGGCGGCGAGAATGAAAAAATTTCATAAAAATCTTAATCGTTTGTTTTCTTAAAAACTATAAACTTTAAAAAAAAATTTCTAAGACCAAAATATCTTAAAATTAGTCAATTAACACTCTCAAATTTTTTCAGAATTTTTGGAGACAATATTTAATTTTCGAAAATTTCAAAAAATCCAATTTTTCAAAAATACCTTAAAAATTTTAGAATAAATTTGAGTGTTTCTTGACTAATTTTAAGACAAGCTTTTCATTTGTACAAATTTATGGGCGGTGTTGACGTGCACGATGGACACTGCATTAATGTACTTCCAAGTATACGTTCAAAAAAATGGACATGGGTCGTTTTTATAAGATTTATACAGGAATCCATTACAAATGCCCACGTAATTTTCAATGCTACACGTGATGGAAAGAAAAAAGTTGGAATAAAAGAGTTAACTATTTCGATTGGTAAATATTATATTCAAAAAGGTCAAACAAGTAAATCATTTCATAAACGATCTAGTAGCGGCCTATTGAGAAGGTGTTCAATTGAAAAATGTCCAATAAGAACAAGGATCTATTGTAACGAATGCAATCTATATGTATGCAATAATTGTTGGGCAGCAAAGCACTGATAGAAGAAATATTAAAGTGAGAGGCAAGGGGACTCACGAAAAAAAGGACCCCGAAACGTGAGAGGCAAGGGGACTCACGAAAAAAAAGCACCCCAAAGGAGACAAAGTTCTACCACGTCCACGCCGTTGTCTCTGGGTAATGCTAAGAGTAGAAAAAAACAATGAATATGTACAGAATGAGCAAGAAAGTAGTCAAGGAATCCTCTCAACTTTTTTCAAAAAGTTTTTAGGTATATTTTTGAAAAATTGTTTTTTTTGAAATTTTTGAAAATCAAAAATTGTCTCTAAAAATTCTGAAAAAATTTGAAAGTGTTATTTGACTAATTATAAGACATTTTTGTTCTTAGAAATTTTTTTTTAAAGTTTATAGTTTTTAAGAAAACAAAAGATCATCAAATTTCACGTAGGAATAGAGTTATTCCATTATTTTTTTGGTCCGATAATATAATAAATAAACACGTTGAAAAGTTAGTAAAAATTCTGATCACCTCGGCGTTAATGGGTTAAGAGTATGTACAACTTTTTATTCGATCAAATTTCCATTCGATCAGTTTTCCGTTCGTTCAAATTTCGATTCGATCAATGTTCCATTCGATCATACATCAGTGTCATATAATAAGATTCTGTCCTTTAAGTAGTCGGACATTATCTTTCTTATATGTATGGGCACATCCTGCTTCCGGAGTGCCTAGTATATTTCACTTTTTCCTCCCTTCCATCTTTACTCTCTATCGCTGTTTGTGCAGTGTCAATCACTAGACTAACTGCGTCCAAGGTTGAACGATTCTTTCTAAAGCCATATTGGTGTTCTGCTAATCCACCTTTTCTTTCTATAAAATGATCTATTCTGACGCAGATAATGCGTTCCAGGATCTTGCCTGGGGTATCCAGCATGCAGAGCAGTCTGTATTATGAGGGCTTCTAGGGTGGTTTCTTTCCTTTTCTTGTTTCCTACCCTTCGATACACTTCTTTACATATACTCTTACTCTTGCATTACGATGATGACTTCCCTTACTAAACAAATCTATTATTGTACCATTATTCGCTGACTCAAGCATCAAATCATCTATTATTAACAATTTTTGTTTTTGCGGATCGTTCGAATAGTCCTCGTTCCGCGGTAATCCTGCACGAAATTCAATTTTTACATTCTCCATAACTTTCTTGCCATTCACTATAATAAAATATTATTCTATCAAACTTCACATTAGCTAACACATCAAGAGGCTTTAAAAATCTCTGTACAAATACTGTGTTACCTGCGGAGGTAGGACCAGCGCAAATCATAGTCCACGGGTGTATAAAACAAGTGTCCATTTTAGCATATAATGACACACTAACAAAAAAAGTACTATACGCGGTTCAAGACCCTTCTTCACCGCCACGATCCTCACCCCAGGGGGTCCAGCCAGGACTCACTCGCTCTTGCGTCATCACCCCCCCCCCCCCCCCCGAGACCAAACTAGACTTGCCCCAACGAGCCATGGCGCCACCCTCCCCTCCTTTACCTCCTCTACCGGTCTGCTCGGCTTGCCCTTCTCTACTCGCAATTTTCTGTATAAATCTGTTTTTTTTTTTAATGTGTTCATCTAAGAATATTTAATCCCCTGGTAGAAATCTTGAGTGGTTGTTGCTCAGCTTATTTTGAATTTAGAAAATTACGCCAATTTATGCTCGCCATTATCTCCAGAAACCTCGTCAGCTGTCGACGTTAACAACTCAAAAACTCTATAGAAACCCGTCTAGCGAATGAAATTTGAATTTGTAGGTAATTAGTGTCCATCTTATCCTCATTCTATCCTTAACATATAGCCCGTTTTTGTAATTAAAATAATAAGTATGTTTTAAAAAAACAATAAAGAAAATTCGTTTAATTATAAATAATTTATTAACAGAATCACTGTTAAATTCACTTTCACTAGACTGTTGTCGTAGTCTGAATAATAAATATGATATGAAGCAATGTTTTCATTGAGAGAATCTTCTTCCATATCTAATTTTTTTCTTGATCTTCCGAAAATTCATTACAACTTTTTAGCTTCACTAAATGCAAAAAGGAACAATACGGTTATGTTCACAACAGACGCTACACACATTTGGGTACACCATGCGCTATACACATAGGCAGGAGCGGACGAGCGGCTGCTACACACGCGCGCATGCGCGTATACGGATTTCGTGTTCACGAATTACTGCCGAGTTTTATTCAAATTTGCGGCGAATAATTCGTTATCGTAACTGGCGATCTCTTAATTGACTGAGTAGTTCAATTAGTGAATTCTCTACTAGGGTCTTTTAAATAATTTAATTTTACTACGCTATAATATTTATTTTCTTTATTATTATGAGTCCGTGGACTCTGAACCGAACGGAGGTGTCTTCTCCGGTTCTTCCTTCGCACTTTATTCTAAGTTTTTAGTTTATGGGTTCTGACCGAAAAAGTGTTTGATAAAAATTATAAAATTTAAATTATAAAAAGTAAGAATGACTCTTATTAATGCTAAAGTAATCTGTAAGAGTAATCGTATTGTATGCCTATATCAATAGAATTAGTTTATAAATTACTTGTGTGCGCGATTTGTTGACTATACGCCACTATACGTTATGTGGCGATGTAGAAAAGTATCAGTATGTACTGCGTATTGGGAGTTTTAAAGTTGCAATGCGACACTAGCGGCACACTATGGGCGATTTGAGAAAAAGTATTGTCAAAATCAAATCGCGCCTCTCAGGAATGTGCTAGGGACCTAATTTTTATATATACTAGGGGGGTACCCCCCTACTCGCTTCGCTCACCAACCTCCACGTTTGTGTTAACGTCAAATAAACGTTTGCTACATCTATGATTTATTCAACTGACGTATCATGTACGTATAAGCTCAAGCATAGTCATACTCAAGAGCTTTCGATATAACTAAGATTTTCTAAATTAAAAAGAAATTGCATAGCTGCTGACTAACACTGATTATAAATGAACATTACCGAATATAATTTTTCATCCGTATTAAATTATGAGAAGAAAAATTTATTGAATTAGATCCTTATCCAGCGATAGAAAATCAGGGCACTGTTCAACATACAAACGTTGCTTATTTAAGATCTTCTGCACATACAGAATTGATGTTGTGCATTTAGGATTTGAGGACTCAACACTTTGACTGTTAATCTTCTCTGATGCGAGGATAGGTTCGATATATGAACTTGGTTATCACTGACTTGTCTATCTAATAACACTTAAGTTATTAGATATCTAAATTTGGGTATTAGCTTAACATACATTGACTTTTTTAATTTTCCATTCCACTATAGTTAAGAGTACTATTTTGCAATCGAAAGTTCACTTTCTCCAAGTTGCTACTGCAAGATATTTAGTTTCTGTTGATATGATATGAGATCAACATTCATCCTTTCGTGCCTCTCTTTGTGTGAAGATGGAGCTTTGTCCGATACAGAAAGCTTTCTCATCTATACTTTATTATCCCTACCAAATTGGATTTTTTCATTTATATATATTTACCAATTAGACTCTTGTGTTCCTTTAATGATGTTCAGGCTGTTTCCTTGCATAAAAAAGCTTGCCCATTTCTAACATACTTGCAGAGAATATTGAATTTCGACATTTGAATCCCGAATCCCAGACTCTTTGACTATCGTCTATGACTGATAGAACAATAGCATTATGTATGCTTTACGAAACTTCAGGATCCAACTCATTTCATTCTTGCCACACTATTCGATGATTATCTTCTTGTGGGATCGTCCTGTCATCAGTGATTCTCATTCAGCCATGGAGGGACAGGGCACCGTTCAACAGACACTTGAATTGACTCTGTATTGATACATGTGTTCTCACATACTTCTCACATAAAGTGGGGGAGTAATTGAGAGGGAAGAATTGAAGGGAGACACTTAGGGAAAGGAATTGAGGAAGAGACACTCAGGGGGAGGGATTGATGTGGAGGCATTGAGGGAGAAAATTTTTAAACCGGTGGCGGCAACATTTTTTTATAATATAAAATTATAATGCTAACCACCGCGATTGTGTTTCCGTTAAACAAATGTTTGCAATATCTTTGTTTAAGTCATTTAATGTTACATGTACGTACCGGCTCAAGCGTAGTTAAACTCAAGTGTTTTCTGTATAACTGAAAGTTTTTCTAAATTATTATAAAGTTTCGTAGCCGCTGTCAGTCCCTGATTATACGTTATCATTTCCGAATGTCATTTTAGTTGAGTATTCAATCATGAGAACTAATAATTATCGAATATAATGATACTAATTAGAATCTCTATAAAATATACCTTTAAAAAGGTAATTACTCCCATCATTTAGCAGACTGGGCTTTGGCAAGCGTTTATTTTTCTATTAATCTAAGATTGTTCATTCTTTTATCTTTTTATTTACAGAGATTATCTTTGATTGTTTCAAAATTGGACGGTTTGTATAAATAATTATGTCTGAATATCCTCAGCAGAATCTATCCGAATCTTTTATGTGTTGGAAACACTAATAATTCCCTTTGAAAGAAGAATGTTCATTATTTATTCCTGATTTTTTAATTTTATCAATAATTATTTCAATCGTAAAAATAGCTTCACTAATAAACTGTGAAATGACGGGTCCGTCAAGTAAATATTCACATTAATTTTAACGAATAAATATGCTTAACAACAACGCAAAATGATGGAATAACGAAAGATGCAGGTGAAGGAAAATTCGTCGGGCATAACTTTCACTAGTTGCAGTCTGACGGCCCGAAAAAAAATTTTTCGTGTTCCTTAGAACAATTGTCTAAGGTCGGAGGGAGAATAAATGAGGGGGAACAATTGAGGGGGATTAATTAAGGGGGACCAATTGAGGGGGAGGAATTGAGGGATAACAATTATATATATATATATATATATATATATATATATACAGGGTGACCCAATTTAAACGGGCACCGCTCATAACTCATCAGGGACAGCCACAATCGAAAAAATGGTAGAGACCAAAGTTGTAGGATATCGAAGGGGCAACCCGATGGTGACCTTGGATTTGACTTTGAACGCGTTTTTCAAGGTCATTTGAAGGTCAACTTTGGTTTTTTAAATAGGAACCCCATTCTTTTATTACGGGAATGGAAAGAGCGGTAAATTTTACGTTCAGAATGGTATGTTCGGTTGCGGCACTGAAGGTCATCTCAATGTCCTGCAGCCAGAATGAAACCCCGCCTACGTAATTCCTCTAGCAACGCCAAATTAAAAAAAAGTGGTAGAGACCAAAGTTGTTGTATAGGGGGGGGGGGGGGAATTGTGACCTCGAATTTGAGCCAGTCCTACAAGGTCATTTCAAGGTCAAATTATTTTTTTTCAAACAGCACCCACTTTTTCGACTCCGGATCCTGAAAGCGTGTAAAATGTTGCACTTTAAACGAAGTAGTAAATTTAAAATAGAAGAAAAGATTTTAATCATTTAGCGTACCATTTCCTGAGTTTTGTCATCATTATAAAACTTGATGTCCAGGATCCACGACGGGGACGTAGCAGTGTGGATTTTCAGGTCCTACAACTATGGTCTGTACCACTTTTTTTTAATTTGGCGTTGCTAGAGGAATTACGTAGGCGGGGTTTCATTCTGGCTGCAGGACATTGAGATGACCTTCAGTGTCGCAACCGAACATACCATTTTGAACGTAAAATTTACCGCTCTTTCTATTCCCGCAATAAAAGAATGGGGTTCCTATTTAAAAATCCAAAGTTGACCTTCAAATGACCTTGAAAAACGCGTTCAAGGTCAAATCCAAGGTCACCATCGGGTTGCCCCTTCGATATCCTACAACTTTGGTCTCCACCATTTTTTCGATTGTGGCTGTCCCTGACGAGTTATGAGCGGTGCCCGTTTAAATTGGGTCACCCCTATATATATTATTTGTCATTATTTTTTTTTAATGTTATCGTAGTTTACAGAGTATAGGGAGTTCATGCTCAATTTTCTAAAATGATTTTTCTCTTTGTAATAATTAAAATTGTCATGTTTTGATCATTTAAATATTATGAATGTACATAAAAATATATTATATAATATTTATATTATTTTTATATGCATACATAATAATTTCATATTTATCGAAAATTGACATTATTTAAATATTACAAAAGAAAAATCATTTTAAAAAATTGCGCATAAAATCTATATACTCTATGCACTACTTTGATAGAAGATGTTGTTTCCCATAACTAATTAAACATGTAATGTAATAGTCTAGGTTACAGAATTATATATATGTGTGTATATATATATATATATATATATATATATATATATATATAACAATTTATGTAAGTTATATGTGATGAGAATAATAATATTTTGTTTTATCAACCATTTTATGTGTGTTAACTTTGAAATCTGACATGCTACAGAATGGAACTTCTTAGATTTGAAATTCCTGTAGGTTAGAATACTTTAAAATAACATGTTTTTTTGTTTATATAGTGCCGTATTATTAGAATATAATATTCGAAGCTAATCAAATTAGAGGTCCGTGATTTATGATAATTTTAAGTCCCGGATTCACGTTTCTTAGTACAATAGGTCGAAATAGATGAATTTTTAGTTTATGTAGGTAAAAAAAAAATCATTCATTAATTAAAAAAATAGTATATGATTGTCTCAAAAATGCCCAATTATTTTAAAATGCATTTTTATGGCATATTAATGCATTGACAAGTAGCTAAAATATCGTTTTCTTAAAATTTCGTACTTTTCATAGGTGCCCAAGCTCGACAATATTCTGATATTTTTCCCTATATCTGAAAGTACAACCTTCATTAAAAAAAAAAATGTGGCTCTCTCGGGGACAGCCGATAAAAGTGAATACTGAATTAGGTGTGTTGTAAACTTCGTTTTTTTTTTATATAGGTGAAATAATAAAAATATGTTTATCGTTATTCATACATTATTTTATTTCTCAAAATCTTTATTTATCTATCGTAGAATCACGCTAAAAGAGGACCGCGAACTCGTAGTGGTGATTCGCGGAGTCAACGAATCCTACACCGAGGACGAAATACTCGAGGAAATCCGCAGAAAAAACCCTGTCACGAAGAAGGTTTTTCGCATGCGAAAAGGCGAAAAAATCTGGCCCCTAGTCGTAGTCCACTTGGATCCCTCCTCCCCCCACGCGAAGTCAATCTTCGATCTGCAAACGGTAGGTGGCCTTAAAGTCACGGTCGAACCCAAACACAAATCTAAATTCGTTCCCCAGTTCAAACGTTGCCAAAAATTCGGCCACACCGCCAACTACTGCCACGCAAACTGGGTCTGCGCCTTCTGCGCAAAAGACCACGCCACTCCCGCTTGTCAAAAGAATTACAAGAAAGACCTCGCCCCAGTCTGCGCCAACTGCAAAGGCCAGCACAGAGCCTCTTATCGCGGCTGCCCAAAAGCCCCAAAAGCCCCCAGCTCGCACAAAGAACCTCCGCAAATTCCCAAACCCAACACTTCGCTACCACGCAACAAACGCCCCGTAAACACTCGCTCCCCAGTTTCGTACGCAAACGCCGTAACAGGACCTCCGCTCTTAAACAGCACCAACCTAACAAACTCTATTCAAGCGCAAATCCAAGCTGCAATCACACAATTCACCGCAACTCTCACTTCAGCCATCCTTCAAATCCGATAATGGATAAACAACCCGAAAACCTTCTTCTCCTAAATTGGAATGCCAACGGCATTTCAAAAAAAACCACAGAATTACAAAAATTTTTAGGGGAAAAACGGATCGACATCGCCTGCATCACCGAGACCCGTCTTACCTCCAGCAAAAAACTTTACATACCAGATTTCACAATCTATAGACGTGACAGGCCCGATGCAGCGGGCGGTGGCGTATCCGTTTTGATTCGCAAAAACATCCGCCACAGAGCTATTAACACTGACATTCCCAACAGTGAAGCAGTGGGAATCGAAATCCACACCAAGTTCTCGCCCATTAGAATCATAGTCTTCTACGTGCCCCCAAACTCAAATCAAAAATTCGCTTCCCTCGACCCACTTTTCGAAACAAATACTCCTACCATAGTAGCCGGTGACCTCAACGCCAAACACACCTCCTGGGGTTGCAAACATAACAATCCAGCAGGCCAATTACTCCTTAAGAAGTTACTAAAACTTAACATTAGCATCGAGCCACCCCTCGAACCCACACATTTTCCCGGTTGCGCTTCACACGACCCAGACATTTTAGACATTTTTCTAACAAAAAACATCACGCTACCATCTGACCCTTGGTCGACAGAGGAACTCTCCTCAGACCACAACCCGGTTCTAGCCAAAATCTCATGCGCTCCCGACATTTCACCCGTCACCACCAGCCGTATAAACTGGCTTCACTTAAGATACATCCTCGAATCATCCTCTTTTAAATGTAACCCTATCAAAACGACTACCGATCTAGACAACGCGGTAGAACTGCTAACCCTAGAAATAAACGCGGCCACCAAACAAGCCACAATCACAACCCCCGCCACCCAACATAAAACCAAACTACCCTCGAAATTAATGTACCTCATTACCGAGAAAAATAAACTGCGCAAGCTTTGGCAAACAACTAGGAACCCCAAGCTTAAAACTGAACTAAACGCGATGACCAAAGAATTAAGCGCCCTTGTTTCTGAGCACCGTAACAATGAATTCAACGGTTTCATTGCCGAAAAAAATCCTAAGAAAGCTTGGTCGGTCGTGAAAAAACTCAGAAACAAGAGGCCCTCTCTCCCCCCTCTACAACAAGGTAAAAAATCTTTCTCTCTCGACTCAGACAAGGCCGAGATTTTTGCAACCTCGCTACAACACCAATGCTCTCCCATCCCGAGTCCTGATGACTTAATGGAGACCCACGCTAGCATAACCGAGGCTGTAAACCAACACCTTCTAGATAACCCCGAATTTGCACACACAACACCTCAAGAAATCAGCGCCATCGTACGCAACCTAAAAAACCGAAAAGCTCCGGGCAAAGACGGAGTTACTAATAGCGTCCTAAAAATCCTCCCCAGTAAACATCTAGTTGCAATTTGTAACATTGCAAATGCTTCCATGCGACTGCAATATTATCCAGCAGTTTGGAAAGAAGCTACCGTAATCTGCCTCCCGAAACAAGGAAAACCCCTCACATCCGCGTCCAGCTACAGACCAATCAGTCTCTTACCGTCTCTCAGTAAAATCATTGAAAGCGTTCTTCTCACTCGTCTGAACAAACATATAGACGAAAACAATATCCTGCCAGACGTCCAACACGGCTTCAGAGCTAGGCACTCTTCCGCACATCAACTCATGAGAGTTTCCGAACACATCGCAGACAGCCTCAATAAAAGACAGCCTCGCACAGCCATGGCCCTCCTCGACGTGCAACAGGCCTTCGACAAGGTCTGGCACGACGGTCTCATCCATAAACTGATAGAGCTTAAATTTCCGCATTACCTCATAGGTACAATCAGATCTTTCCTCTCCGAACGATCACTAAGGGTTAGAGTAGGAAACTCCCTGTCTAGCAGTAAACCCATCACTGCAGGTGTCCCACAAGGGTCTAAACTGTCCCCCACACTCTTCAACGTATTCGGCTATGACATACCCCAAGATAAAGGTATTATCACTGCAATTTACGCAGATGACATAGCCGTCATGCGCACAACAAAACAACTCTCCTTTTGCACAACCCTGCTAAAGAAACACATCTCCAAACTCATCGACTGGTATACTCACTGGAGATTATCCATTAATGAGTCAAAATCTGTTGCCATCCTCTTCTCAAGAAGAAATAAAACCCCACACACGGGCATCAAAATAAAAGGTCACACCCTCAAATGGAGCAACTCAGCTAAATATCTAGGAGTCACTCTAGACCGCAAACTCTCCTGGGCCAAACATATCAAACTCACCCGAGCCAAAGCCTTCGGTGCTTTCATCCAACTTAAACCCTTCTTCAGTAACAAAGCAGTCTCTCACAAAACCAAACTCCGAGCTTTCTCAGCTATCATCAGAAGTATCCAAACCTACGCCATACCCATTTGGGGAGCAGCTGGTAAATCTCGCTCAAAACTCATCGAAGGCTCTTTCTTTAAGATGCTCAGGTCTATCCTCAACATACCCTGGTTCATTAGGAACAAACAGATCCTGAAAGAAATTTCATTTACTTCCCCCTCTCAAGCGGCCCCTGTTTTCGCAGCCAAACTTCGTGAATCTATGAGAAATCACCGAAACCCTACCATCGTGGCATGCACATCATACTCATCAAAGCCATTTGACTGGGTGAAACGCCCCTGCTTTAGAGCCTCCCACCGCTTAATAGCCTTTCCGCAATCTCCCGCGACACCTACACAAATACACCCGCACGTCCCCACCTACTCATTCTCCACAACGTGCGCACACTGACACATTCACAGATACACTCAAATTTCTCACCTCTCATCTAAAGGCTTACCGCCAACTCAATTCGAGCTTCGCTACATTAGCATCACAGTCCCCTCTTCACAACCCTATGAGAAATGTGGGGACTCTCAAAACCCCGCAGCAAATCACTCTCTTTATTCTTCATTCTAACTCTCACTTCCTTTCTTCTTCTGGGCGTATAACCTTCGGGTTGGTCCCCTGAGGAGGTGTTTTTAGTCGGTAGGCATCACTTCACTGTGATGAATCCGACACTACCTTCCCTCCATCTCGAAGGTGTCTTTTGAAGATTTCCACCTCCTCACCCCCTCCAAAAAAAAAAAAAAAAAAAAAAAAAAGTATCTTCATTTTTTAATTCAATAAAAGAAACAATTGGTTTGTGGTAACTAAAGTATGATATAAATGTTTTAGAATCGATTTTATATAAAAATCTTGAAAATACTGCATCTAATGTATGCCATACTTAGTAGTTGATTGTTGCACATCATTATTCGTGTCGAATTGAAATTTATCTTTGAGGAATGTAATTAATGGTTGTGCACTTTCGTCATTAAAGTTAACATTAAAATCTCCTGCTAAAATCAGTGGCATTTCATGGTCATTTATACCAAGCTCCCGTGATCCTACTTGAGTGTATAGAAGTAGTGATCTATGGATAAATTGAATTATGTTTGTAATGCTTTGATTGGGTGAAATGTAAATCGCTGCCATGATATATATTTGGCCGTCTTCTAAAACGCAGTGAGCAGAACATATTTCAGCACGCGGGATAGCATTATTTCAGTTTATGCTACGTAGAGAAAGCCGAGCGCATGGGGACGCTGGATAGCATTGTCCAGAGTATAGCGTGTAGTAGAGAATTATAGTGTGTACAGAACGCCGAGAGCGCCGAAAGCCAACGGAAAGATGCGGTAAGAAGATCGCCGTGGAGGGGAGAGAGAGATTAGATTAGATTAGATTAGATTTATTTGCGTACATTATGTTATATAATAGTAAGATTCAGCATTATGCGGTGAAAGTAAAAAATAGTAAGTTGTATATAAAAGTTGAAGTAGAAAGTAGAAATATAGTAAGTTGAGGCGTGTTTAGAATAAGTATAGTGTAAAAGTGTACTGATGATGAAGATGAATAGCACGAGAATGAGTAGGTGTGTGCGTGTGCATGACTGTTTATGAGCTATGTGTTTCCGAGTTAAAAGTAGTAGTCTCTAGCAAGCCTTCTGAAAGTGAGAGTAGATGAGGTGTTTCTGATGTGAGATGGCAGGCTATTCCATAAGTATGAGGCGCTGATATGAAACGAGTTCCTCAGTATCTCAGTCGCGAAGGCAGGTATTTCCAGAGGTGTCACCTCGCTCTTCACAGTCCAGTGGTGCAGCCCCCAATGAATCGCAAGCTGTATAGGGCTTTGTTGACTTTTTTCGTGATTGAATCCACTTGCGGTTTCCAAGTGAGTTTACTGTCGAGTACAACACCGAGACTTACGACCGCCTCACTGAACAAAAAAGATGGACTTAGTTTTACCAGGGTTGAGTCGCAGACCGGAGCTCCCCGCCCAATCAGCGACCAGCCGTGCCGCTTCTGCTAGCCGAGCCATACCCTCAAGAAATTTATTCTTACTGGTGTGCAGGTAAATCTGAAGGTCGTCCGCATAGAAGAGGTCTTTAATGGTACCGTCAAGTAAGTTCTGCAGGTCATTGACATAAAGACTGAACAGCAGGGGTCCCAGAACAGAACCCTGTGGGACTCCCAGGTTGGTTTCAAGCCATTCAGAGTTTCCATTTTTATTCAAAATTATCATTTGGGAACGACCTTGTAAATATGATTTGATCCACAGGAGAGCCGCCCGTGAGAACCCCAGCTGTCGCAGTTTAGATATTAGTTTAGAAGGTGAGATGGTGTCAAAAGCTTTGCTGAAGTCAAATGGCAGCATGAGAGTCACCTTCTTTTTGTCAATGGCCATGCGTATGTCGTCGGTCAATTTGAGTAACGCGGTTTGTGTACTGTGGTGTTTTCGGAAGCCGGTCTGGAGGGTATCCGGTAACCTATTTTTGTTGAGGTACTCCGTGATCTGGGTGTGAGCGATCTTCTCGAGTACCTTTGAGAGGAAGCAAAGCAGTGCAATCGGCCGAAAGTCAGTGACGTCAGATGGAGCACTCGTCTTCCTTAGGGCAACCAACTGTGCCTGCTTCCAGACACTCGGAAAGATCCCCCGAGTGAAGGAGTAGTTAAATAAATTTACAATATATTCGCCAATAATTGGGAGAGCCTTAACGACTACTCCACAGGGAACACCGTCGACACCCCTCGCTTGCGAGGAAAAATGTGAAAAGGCAATGACAACATCGCTCAAACCAATGGGACTGAAGGAAAAACCCTCCTCGCTTGCTGTTAAAATAGAGTCCATTGCATCATCTATGTTTTCAAGGGGTGACACCGATACTCCCTCGAAGTGCCCATTCAGCTCACCCGGCGTGAAACCGAAAAACTCCTCCTCCTTTCGTCCAGGCAGGACGCCGAGATGACCCATAACCTTCCAGATATTTTTATTCTCGTCAAGAGCGTCCGAGAGTTGTTGACGAAGGAAGGAATCACGCTCTTGAGCAGAACGCATGTCGACCACCTTTGTAAGTCGAAGAACCTCATCGAAAAGCTCCGCTCTCCCCGTGCCTATAGAAGTATTCACTTCAAAAAAATTAGGTCCCTAGCACTTTCCTGAGAGACGCAATTCGATTTTGACAATACTTTTTCTGAAATAGCCCATAGTGTGGCAGCTTCGGGAATTAAGAAACATGACGTCAACAAAGTCTCTGTTTATATTGGTGGTATATGGAAGTTTAGTATTTTTAGTCAATTTTTGAATAACAATTATTGTAAATTGTATGTGAACTTATTAAATCAAATTCTAAAGTTGATTATTATCTAGGGCGAAATGTATTTTTGTACTGAATACAGAAAACTTACTATAATAAGAGTCTGCTGCACTAATTTGTTCCTCAAGGACTGTAATTCCATAATGCAAAAACTCTGTCATTCAGTTTTGTTCAGTACTGAGCAAAGGAATGATATTTACTACAAATTGACTTTAAAAAAATTATTTTGAGTATCTGAGCAAGAGTACGAACAGTCCATTTTTCAACTACCACTTCTACATCATTTTTATCGTTTTTATTTTAGTAGCAATATCTCTGTGACCATATTTCAAAGAACTGGAACTGAGTGAAAAAGCAAGAATAATTATTAAACAAACTAAATTGGAAGAAAAACAAAGGGCTCAAGTACAAATATTAGATAACATATCTTACAGTCTCGCTTCACACATTGAAAAAAAATAAAATGAAACAATAGCTGGAACAATAGTTGGAGAAAATGAAGATGCTGATACTGTCTTGAAGGCTAAAATCTTACTATTAAAGCAACTGAACATAGGGATTCAAGATAAAAATAAAATTCCAATGGATTTTGTCAATACTTTGAAAAGTAAAATTGAAGATTTTTAGAATAAAGATACTTTACCAAAATTCAGTTATGCAGATATTGTGAAAAAATGCAATTTAAACTCAAGTTAATCACGCGCCAATTCTTATAATTAAGACAAGAACCGTTAAAAGGAAATCTATAATACAAACAAAAGTTATTAGAAAACTACAAGAAGATGTTATAGTACCGGTTGAAAAACTTAAAGTAACTGAAGAAGGCTCGGTATTAATAAAATGCTAAAACATAAATGATATAGAAAACGTACGAAATAAATTCAGCGAAAAATTAGATAATGACTACGAAGTATACATCCAAGAAGAACTTGAAATGAAAATTCCTGGAATAGAAAGTAATTTCAGTATTGAACAATTAAAGATAGACATTAACAAAAGTAACTTTGAAGATTTGAATTGTTTTTGTAATGTAGTACACACTTTCAGTGGCAATAAAGACAATACATAAACTGCAATTATTACAGTTACACCTGACACACATGAATATATTTCTAAAAGAAATTATAAAATACATGTTGGTCATCAAAGCTGTCATGTATACGAGGACCTAAACATCAATCCTTACTACAATTGTGGCAGAATTGGTCACAGCGATAGAAAGTGTGAGAATAATAGCGTATGTCTCATGTGTGCAGGCTCACATCAAACAAAGTCTTGTTTATAGTGAAAAAAAAAAAACAGCGGAAACTACTCAGCAACGAATAAGTGAATCAATGCAATCTGAATCTAATTTAAAACAGAAAAATAACAGTTAAAGTAACTTACAGCCTTCAACATCACGGAAATCAACTACGTCTACCGCACCAAATCTTTAAACAGAATCAAATATAACTAATACTGAAGGGAAGAAACTAGAACCAGAAGCAGTAAGGAACAAAGCCTAACAACCAAATAGAAATAGACAGCATAAGGGAAAAAACTAAATGGATTCAAAATGGGTTTTGTCGAAATCTTAAATGAAGAAGAAGTAGATTTTTCCATAGAATATGAGGTAGATGACATTGAATCTCTAAATAATATTTCAGAAGTTAATAATATGTTATTACTACATATTAATTTATGAAGTTTAAATAACAACTTGAATAATCTTGAAATCTTTATTGAGAGATTGCATCTGAAAACTCATGTTATCGTTTGCTCGGAATCATGGTACATAAAAAATATCGATGAATATCATATTGATAATTACGATATATATTATAATTCTAGTCATATAAACAAATATGACGGGGTGGTAATGTTCATTAAAAATACGCTGAAATATAGCATAAAAAACGAGCAAGTAGAAAATTTAAAAGTATTGAGTTGCTTAATTAAAAATAAAGAGAACAGTATAATTAAAATTTGCTAGAAGTCTACTAGAAGTCATGACTTTGACACAGAAATATTACCAAACAATGTAACAACTGTTGTAAAGAATAACAAAAATATCAAAAACCATTTTATTGCTGGTGACTTTAACATTCACTTGATGACTCTGGATGAAGATAACAAAACTCTATACAATCTCCTGCAAGCTTAATACATTCCTTTATTTACTAAAATCACTAGACCAAACGAACTCAATTTAAATAATAGATAATATATAGACAACTTTTTTTCTAAAATAAATCTTACTATTTTATCATACAAAATCACTAAAGTCTTCGGTGACCACTATCCATTACTTGCAACAATAGACATTAATCCTACGACTAATGAAGCCACAAAAAATACTTGCAATAATTGTATTAACTATAGAAAAACAATTAAAATTGTAAAGAGTCAAACATGAGAAAATTTATTTGCTCTACATGATCCAGAACTAGCTACTAATGAATATAGTAGCTAGATCTAGTATAAATGAAAAAATAATAGTAACTTTTTTAGATCTTGCTAAAGCCTTCGATACAGTCAATCACGAAATACTATTAAAAAATTTGTACAGATATGGTATAAGAGAAAATGCGTATGAATTATTAAAGAATTATCTAGCAAACAGAATACAAAAAGTTGAATGAAATGGACAATAAAGCAATTCAGTTTATGTAAAAACAGGTGTTCCACAAGGAACTATCCTGGGACCTTTATTATTCATAGTTTATATTGATGATCTGCTAAGTACTTTGCCTGACAATTATATTTTCTCATACGCAGATGATACAGTAGTATTCAGTGGTAATTGTCGGTATATAAGGATCCGGACGCGATAAGGTGGCACGAAATAAAGAAATAGGACCAAGCTATTTATTGAGAGAACGTATCGTGACTTTATTTAAACGTGAACTTAAACGGTGTTTTATAACAGAGCGGGACGAGTGCCGAAGGCGTGAGTGCAGCTCGACGATCTCGTAGAGAGTAGAGCGGCGAGCGGAGAGCGCCGCCGAGCTAAACGCCGTATCACGTGGTTTTGGCGGCGAGCGCTTCTAGAGTCCGATTGTCCTCGACATCGATTCCAGGCTGACCCTTAGTTATTCTGTAACATGAGAAATCTGTTAGTTTCCTAGCAATAATCTGGATAATTTATTATGGCTATCAGAGGGCAAAGGCTTGGTAAAGATATCCGCTCTTTGCTCCTTTGATTCTATCCATTCTATTCTCACATAATGTAACTTGACACACTGCTTAACATAGTCCTCATACACTCCAGCCATGTGTCTCAACTTATTACTTCCATCCATCTTTGTGCAAGCGACTGCTGCTTTATTATCACACCATAAGATGATTGGAAAGTATGTCATGTCTGGAATCACTTTCAGAGATAAACTTATGCTAATTGATTCCCTACAAGCATCACCCATGGCTACGTATTCAGCTTGGCAAGTTGACAAAGCTACATAGCTTTGCTTGTGGGTTCTCCAGGCTATTGCATCTCCGTACAGCGTAACTACATGTCCGCTTGTCGTGAGCGAGTCTTTACAATCTGCAAAGCTTGCGCCTGAGAATGTTTCCATTCCGTCCTTCAGCCCTTTGTAGGTCAGTTGCCAATTCTTTGAGTAAGCAATGTACTTGAATACTCTTGTTACCATTTTCCAGTCGTGTTCCGTCGGATTCTGTTGATGTCTGCTTAACACATTGACTGCGTATGCCAAGTCTGGCCTGGTGCCGGACATCAAGTACATGAGAGATCCGACCACTTCTCTGTATCCACGCTGGTTTATAGCTTTGTCATTTGTTGCTTCTTCTTCTCGTTGTTTTCGTTGTCTGTTCAGCACTTGATTTGTTACCATGGGGGTTGATTGACCTTTAGCTTGTGCATATCCAAATTTCGTTTGCATCTTATTTATGAATTTAATTTGGTCCAGTTTTATGGTCCTTTCCTTACTGTTTCTTGTTATAGTAATTCCCAAGAACTCTTTAGGTTCACCCAGGAATTTCATATCAAACTTTTTACTCAGTTCTTTCTGTATTTCTCTCATCTTTGGCTCGTCATTGCCTGTCAGCAATATGTCGTCAACGTACAGCAGCATGATTATGCGGCTTTTGTCTTCGGCGTATACGAACAGGCATGGATCTCTACTGTTCGCTTGGAATCTTAGTTGTTTAGCGAATTCTGAAAAGTGTTCATTCCAATTCTTTGGACTGGTTTTCAAGCCATAAAGAGATTTGTGAAGCTTCCAAACTTTCGTTTGTTTCTGATTTTCGTATTCTTCAAAACCGTCTGTTATTTCTAGAAATATATCCTTTTTTATAGGGCTGTGAAGAAACGCTGCTTTTACGTCCAGTTGCCACAACACATAGTCGTGTTTATTAGCAATAGTCAGTACAGCTCTTACTAGCGCAAGTCTTGACACTGGTGCGTACGTTTCACAAAGATCATACAAATTTGAATCCTTGAAACCTCGTATAACGATTCTTGCCTTGTAGTCGGGGTATTTTGTTCCAGTGTCTTTACGTTTGAATACCCATCTCGAATCCAGGATGTTTAATTTCTTGCCGTCGCAGCTGGTTCTACTGACTACTTCATATACTTGGTTTTTCTGAAGTGCTTCTCTCTCTTTGTTTATGGCTTCTTGCCATCTATCTGCCTCTGGTGATGATACAGCTTCTCGGTATGATTTTGGATCCCCATTAATACCTGTCAGTAGTGCGTACAATTCATATTCACTTAGACCTTTAATTTTATCCTGCAGTTTTCCTGATTCTGACGTACCAAGCGTCATCAGTGCATCAAGGTCATATATGTTTAGACCTTCAGTTTCATCCTGAGCATTTTCAGCTGATACAGTTTTCTTACTTTGAGTCTGCTTTCGAGTCACTGGTCTGTGATTTATTTTTGAAACAGGTTTCACGGCTATTTTCTGATTTTCTTTACGTGGTCTGCCCTTTTTCTTGGGTGCCTTAATCGCTTCTTCCGGTTGAGCTGCGAATTCAAGTAGCCAGGTTTCTTTATTCAGAGTATCGTTTGTTATTGTCCAATTTTTTATATCTTCGGGCTTGTAAATGTCTCCGAATACTTTACTTTCGATGAATTGCACGTTTCTGATTTCGTATACTTTGCCATCTTCTGGATTTAGTAACAAATATCCTGTGTCAGTATATCCTACTAAAACTGTTTTACTCGAGAGTTTATCGAACTTAGTCTCCTGTTGTCCTTGGACCTTGATAAAAGCTACGCAACCAAATCTCCTAATCTGATTTATGTATGCTTTTGATTCTGGGTTGATCCTTAGCAAAGGTGATTTAAGATCAATGGACTTGTGAGGCGTCAAGTTATACAGGTAGGCTGCTGCTTTTATCGCCAGATCCCAGGCATTTGCTGGTAGTCTAGAATCGTACATTAGGGCTCTGGTGATTTTCTGTATGGTTTGATTGTAGCGTTCTGCTATGCCGTTTAACTGTGGAGTGTATGGACAAACTGTTCTGAGTTCAGCACCATATTTATCCAATACCTTCTGTGTCTTTCCGCTGGTAAATTCTGTTCCTTGATCACAGTCTAGGTAGCAGAACTTTTCATCTTTTCCGCATATATTTCTACATTTCACGACAAAGTCATCTATACATTCAGCAGCGTCCGACTTTTGGTTAACTGGGTAGGCCATTGCAAAACGTGAATAATTATCTACTAATATAACTATGAACCTACAGCCTTTCGGATGAGTAGCTGGCGTAATCGGTGCCATTGTGTCAGCACTGACCCGTTGCAATGGTTTCTTGGCCATCTCTCTGTTATTATCAAATTTCGGTCTATTCATTTTCGCTACTTTGCATATTTCGCAATCTTTCAAGCACACACCATGATCGTTTTCTCGGAATTGTTTAATATCGGGGTATAATCCTTTTAGAAGCTTTACTTTATTCAGAGCCGTATGTCCTAATCTAATGTGCCATAAATTAATAGTATTTATTACGGTAGATTCGTCAACATTTTCTTTCCTTTGATTTGCTGAATCTATGACTGATTTTTCATCAGCGAATGTCACCTTTTTCTTAATAATCTTTTCATTGCTTTCATGGGCAATTAGAGCATTCGAGGGCATCGTCTGTATGTTATTTAATTTTGGCTTTAAATCGATTATCCAGAATGGATTCTCAAACTTTCCTTCTAGAATCTTTTCTCTCGTATTTGGTTCGTAAATGTTTATCTTTTTGTTATCTAAATACACGCACAGGCCCTGATCTGTAAAGCGTTTGAGTGACAGCAGGTTTTTTCTCAGATTTTCTGCGTATACAACATTATCTAATTTTATTACGTTACCGTTAGATAGTTCGAATTTAACTTGGCCTTGATTGGTTGCGATGATGTTAGATCGTTTGTCTTTATTGGCACAGCCTATTACGCGCTCAGTCTTTTCGTGCAGCTGAGTTAAGATGAGTTTAGAATTTGTCATATGATCTGTCGCGCCTGAATCTACGATAAATTTTTGCGTCTCGTTGTCCCATTCATTCAGACTCACATTCATGCATATTGAATCAGTATTAGTTGTACCTTTTGCCGGAGTGCCAGGTCGTCTGAAGGGTGACTTTGATCGGGATCTGCTATGCTCTCTCCTCTGCTTTCTCTTTGGAGAGATACTTCGGTTGCGATCAGTCGCTCTCTTTCGTGGTGGCCCTTTCCGTGGTTCACTGCAGTCTACGGCGATGTGCCCGAACTTATTACAGTTAAAGCACTTAGGCTCGTCGTGCTTGCACCTTGGACGAGTGCGCCGTGCTACCACATCGCTCGCACCGTTTGTTGGGCCTCTCCCTACTTTTGGATCGTCCGTCAGAGGAACGGTTTCTTTCCTCTGCGAATCCGAGTAGGGCTGATTTTTCTGGGGTTCTCTGCTTCGAGTTGTCAATCTGGAAAATTAAATCTTTTAGTTCATTGTAGGTATATTTCCTACCCGTACCATGGCTTGCAACGTTCTCTGCCGTAATGATCTCTGGGTAGGCTTGCTCTACTGCGTTGAACAGTAGACTTTTCTTTGCCGTATCGCTCATTCTTTCGATGCCTTCATTACTTTCATACTTTCTTACGAGGTCTTCAAACCTCAAGCAGAAGTTAAAGGCCGTTTCTTTATCTTTGTTGAGCTTTAAGTTGAAGAGTCGTTTCTGGGCTGTATGAGCATTAATTTTTAGTTTATTCTTTTTAATTTCTTTAATCTTTTCCAGTAATTCAACTGGGTCTTTTATGTTCATCGTGTATAGGTGATACTTATCATCAATTCTGTTCAGAATTATCTCGCGTATGATATTCTTATCGTGTTCGAGTTCATCTGGACAGATCAGACTTTGATTGTTCCTTTCAAAGACGTAGAACAGCTTTCGCGACTTTAGCTCTGAGAATAAGAAATCCTCAAAGGGTGCATATTCCGAATCTAATTTTAACTTGTACGTTCGCGTGATGTTAGTCCGTTTCAATTTTGCGTCATTTATACTTGTGTTACCTGAGTTCATTGACTTGAACAAATTCAGCTTATTCAGTTGCGTTACGTCTTGATCAGAAAAACGTCTACTTACATTCAAGTCGTCGAGCGCGATACCAAGACGTTCGGCGGATTCAACGCGCCAATCCTTATATGGCGACTGTTCTCTCCTTACTTCATTGTGCTCGTTCCACTCGTACGAGTCGTTGCTTTGAATTCCGGCCATTAGCGTGGATGAGCCTTTGGGTTCAGCAGGTCTGAGCTCCCTTGGTCCAGGGGTTAAGAGCGTGAGCGGGTTGCGGTTGGCTGGTCGAAAGCCACGTCCCCGTCCTCGTGGAGGCAGTCTAATCGGTTCTTCCGGACGTGTACAGCTGATGATACTTGGCTTATTGACGTCTGAAAGGTTCGGCTTCTCCTCTTCTTGAACTTTTCGAAGTTTTGGTTCATCTTAGCATTTTCCTCCACGAGGGACTTCATTCCTTCTACCAGCCTTTCGCTGAGCTTGACTTGAGCCAGAGTGCTCTCACGCAACAGCTTGGTGATGTCGTTCATGCTGTATGTCTGATCGTCATCCCTGGGCGTGGACGTAGTGGCTCCTGCTCTCCCTGCGTCGCTATAGTGGCTTACGGGTCCTCTCAACCCTACCACTCGATCCTCCGTAGCTTTCAACACTTCAAGGAGTCTGGCTGCTTCTTCTAAGCTGAGGATGTTCATGTCTGTAAATACACAAAAAAACGTTAGTCTGCGGTTGAGAGGATACCCCTGCAAAGCTCCCTATACTTTGTGCACAAGTATCGGGCCACCTTGCTGTTGGTCCAGTCACTTTTCGACAAAGTTCCCAAACCGACTTAGTCTCTTTTTGCGGAATGTGTGCCTAAGCACGGCTCCCGCCGTCCGAGACCCACGAGAACGAGAGCAGGTTTGGCAGATCTGTGTGAGGGTCTAGTTTTTGAGCGTGGGACACTGACTAAGTGTCTGTACGTGCGCACGTACCAAGTCACGTTCGTGGGTTCGTGTTAAACCTCTCACAGATCCGCACAGACTTCGTGTCGTACGTTACGTTGGCTAG
Source organism: Trichomalopsis sarcophagae (assembly GCA_024372645.1). NCBI lineage: Eukaryota > Metazoa > Arthropoda > Insecta > Hymenoptera > Pteromalidae > Trichomalopsis > Trichomalopsis sarcophagae. The sequence continues at coordinate 193,378 of QLSS01000087.1, forward strand.
TAGCCCGTCAAACTTTCCGTACAAGGGTAGACTTACATATAAATATTGTTATTTATGACTTTACTTCATTACCTAGTTGGAGTGTTTCGTCCCTAGAATTCATCAGCCAAACGCCTCCGCCGTAAAGTTGAAGATAGAAACTCTCATCTGGTTCTTTATCCTTCAGATCGTAGTATTCCAAAATCTTAGCGCGTATGTCGTCCCAATCAGTACTTGTGCTTCGTGCTGTCGAAAGATTTCGTAATTAATATTCAAGTTTAATTTATTTTGATAGACCAGAAACGTTGTGTTGAATTAATTCTTCGCTTAATTTATTGCAGAGTGAGCTCGCGCACCAGCAGCCCCACCTGCGCGGTGTCTGTAAACAGTGCAGCTCGCAGGCAGACTTACACTAGATGCGAAAGCTGACGTTCACGTTTATCGCGTTAAATTTCTTTATAGATGATCTTCTGCTTGTTTAATTAGTTCAATACGTTAAATAATTGCTTAGTTTACCCATGCATCAGCAGCCCCACCCACACGGTGTCTGTAACCAGTGCAGCATGCAGGCAGACTTGCACTAGATGCATAGGTGTGTGTTTAAGAAATTCAAAAATTGCCGCGCAACAAGTGAGCAGTCACGTGACTTCGTGTGCGCTTGCGCACAATCTTGTATTGACATTCGCTTTTACGTTTGAGTTGACTCAGCGCGAACTTTTTGTGCACGTATGTATGTGTGCGCGTCCGTGTATCGTTTCTGCTACGTGTGATTGTAATAACCGCAACTCTCCCTCCGTTTTCATGCACGCGCGTGTTAACATATTACGAGTCAGGTTAAAATAGCGTCATCTTTTTCTGTGCGCGCTTGAGCTTGCGCGTCGTCGTCGTGTGCCGAGAGCGCGGCAACGGCGGGTCTCCCTCCGTTTCGTATAGCTTACGTGCAGGAGAGAGATGAGGCGGCCATGTTGGCTCGGTTGCCTAGCAACCCCCCTTTCTTTCGCCTGTTGCTTCGTACCGGGAATTTTTTTTTCCTCGCGTTTCTGTTCGTTTGAACTTCTCGGAAATGCGTTTTTGTTTTGGTCGACTTTCTTTTGTTTAAGCGCGTTCGGATTTTCGAGTTCTGACAAGCCGAACTGATGCAACACTGATTCGCGCCTTTTTCCTGATTTCCGGATTTTTCTAATGCGGCTTTTTATCTCGCGATCTTTATTTTATTTTTTTTTTCTCTCACTTCACTTTTCTTATGCACTCGCGTACCGCTGATTTTACTTCGCGAGTTTCATAAGCACGTTTTTATTTTATCCGTACTTACGTGCACTTTGCGGGTTTGCCCATTTGTAAGATTTTCCGGCCATCGTGACGTTTGCCTTGTTTGGTTCAGCGTTCACCGGGGAATCGAGTGTTGACCTTCAGGCTCTGGACAGCAGGGCGTGTTGTTTGTTGGTTGCGTGACTTCCTTCTTTTGTCTCTGTACAGGTGTCAACTCGTCTCGACTTCTCTTGGCTTTTCTTCTATTTCTCGTGTCACTTTCACTAATTCGCGCAGTGGTTGCGAGCGGGGCTCATAACCTGTCGGTATATAAGGATCCGGACGCGATAAGGTGGCACGAAATAAAGAAATAGGACCAAGCTATTTATTGAGAGAACGTATCGTGACTTTATTTAAACGTGAACTTAAACGGTGTTTTATAACAGAGCGGGACGAGTGCCGAAGGCGTGAGTGCAGCTCGACGATCTCGTAGAGAGTAGAGCGGCGAGCGGAGAGCGCCGCCGAGCTAAACGCCGTATCACGTGGTTTTGGCGGCGAGCGCTTCTAGAGTCGCTGCTGCGCGAGAGAGCTGCCGTCGGTGTCAGGGGGGAATCGTACATATATTCCAACAGTAATAAAACATGCTCATTATCAGAAGAGAAAATGAATAGATATTTAAAAATAGTGAGTGAATGTCTAACATTAAATAAGTTATCTCTAAAGATACAAAAAACTGTATTTATTACTTTTGGGTCTTATATAGATAGCTTACATCTAAAGCAAATATATATATAATATATACAAATAAACAGAGTAGAGCATTATAAATATCTTAGAGTTGTAATAGACAGTAGACTTAAGTGAAAGGAACACTGTCAATATATTGTTAACTAGCGCGCCACACGCGGTCTTACGCCGCGGTGACTTGCCGCCTTGCATCACTCCGCGCACGACCGCTAACGCTCGCCTCGATATTGCCTGATGCTCGCGCAAGCGTCAGGTAATGAATTAAAGCCAGATGGGGCGTTTTACACCGAAATTGTTATTCAATTATATGTACCAAAAATCGTTTCTAGGGTTGTCTAAGTAAAAAGTTGTGTTTTCAAAATATCTACAACTTTTACGTTTAAGATTTTTATGTAAAATATATAGCCTCAAAGTTTTATGATAAAAACTGGTTTATTGCTATAAAATTTTTTTAGCCTAATTGATAAAAATGTAATAAATTGTAATAACACGTAAAAAAATGTAATAAAATGTAAGAAACACCTTTTTGTTGGATTTCAGACTTTTTTTCTCATACGTTTTTGTACACTTTCTTACATTTCCAGATTTGTTAACTTTTTTTTACATTTTATTACATTTTACTACATATGTTATTTTACCGCCTGATATAGTAGATATGTTTTTTTAATTATTAATTTTATAATAAAATGTAACAATGTATAAGAAATCGTAAGAAAATGTAATAGAATGTAAGCAGAAGTAAGAAAATAAAAAAGTCGCCATTTTCTTATATAATATTACGCTTACAGACAATTATTTTCATTTTGTTATACCTTTTTACGTATTGTTACATTTGTCATTTCAAATAAAAGACCCCCATGAAATCCTGGATCAATGGATTTGTAAAGATGACCAATTTCTTTAAAAATTACTATGTTCTCATATAAATTTTGCTATATGAAACATCAAAATTTATTGTACTTTAGTAGTTTAATATTCTTTTTTTTTTTTAGTATTTTTAGTCTGTGAACAGATTATTAAACTTTCTCGTAAAATGTCTCATATATTAATTGAAATTTACTATAAGTTTTTCTCAGTATATTCCAAGCAAGAAACAAATTGTGAACATATGGTGTTTAACAGAAACATAGGAATCTGCTTACTGCACATATATTTAGTACTTATGATTACTATCGGTTTAAAAAATGAGAGTCCTCTGGCTTTTTTGTTAAATATCTTGAAGAAAAAAAAATCGAAATTTTAATTACTGTGGCAGCTGGAAGATAGAAAAATGCTGTTTTTTCACTGCCTTTATTCTAGCCTAACTTTTGAGGTTTACCATGCTGTTAAAAGTGTTGACAAACGATTGAAAAAAAATTAGCATGTAATGTAAATATGAGAACACGCAGGTGCGAGAATTTTTCAAAAATATTCAGAAATTTAATCGTAATGCCGCTTAAAAGATAAAAAACTATCTTAAAAAGGAAAACTCATATCCAGCTTGGACAAGGCTCAAAAAATTGTTAAAAAATGAAGCTATCTTAAAACTGTCAGATTATGAACTTAGGTATATTATTTTTTTAATGGCAGCGGTTCAAATTTTGAGCTATAAACGGCGGTTTAATGTGTTTAAGGAGCTGGTCGTGTAATCTGAGTTTTTGTCAAATAGTACAGTAGAGCAAAGCAAGATCCATGCAGTCGAAGATGGAATTGAGTATATAGTTATACGAGCAAACTTAAAATTTCACCTGCAACTACATAGGTCTTTCTTTACTTTTTATACGGTTTAACAAAAACTCAGATTTACGACCAGCTACTTAAACACATTAATGGCTCAAACTTCGAACTGTTATTACATAACAATTAATATTCTTGCATTAATAATCCTTGAGTTTTTAGATAGCTTCATTCTTTTACAATTTTTTAAGCCCATAATGTGAAGTCAGGATCACATGCAAGATCAAATCTAATGTAAATTTGATAAATAATCTGAATACGATAAAAAACATTCAAAATAATGAATTATTATAAAATTTTCAACATTTATTGTCATTATATACAAGTACTAAAAGAAACATTTATTTTAGGATGCAAGAGTTTTTTCAAACGGAGTGTTCGTAGAAATCTATCATATTCGTGTAGGGGTAATCGAAACTGCCCTATTGATCAGCATCACAGAAATCAGTGCCAATATTGTCGACTAAAAAAGTGTCTGAAAATGGGTATGCGGCGAGAAGGTATGTCAAGTAACTAAAAAAAAGTTAAAATTAATTTTCAAAAATATGTTATTATTATAGATTGTAGATTCATAAATATAGAATATTCACAGTACTAATTATCACTAATAAAACTATTTTCTAGTTGTATGTGAATACGAATATGATAATCCTATTAATACTTCGACTAGTGGTAAAGAAGTTCATAGATTGGTAAATTAATTTTACGTAATTTTACAAAAAAATGTTAAAATGACTCTATCGGTCTATACGAGCACAATTAATTTTGATATAACAGGCTGTGACTCTGATTATTCTCAAAATTTGAGATCTTGAACAGGTATACCTTTCAAAAATAAAATAAAAATCTCTGCGTTTCGTCCCACCGTTAGATTGAACAGCGACTTGACAAGGCGGCAGGCGTCTAAGGAAGCCTTAGACGCCTAAGATCCTTACTAAGGAGTCCAATCTGACGGTGGGACGAAACGCCGAGATTATTTTATTTTTGAAAGGTATGCCTGTTCAAGATTTCAAATTTTGAGAATAAAGTGTCTTATATCAAAATTAATTATGCCCGTATAGACCAATAGAGTCATTTTAACATCTTTTGTAATTTTAAACTAGCGATAGTCAATTATTATATATATATACACTAGTGGGGCTTCGCTCGCCAACCCCCCAGTTTTGGTTGTGGTTTTAATTTTAAAACTATTTGTTATTTATTACTTGGTGTATTATTTAAATGAATGTACAAAAGTATTAAATATAAAATGAATATTTGATCATAGTAAGCACCGTAACTCAGAATTCACGTACTAATGTTTTTTATCTGACGCTTTATAAATTCATCATTTAAATTTATGTTTTGTTGGTTTTAAATTAACTTCAATTCTTTCTGCCGTTCGGTATAACTGCGTAACGGTCGGTTTTTTCTCGATTCACTCCCCGGTAAAAATGTGTACCTATATATCGGGGCCAAAAATATCCACGAAATGTATGACCAGCGCCTAGTCTCTAACGAATAAATACATTGATTGTCAACATATTTATTCGGCAATTTTTGTTTAACGTTAATTTTTTATTCTTGTAAGGTTCACAGAGACTATTTATTTTCATAACAAAATTTAATTTCCCAGTTAGCCGTATCTACGCATGCGCGAGTGATGTCACCAGAAGACTTCTGTTTGAAGCGCCACCACGCGGCGGCAGGTGTCTGAAAAAGTTTTCAGTATTTTCTGACTCCAAACTCCTATTTCGTTGACTCTCCTTCTCTACAGTCTTCTTGATTTGCGTGTACACACAATTTATTGTATAAATTAATTATTAATTACGAACATTATTGTTCTTTTTTAATGAACGATTTTTACGTTATTTGGTGGGGGGACGTGGGGTGTGGGGTTGCGGGGGGTGGGTGCGCGGGGGAGTATCTCCCTAACAACCATATAATATATATATATTAGTGTCGAACGTGTTGAAGCTATCGTCAATTTTGATTGCCCGTCAAACTATCCTTAGCCGGAATTAGTGACTCAAATATTTATTTTCTTATAATTTGCGCTTTTTTTGACTAGCGACCTTGGAACTCGTTCGGAATAACACAAATTACCACATATCAAAATTTCAGATCATTTGACAGAGATACGAAATTCTCTCTAGTGTGTGCAAGGTCCTGTGGTGGTGCAAGAATGTAAACGCAGAAAAGTGACATTGCGGTTTTGGAGATGTGATCGTCTGGCATCCCTCTATTTTAAAGGGAGCCTACACTGTCACTAAGCCGAAGTAATCGGTTAGCATATGTTCGCAGAGTATCTGCCAAACCACACTGCGAAAAGTGACAGTAGGGTTTGACAGTAGCAGTTCACAGCTGAAGTGGAATAAGTATGCCGAGCTTTAGTAAAGTCAACAATAAGGGACATGAATTTGAAAATATATGGATTAGATACACTTACCTTGATCTTGAAACAGATTGGATTGATGAATACTGCAAGGTTTCAAGGTAAAAATAAGATGAAATTCAGTCATATGATGGTTCTTGCGATAACGCATAGAAGATCGTCTATATTTTTATTATTATTTTTTTGCAAAAGGGTTTAGGTTATTTAAGTCTTTATTTAAATAAAGGTACTACTGTCTAATATTTTTACGCAAATACTGAGTTTTTATTTTTACATGTGACCAATACCATTCCAGAATACCATCGATTATATGATCATACATTACATAGCTAGTCGCAATTTGGTGAACATCTATGATTAGCGGAACCCTCTTTGGGATACCTTCTCAGCCCTGACTGGAATACTTTAGGATTTTTGTATTTGAATCGAATGCTGATCGTCGCATAGTTTATTGATATATCAATTATTGTCTAGTATCGATAATGTTCTGTTACTGTGGCAAACTCCACAGGAACATAGAAGTGTCTTATTACATACCACTAAAAATACGAAGATATTTGCCACGTCACAAAATTGCAAATGAATGTATCAAGTATATTTTTAGACGAATTTTTCAAAAAAAAAAGAAAGAAAAAAAGATGAATAGACAATAGAAAAACTAATACCATGCAGAGAAAGTAAGATTAAAGATTACAGATTGCCTAACGTTAAATTAGAAATTAGAATTATTCTTACGCAAAAATACAGAAAACAAAAAATATATAATTATAATATGTGGCCTTTACATTTGTTGTAATATAATAAGCATTATAATCTTGACTCTATACCATAATAGTACACATCGCACCATCTATTGGGCGACTACGATATCATGCAGCGAGACGAGTTCACATGAGGGCTAGTGTACTAAGCATGCCTTGCAGCTGTACTCCAAACGCACATTATACTGTATACTATATTCTCTCTACTGTAAGATTACGATGTGGGAGGAAGTTTTCCATAAACCCGGTTACACACACACATACACACACATACACGCGCGCGCGCACAGACACACGCACCCACACACATGCTTTATTAATAACCTCACTGTTATTATTTATCCAACACTATAACAACATTGAAATGACAAGAGTTTTTATTCGCAAATTTATATATATTTATCGCATTTGTGAAAAACTTATTTTTAACCCACTGCAGTCCTTGTTAATTTGTGCAACTTCACAGATATTGCAAATTGATTTGTCAAATTGTGTTTGATAACTAGCATGACAAAATGGACATTTTAGTTCAGGTTTTCCTTTGTATATAGGTTTGTATGAGTATGCACAAATTGTAAATGGATTATGTTCGTCATATTCTAAAGAATGCTCATCTGATGGATTATTGTCACACACCTATAAAAAAAGATTAATAAAAGTTAAACAATTGTGAAAATCCAATAAATTTAATAAAGTAAAATTAACTTTCCTGCAAAATTTTTCTAACTTGTTGAGCAACTTCTGGTTTGGGTCCAAGTTCTAATAATCTTTTTGCAAATGATCTTGCTGTTTTATAGTTCTTAAATTTAAAAAAAGTATTTACAGCTGTCCTGAGCGTTAAAATTTGGTGAACTGGTTGTAAGTTACAGTGCGTAAAGTAGGCAATCATTTCACAAATTCTCTTTTGTTCAGATAAATTACTTTTAGGTTGATTTTTTCTTTCGATTTCCATTTTTAAACCTAAAATATATTCACGACATATATGGATTAATTGTTGTGCTTCAGCTATATCTTGCCTTGAATCTACAATCAAAAGAGGTATTGTAAGCAGCAAACTTTGCATTTTATCAATAGCTTCTACAAACTTTCCTGATGTCGTTAACTGATAACTTATTTGCAATCGTTGGATAAGATTAGGAAGCTTTAATACTGTAGCTGGAAAAGAAGACTTGAGATTAGTCTCCTTCCAATTTCGTAAAAGATAGTTGTGCAAGGATGGAACATTTGAATTTAAGCTCAAAGATGTTCGTGAACATGAATATAGATTCATGAATAATGATTTATATCGATCGAATTTTACAATTCCTATTTGTTCATTAAGTAATTGAAATGCTGAGCCATAAGAACCAGCTAAAATATGATCGATTGCTAGTCGAGAATCATTAACCCAATTATTAGTTAATCGTGTCCCTCTAACAGGAGGTGAAAAATAATTTTCATCTGATTCTGAAATATTGCTCGTTTCTAACTCCATAGGCAAATCAACGTCTTCAACGTCCCAGCCTGGCGTCTCTCCTTGAATGTCATGAAATTTATTTCTTAATTCATTATTTATCATTTTGTCGTCGTTGATATTGGAATCTTCTTCGTCACTGTCCCAACCTTCAACAACTGAATTATTTTCTTCTACCGCTAACGTAGAATTAATTTGATTCATATTTTTAGAACAAATAGTGCCATCAAAAAAGCCTTTAGAGACTGTCAGTAATGGCCAATTACTATCTGATGTGGAAATAGGGATTGGTGACCTCAGATAAAATGCTTTTCTAGACAATTCTGTACATTGTTTTTCTATTGATGCGCATGGCGATGAATTTTCGCAATCACCTAGTTTATATATATTGTTTGTGACGTAAGACAATGATTTTTGTCCAGAAATCTGAAATATAATTATAAATTTTTATTACCAGATGTACCCTTAAATCAATCATAATATTAATTTCAATTTAAATACAGTTAGATTTTATATCTCTATATTAATATAACCATTTTCGCTTTTTTTTCTTGTCAAAATTCAGATGTACAATTAGATATAACCTAGAAGACATATTTCTAAAGCGTCAAAAGTAAAGTATCCTAAAATATAGAAAAATTAGTCCCGCTGTGCAGGGTAACTGCTACTTTTGTGTGGTTATAATATTTTGCTATTCCTTTTCAGGATTTATAAAATAATCCGATGGCGCCAGACGCTCTAATCGATCGTCAGAGTCTCGCGACTCCCAGTTTCCTGGTGCAAGGATTTTACTAAAACTCTGCTAGGCTAGCTGCAGCCCCGAGATCGGTAAGGAGGGAGAGTGGTTCGGTGGTGCTATTCAAGCCCCCTTCAATATGTATGTGTATGGATTCGTACATACATAGACACATACACGTCGATGTGGGTCGGCAACACTGTCTAACGGAGTGAGTGCAGGTTGAGCGGCTCGCGCTGTGCAAACTCGCTAAAATTAAAAAAATTGCAGACTTAATGCAAAAATCGGATGATGGTCCCAGTATTGTTTGAGTAACAAATTATAAATAATGAAAATTAAATTTGTATAATATGATTTGTTCTCTCAAACTGAATATAATAAACTTTTAAAAGTAATGATAATTAATTAATTAATGTTTTATTGAAAAGTGTCATTATATTACACTACACGTATATAGAAAAAAATTATTTACGTAATTGTTTAATCCG
>QLSS01000087.1:238939-282916 GCA_024372645.1 Trichomalopsis sarcophagae
TTTACCCCCTTAGGGGTAATATTTATGAAAACACCGAAAGACGTCAAAAAATATATGTTTTCAACCCCTAAAAAATAGGGGATGCTACCCTTACTCTTCAAATCACCATGAAATACTTGCTCGTTTTGTAAGAAATAACCTCCAATTTGTTTCATTGAAAAATTTTAATTTTAAGCCGAGATATTTAAAAAAAAGCTTTTTGGGGGTTAACTTTAGGGGAGGTTTTTACCCCTTAAAAATGAAAATTAGCCGATAAAAAAAATACGTGTCTCTTATTTTTTCATGTTCTACAATATATATGAAAATCATCAAAATCGGTGAGTTCGGGTTGGGTACCTTTCCTTGTAAGGAATGGCAAGGAACTCTAGAATGCAGACAAGCCAAAGCGGTAATGAGATAGGACAGCAATGTTGACTGGACCAAGTGCATCACAGGAGGCAGCAGAAATAACTCCCTACTCCTGACACAGATAGTGACCGGGCACATCCGCCTGAGGTATCACGGTCTGAAGATGGGGAAGGAGGCTACGGGTATATGCAGGTGGTGCGAGGGGGCGGAAGAAACGCCTACCCATGTACTGACTGTTTGCCCGAAATTTGCGCAGCTCAGGCATCAGTGCTTGGGGGAGCTTTTACCCACGTACGAAGAGATTAGGGCACTCGACGCGGGAGCCATATTGACCTTCTGGAGAAGAGCAGGCTTACCTGCGTAGGGGACGCTATGACGAAGTGTGGTACAATGGGTTTACAGCCTAAGTGCCAGGGATCTTGGTGGTCCCCCCTTCATAGTAATAATAATAATAATAATATCATATTAGGAGTGGCACGGGTCAAGTTTGCGTCGTCTGTTCGTAGTCTGGGTTTGGTGCTTTATTCCAAACTAACCTGGAAGGAGCACGTAGTACAACTGTGAAAGCGCGCTCATTCATTAATGTATAGACTTTACTTTTTTAGGAAAAATACCAACCTCAGACTGCGTAAACATCTAATACAAATGCTCTTATTTTCCATCATAGATTACTGCTCACTAGTATACAATGACTTAACACAAGAATTAGACACTAAACTACAGAGACTCGTCAACAAGGGCATACGGTACATCTGTGGTGTTAGAAGGGACGAGCACATTACACCTTCCAGGCGTGAGCTGCAATGGCTGACCACCGCCGGACGTAGGAAGTACTTTATGGCCTGCTATCTCAGAAAACTTTTTAATACTGCAGTTCCACCCTATCGTATTGTCTTTTTCGACTTCCACGTAGCACTACGTCCTGTGAGGGGAGAAGTGACACCACTGGACATCCAGTCCTTCACCGCTGAGACGCTAAAGAACTCATTTCGCATAAGCTCTTCTTACCTTTGGAACTCATTGACATGTCATATCCGTGACACTATATCAATACCACTATTTAAATAAAAAGCACGACAACACTTCTACACTTCTTTCTTATAATAATTTTTGTACAACATAATGTACAGATAATAAAGAATAATCTAATCTAATCGCTTTAGCCTTCCTCTCTCTCTCTCTCTCTCTCTCTCTCTCTCTCTCTCTCTCTCTCTCTAGCCCTCTCTCTCTCTCTCTCTCTCTCTCTAGCCCTCTCTTCTCTCTTTTTATATCAGCTCTGTTGAAAATAAATAATCAAGTAGGGTATAGCTTCTCACGATGAATATATTTATTAATACAAAAAAATTAACAAGAAATTAATACAAGTATGACAGCGTAGTCAGATGTCAGTGAAGCGTTCGACTGGACAGCTCGCTTGGTCGATTGGGTTAGAACTAACTGCTTTCCTCCGTTGAGGGTATTACCTGGGTGACGCGGTCCTACGGCTAATCGCAAGCGGGACACTGCCGATATCCAAGTACGCGACAACGCGGTCAAAGCGTGAGCGGACGGACCCTTTTTAATAGCCCCCGCCGCCAACCTCGGTATCATAAAAAGGGCGCACTCAGCGAAGTGCGCTCTCCTTCTTAATCCCTAATTGCCTCCTCTCAAGGGCGGGATAGCTCTACGAGTTCTGCGAGCAAATTAACTCTAATTGTATTGTTTAAGTCGTCAGCTACACGTGACTTCATTCTCCGTGCGAAACGCCGCCATGGCCCAATATCTTACTCTGACATAGTCCCTGGTGGCCCAGCCGATCAAATTGGTATTTATGAAATGGCCCCGCCTTTGATAAATAATCTTCGTAATCAAGCTAAGGCAATCTCAGTTGAGCGCGGCTACAAACATGTCTGGGTAAGTCACAACAATGTCTATGTACGCAAAACGGACACCTCTAGTATTGTTCCGATCGTTACCGAGACCGATCTCGATAAAATCGTTTGACGCCAGCATTCGCCAAGTATTTCGAACATTTTAAAAGCACCATGTAAAATTCTTTACGAGAGAATCTTGATTTAATAGATAATTTCATTCTTGATAAAAAATTGATGTATTGTCTGTTTGTGAAACCTGGCTAACACCTAACCTGGATGACTCCGTCGTTCAAATCGCAGGCTATAAACTGATCAGAAACGACCGCGATCTTCTATCAAGGCAGAATATTAGAAAATCGTCAACCAGTACCAATAAGACAAGAAATTGAATTTGCATGCAGGGTGGCGGTGGGGCCTGTTATATTCGCGATAGCATCAACTCCCGAATTTTGCAACGTTCGCAAAATTCAAACATTGATGAGACTGAGTTTATTATTATGGAGTTATGTTTTCCGAATGATGAGCGCTATCTATTTTCATCAGTTTATCGTAGGCCACAAGGGCATGTACTCTCGGAGTTTTTTCTTTCTTTGGTCCAGTTTATGCCTCTCTATGGCAATACTATTGTTACTGGCGATTTTAATTCTAATCTCCTTTATCCTAGTAATTACTATGGCTCTCATTTAAATATGCATATCAATCAGCATGCGTTTCATACGATTCAATTTGATGCTACACATCATGTAAATTTTTCTGATATTTGGCTTGATCTTATCTTGACTAATAACGAAGATGCTCTCCTCCACTTTGAAAAGTCATCCGCTCCGTTTATCTGCGGCCACGACTATTTAATAGCTTCTTTTAAATTGCGAAACGCGGAGCCTGAGAAGGCTACACTCAAGTACCGTGATTTCCGTAGATTTAATCCGTCTACTTTTATTATTAAAATGGAGAGTAAAATTAGTTTGACCTCATCCACAGCAACTTATGACTTTTCGGATTTTCGCTCTGCAGCCATCGAAGTACCTGAATTTTTCCGATGAAACTATCAAATGGTTTCATTCCTATTTAACTGACCGCTCGCAAGCCATAATTGACACGAATGGCGTACCAACTGAATTCCTTGACCTCGCGTCAGGTATCCCTCAAGGCTCAAATCCTGGCCCTATTGCGTTCCTAATATTTGTAAATTCAATAGTAAATACACTAGTTCACTGCTCTAACTCGTGTATGCTATTCGCTGATGACTTCCAAATTTACCTTCAATGCAAGCGGGCTGATCTACCCGATTGCATCGCCCGTCTGATACAGGACGCAAACCAGGTCTCAGCCTGGGCCTGCAATAATGGCTCAGAGTTAAATACTCAGAAAACAGGGCTTAATTTTCGGATCTGTACAGAATCTTATGCGAATTGATACTGATACATTGCCACAGTTGACTGTAAATGGTATTGCCATCCCATTCAGTAAATCAACGAAAAATCTAGGCGTGAAACTTACTGAAGATTTGTTCTGTAACAGCCACATTTCTGCTATTTGTTCACTTGTCCCCGGTGTTCTAAATCATCTGCGCTTTAGGACATACTACCTATCAAGCAGTCTTAAGAAGCAACTCGTAGCAGCATTAATTCTTTCCCATTTTGATTACGCTTGCACAGTCTAGTGTGATCTCACTAGATACCTAGACCTAAAATTAGCTCGGCTATTTAATGTATTAATTAGATTTATTTTCCGGTTACCTCGTGATGCTCGATTGGCCCCGTATATCGCCAAGTTAGACTGGCTTACTCCTGAGAAGCGACGAAAGTATTTTTTGGCTGTCATGTGCCCGCGCGAACACCTCGCACCACTCAGCTCTCTGGCCTGGCAGTCACAGACTAGCCCTTTAGCTTTTCTGCACTGAAAGTGACCTTCAAAAACATGTGCTCGCTTTGTTCTACGATGCGACTCTCGCATCAACGCTGCACTATTGTGACGTCATGCACATTTAAAACAAATGCATTTTAAATTCTGATAATACGTACAACATTTCTTCGTCGAATTTTACCAGAAAATTTTCAACTTTATATTATATACTATATTATATAATTATTTTGGCTATACTTATGAACGGTAAAAAGATAACCATCAGTAGACAGTTTTCCACACCACCAAAAGGGTACTGTTAGAAGCACATTATTTCAGTAATAATGTACTTTAGGCGCATTGATTTTTTTTATTTTATTGTATAAAAATTACCTTTGCTTTTTCGCCTAAATTTAATGAAACTATAATACGACTATACGAATCAATCTTTATACGACGACTTTTTGGTTTTTGGATAGTTATAAATTAATAATTTTTGGTAAAATAGGAATGTTAATATATAAATAATATTAACGATTATAATATTATATAATCTTGACGACTATATGAATCAAGTTTTTTTGGTTACTCGAATTACAAGGTTATTTGCAGTTCGTATAAAACGACTATGTGAATCAATCTTCATAATACGATTATATGAATCAAGTTTTTTTGGTTACTCAAAGTATAATTTTGTATAACTTTGATTTTCGCCAAAACTTTTAGAAGATACTTTTTGGTGTGTTAGAAGCACGTCGTTAAAGTTATAATAAACGAGTAGTGCCGATCTTTGCGCAGATGGCTTGCTTAAACGTAGTAAGATACTCTTTGGAAATATTGATAATTCAAATTATATTTCATTAACACATATTGTTCATATGTACACGTCGGGTATAATACTTAACTCTCCCTTTATTGGCTATGGCCTTGTGGTTTTTTTGACCGGTCAGATTTGGTAACGGTACCGTGGAAAAATTCACGTCGGGAGTATATCAAAACAATTCATTTAAAATTTTTAAATTATGATTTCAAACTTTTTCGACAATTTATTTTTAATTATCTATGTATATTTCCAAAATTAAACGATCGATTCCGCAACTTCACTATTTTAGAGATTTTGATCTGAATATCTGAATATATAGCTTTTTTTATAAGAAAATTGCTCCTACAGTAAAATAATTAAGCTTGGAAATATTTAAAATAACATTCACATACTGTATTCTAAAACAATATTTTATTTATTGGAACAACAAATTTCGTTGGAGAAAGCTACGTGCCAATGAATTATCAATGATAACTTTTTATGACTAAAAAATCAATTTTCAATCAAACAATCAATTTTTTTAATTGCATTAATGATATTATAAATTAATAATTTGGGTAACATTGAATATTAATATTTATACATACAAAATATAATATTATTTTAAAAAATTGTATTAATTTTTAATGTAAAATTACATATGTATTTTAATGTGTCGATTGTAATTGCTTTTATTGGTAAATCCTTTAAAACAAATTGAACATTTGTATTTTTTATCGTTACTATGCACTTGCATGTGAGTCGTTAAGTATTGTCTATACTTATACTCTTTTGAGCAGATTTCACATGTATATAATAGATTGTTCATGTGTTGTATATTGATGTGATCAGCTAATACACTTTTTCGACCAAACATTTTGTCACAAAAATCACAAATAAATTTCTTGTGTCCTGTATGTGTGTTTATATGGTTCTTTAATTGCGATTTCGTGATAAATTTTGATTCACAAAGTCTACACTCGTACTTTTTTTCCTCGAGGTGTGATTTTTTGTGAACGTTTAAGTTTCCTCAAAATAAGTGTTTACACCTAAATTGAACTTACATTATATACTACCATGAAAATGAAAGTTGTTATTATTATTCGGAGTAATAAAAAAATAATATAATAATATTATTACTAATAAAAATGCAAATGCATAGTTAGTCTGATTCCATTTTATTAACTAGTTTTATTACAAAATTAACATTGTTACAAGACAATAAGATGCACTTATCGCTAATATTTTATGGTAAAATGCTCACAATATTACCTGTCTCTCTAACAGCGTGACTATAACTTGCTGAAGAGATAGTTCTGTAAGCACATAAGACCTGGTCATCTAATATTTCTAGAACTTTTCCAATAATAACGTACTTTTGTAAATTATTGTTTAAAATGGTGACTCGAATAATTCCAATTATTTTAACAAAAATTTCTGACGTGGTTTTTATTATACAATTGTTTCGCTTAACTGCTTTTGTATAGGAACTTGCATGGTATATTTATTTTTGTAAATAAATCTCTCGTAAAGAAGAACATCGTCTTCAATATTTCTTTGTATTAAAGCTTGTATCCATAATTTTTGTGCAAGAGTTAGCTGTACGTTTTTGACGTTACCGAAAATGACTAAATTGTTATCATTTTCATCTCTTTCGCCAGTTTTGTTTCTATAATTTCCCATTATTTTAAGGTATAAAAATTTTCCCTCCTGACTGCAATTTAATTTTGAAAATGTATTAAGATATTTTATAAATTGAAACCTTAAGTATAATTTGCAAATTTGTTGCAAAACTGTTTGTGTGCTATGCAACATTTTTCTTAAAACAAAATTATTACTTTCATAACGAAAGGCAGACCATGCCCACAAACATTTCTAACTGATTCGGGTAAGTGCAGCAATAAATGGACGTTATACTTCATATATTCTTTTCCATACATCGATTCAAGTTTTTCAATAAATAATTTTATCGCTTCTTCAGCTTTTTTGAATTTTTCAGAATCTATTTTTTCTCCGTTAAATACATTTATAGCATATACTAATAATAACCAATGCTTATAAAACTTTGTTGGCAAAACGTCTTTTAATACAGGTAAAGAGTAGTACAACAAAAATTTCTGAATTCAGATGCTTTCCATTGTTTTAGATTAGATACTGAATGTGGTGTGCGTGATATTTCGGATGGTGGTAATATTTGAGATAATCTATCATCGATAATTTGAATTTTCTTTCCGATATACCATGATTGATTATGGCTTTTTGTATCTATCCAATTTGACAAAAGAAATTTCACAACACCAAGTAAAACGCTGTGCATGTATTCCGGAGGAAATGATTTTATGATGTGAAATACAGGCAAGAGCATTACGGCTGATATACCTTTTAATCCGTTCACAACGGTTTCTTCGTCTTCTGCTTGAATTGCATCTCGTGTGTGCTGTTCTAGTGTTCTTTTTTGAAATGGACCTACTCCTGAATACACACGCGCATATCCCCTTCCAACTATAACATTCTCGCCTGGATTCAAACAAAACGAGCAACTATACTTGCCATTGTACTGGCGTATGTTTTGCAAGGCGCACCTTTCTACAGAATCTACTGGCGCGAGGAGTGTGTGAACCTTAATCGTGACTGTTTCTTCATGATTTGGTGGCAAACATTCAAATCCATTCTCATGAAAATCTTTTAATTCTTCTATAAATGGATTTAAAAATAGATTAAGATCTGGTTTTTCTGTGGCTGCCCATAATCCACAGAGAAGAACATTGTTCTTTCTTTTACGGTAATTCAACTCATTTATAGACACTTGTATTGGACACATGGACACTTTCGACGATTTAAATGTTTGCACTCCATCAGCATTCCACTGAATAGATATATCTAGATTATTGGAAATGATACCTTTTTCTTTTAAAGTTTTATAAACTGCACCACTTGTAATATCAGACAAATTTTGTTCATCGTCAGGATTTCTCTTCAAATCATTGAAAATTGGACTCGAAAGTAAGTTAATCAGTTGTTGTTTTAAAGGTATATGCAAAAAAAATGGCCATTCCGATTCAGAGAATTCTTCAAAAATCGCTTTTGGCATGATGCACATACTGCACATTGAGCCGCTCCAAATTCAATTAATGTTACACAATTAGGACAATAATAATGAAATTTCGCACTTGCAATACTAGGAAATTTTTGCAAGAATTTGTACTTCGATCTGTTCAATGTCACCGGCACATGACAATTAATCAAATCAAGATCCTAAAAGCATAATCAGACAATCCGTGTCGAATCACATGACTGATTATTAATAGATCGCTTTCTTCTTTTGTGAGAGTAGATCTTGGATAGATTGGAATGCGTTCCTAAAAAAATCAATATAGAATATAAAAAAATCAAGACTGGGAGCAAAAGCGTGCTCGTCGTTAGTTTTCCGGAAGTCGCCTTACAAGCCGAATCGCTGCCAGTCGCCAGACCAATAAATCCGAACCAGTTAATATTGAATCGCTACCAATCTGTCCAAGTTGTATAAGTGCCGCGATCACTAAGATATATCATCCTCCCCCGTCACTAAGAGGAGAAACGACACATCAAGGCGCCCATCTGTCAGCACCTGCTCGAAGGAGGAACGAGCCGAAGGGGTCCGAGACGCACACCAGCTTGACCGCACTGAACCACCGACGCCAGGCTCTACACTGAGAGACTTTCGACGTAACGGCTATATCGTAACAGGAGCAACCGAAGCGCTGCAAATCGGAGTAGTGGCTACTCCGATTCGGCGCAAAAACTCGACACAGCTAAATGTCGTATAAAGCATAAATTCGGGTGTATCGAATATATTGATGATAGAATTGTTGGAAATTGTTGCTTAAACAACGTCAAAAAGCTGAAGCATTAACATTTTAACAATTTCTAACAAAACAAAAGAGATTATCGTAAGAGATATTCGTTTATAGCTCATGAGAGCGTTTTGAGGTTATGTCGTCTGCTAAACAGGGCTGCGACCAGGTGGAGCCGCTGCTTCACTCTTTGGCGCGTTAGCTGCGCCGAATCGGAGTAGCTGTTACTCCGATTGCAAGAGTAGCGCCTGCTACCACATTTTGAAGTACCACTACACTTGCAGGAGTAGCAGCTACACCAAAAGTCTCTCAGTGTAGGAGCGACAAGGATCCATAGCTGCAACCTCCTGCCGTTCACATCTCTACACACACATACTTACGCATTTAGACACTACAAGGTACTTTTCTCTTTTCTCTAAAACGTGTGAAATACATTATATTAGTTTCTTTAAAACTTAACCCCGTCTAAGTGATTTCGTTGTCCGGCTCCCTTTCCCGGAAGGCAGTGACCGCATCTGCGGTAGCCAAAAGGGATTTCCTTGTAAATCTAAATAAATAATAAATAATAGCAGATAGGAACTCGAATAAAAGTAAGTATATTGGTGAGTTGCGTTCATTCCGACTTAACAAGATCCATAATAAAAAGCAATGTCCGCCATCTTGAATTCGCCATCTTGAATTTGAAATCTGAGCTCAAATTCGGTATCAGAGATCTCACAAATTTCCGTTTACAAAATTTTGTAGAATACAGCCAATAATAAGAAATTATCTGTCCGCCATTTTGGATCTGCATTCAGCAATTCGAAATTAAGATCCTCCATCTTGGATCAGGTATCTTGAATTTGTCTTGAACTTGAATCATTATACATATACGTATTTTAATATTCAAAATTTAAAGCTAATAAGTAAACTAATTACTCACTTATTATATGCACTGCTTGGTCGTTCAATAGAAATGCAGCTGTTAGCATTCAACGATATCTGTAACACATAATTGATAACACTTAGTTTTTACACTTTTGTAGACATAATAATCATTACATAAACACAAAATGAAATTGAAATAAATCAATCCCCAGTACCACTGAGGTTTAGAGGTTAGAACAAATCTTTTACAAGTTTTAGGAAAAGCACTGACATTATATACGCAACTATATACTAATCAAAGCATATTGACAATATTTTGATACTTACAGATGTATAATAATTGTAAAAACTGTTTATTCCCATGCAAAACGCCGTGTTATTCCACAATGCACTAACGCACTCCTCACAAGCCGATGGAATTTCGGAGTATACACATTAAGAGCTCTTCGGAGTATACACATTAAGATTTCTTGGAAAAAGTCGTTGGAGGTGTAGAAAAATTCTAAAAGTTGTCAAAAAGAAAACTCGCAGAAAAATAACCTCGCGCAAAAGAGTAGCAGATAGGGCGACCGCTGAGAGAGCGCGCCTGGAGCGCGCTCCGAAACTCCGAAAGTCATCTTTTTTGATATCAGTTTGGACAACTTTTAGAAAACTATGCATGCGTTTCAAATTGTCATACACAACTTTATCTAAAAGATATCTAATATGATTACTTTAAAGCAATCTTTAAGCGCTCTCATATAGGATATTTCTGAAACTTTTTTCTAAAAAAAAGGCTTAAGTCGACAACTTTAAGAAATCCTAAAAGAATTCTTAAAAAAGTAATTCATAAGATATCTAAAAAGTGTTTGTTGACCCTTTTCTATGGCCTAAAAGCTATTAATTTGAAGACTTTTAGAAAATCTTAAAGTTGTCTTCCGAAAGATAGGTAATAAGCAATTCCAAATTTCAGTAAGTTGTCTAAAAGGCATCTTTTTGATGTCTTTTAGAAATTCTTAAAGAGCTCTCGAGAAAGATAAGTATTCAGATGTCTAAAAGTCCGCCAGTGTTTATTGGGATAGTTATATATTGTTATATATCATTTTTTAAATAAATAGCTATTTTTTTTTTATTTGCAGGTCTTATTTTTTTTAGTATATTTGTATACTCAAAAGTTGACAGTATACTCTAAAATTGGGAGTATACTGTCAAGTGTGGGGTGTACTCTCAAATGGGGTGTTTACTCTCGAGTTCGGGGTGTACTCTCCAGTTCGGAGTATACTCTCAAGTTGGGTGTGTACTCTCATTCGAGGGTCCGAATTTACTCCCAATTTAAGAGTTTTTTTAGAGTGATTTGAGAGTGTTTTTCGGGTTTGTTTTGGGAGTATTTTCCGTAAGGGCTTACTACAGGACATACAAAATTTATGTATGATTTTTGTAAAAAAAAAATTATTTGAAAAAATGTTGATAATATAAAGGTGCATATAAATGGCGAATTTATGAATGTGAAATCTGCTCAAAAAAAATAAATATAAAAAATATTTAACGACTCACATGCGAGCGTATAGTATCGATAAAAGTAAAAATGTTTAATTTGTCTGAAAAGGTTTACGGATCAAAGTAATCATAATTGACATACTAAAATACATGTTTAATTTAAGCATGGTTTGTTAATGCTATAACAACATGTTCATTCGTAATACATATATGATTATATGTGTTACACGTGTAATACTTTTTGTGTTTAATAATTGGGCGAAATTGGTATATTTATAAAATATAAATAATCATTGCATTATTAATGTTTATTGATTAATGATAGAAAATTTACAATTATTTTTTCTAATTTTATTATCTCTTAGTTCATCTTTTGTATTATCCTGATACATTTTCATTCTTAACTAACCAGAACGTAATTATCAGATCATGAAAATTTAATCTTTTTTTATAATCTATAAAATTTATATTATATATATATGTGTGTGTGTGTGTGTGTATGTGTATATGTAGTTATTGAGTGAGGGTAAAAATTTTGAAAAATACAAATTTGAAAGGAGAAAATTACGAATTGATGTATAACAAAAGGTATAATTCTAAAAATCTGAATTTTTAAATTAACAAAAAATTCCCGTTTGCAATTTTTTAATTTACCATTTTTGTTGTACACATTTTTTTATTTTAAATTTCCATCCTTTACCCTTTTATTTTTCACAATTTTTGCTCTTACTATTTATAATCTATTCATACGCTGTTTATATTATTTAATAGAAGTGTTTTGTTTGAGATGAATAATAAAGTTTGATCTATATTTTAATACCATCACTTTGATTATACAGAATTCTTAAAAAATAATTCATGTTTTTCAGTTTATTTTGTATGTTCTTAAAATCGTGTTTTTTGTTACTTATATTTATAATTTTTACACGCAGTGCATGCTATGTATGCATTTGATGCAGTATTCGTAAAGCTATGTATACATCCCACGTTCCTAAAGGTCAGACCTATAGTTCAACTCATAAGATTCTCGGTAGAAGTGGCTTTCAACAGAGAGGTCACGAACTCAGTTGACCTTTAACTGTCCTTTACCGTATAGTATCGCATATTTTTACTCGTTTAAGTACGGTAATATGAACTATTAACTTTTTGAATAATCATTTATATGAGTATTAATTATAATCGTAACTAACAATGCATGTAATATTAAATTAAAATTCAGCATTATTTTGAATTTTATGCCAAATAAAACTAAGCCCGAAAATAAAAGTCTTGAATGAAATAATTAAATAACAAAATAACATTTAGAAGCATAATCTTAAAGTGATTGTTATTATGATATTTTAAGCATAAAAAATAATAATTGTTGGTAGTACGAAATATTTTTAAGAATCTCTCACACTATCTTCTATTTAAAATCCAAAACAATAATACGTATTTTATCGATAATATTCAAAATAGTATGCAAAACGCAACATTTTTTTATTCGCAAAAAATATCCAATTCAAAAGATGTATTTCCGTTTTCATGAACAAATAGAACATAAATTTTAATGCATTAAAACTGAGTTTTAAAATAATGCATAATGTAATAAAAGATAGTGATAAAGTAATAGTACATTATTTAACAAGTGACTGAAGTCGTAGATTAGAGGGGATGAGAGAATGAATATCGACTTTAGTTCCGTGTTGCATACAGAACTTTATTTATGACTTAACAGTGTAGCCACTTTGTTGTCTTGAAAAGTGAGACC
The DNA here is from genome assembly GCA_024372645.1 of Trichomalopsis sarcophagae. Classification (NCBI taxonomy): domain Eukaryota; kingdom Metazoa; phylum Arthropoda; class Insecta; order Hymenoptera; family Pteromalidae; genus Trichomalopsis; species Trichomalopsis sarcophagae. The sequence continues at coordinate 251,714 of QLSS01000087.1, forward strand.
TACAAATTCATTGCTCAGACGAACTAGATTTTAAAAATGTATCAATTTTCTAAGATTTTCCGTTTTCTAAATTTAAATTTAAAGTTTTTCATTTTTTCAAAAATTATATTCTTGTATTTGCTAGAATAAAGGTTTTCTTCCCGCAGTGCAGAAACAAAATAAGCTACTTTAGTCCCGCTTTTTAGGGCAATAAAGTGGCTATTATAGTTGAGCCGTGAATAAACATCATTATAATAAACGTATTTTAAAAGAATACCTGAATCGTTTTTACTTACTTTATTAGAAAGTTATTAAATGAATTATTGCATTAAATAAGATTAATCCTGTCGCAAACCAATTAAGTTATATTTAACTTATTCCTGGTATAGGAGAGAAAGGGGATAACTTGAACGCTTTGTTTTTGTCGCTTTATAGTTTAAAAAGGTTACATGAAAATAAAAAATCGATTGATTGGGTTCCAAGAAGTTGCTTTAAAATAGTTATACACGAATTTTCAGCTTCCTAAGCATCTACTGTAAAAATCCGTGTACAACTTTGACAAAGTATAAAATTTACAAAATTGCCCCAGGGGTAGGGCAATCCCTTAACGGTCTCGGGGCAACATTATACACATTGAATTTAAGTTCAGAATGTGGTAAAAAAATTCATCAGAAGATTGTATACGTAATGTTCAGCACTTCATTTATTTTTTATTTTTATGAGTGTTTTTCATTTCACTTCATTTTAAAAATTTTTTTTTCATGTATAAAATTGATTTCACTATATTCATTAGAGTATATTTATGCTCTGGTAGTAATGCTTACAAACGGTCAACTGTTGGCCAAAGTGACGGTTTTAGCAGGTTCGTTGGCCAACCATAATCAACTGTTGGGTTATTTTCTGCCAGGGTGGAGACCAAACTTATAGTTGCCAACATTTTACCTCGTAAAAAATGTTTTTCAAACCGATTTCATACCCGTTTAATGCGTTTCATTAAAGTTCAGAATTATTTCAACTTCTCGAGAGCCTTATTATCTTGCGTATGTTGTCTTTCAGGACCTGCTGCTGTTGCTATTGAGCAACCTAGATCATCTGGAGCGTGAAGGTCTTGATAATGCTGGCGGACAGCAGCGGTAGGCTTGGATTTGTAGCCAGGTGTCACGGATATGCTAAGCTCGTGGTTGGTCAGACTTCCAACATTGTCGATCTATGGGGGCCACGTCAACTCCTCGTTGACGTCTATCGCTTCCTCCTCGTCCTCGAACTTGATCAGACGTTTCGTCGCAAACTCGTTCTTGTGCTCTCGTTGTCTAACGCGCCGTTTTTGGCTTGATAGTCTTGAGCGCCAAGTGTCATTTACCGGTCCTCGGAGCAGCTCCAGCAGTCGTCGTTGCTGCGCTATGCAGGGATGGGGTCGTCGTAGAGCTCGACCGGTGAGAGCTCGCAAAGTTGAAAACGAGCTCATAGATTTTCCGTGGATCGCGGTGTCGATCTCATTATTCTCTGTTGTGGCAGTCCTGCATGTCCTGAAGCGATTGGCCAGTGCCTAGTTTCCAGTCCAACGATATAAACCAAGGGTCACAAGGTGTTTGCTGATGTACAGCACGCTGTTGTTTACTATCTGGATTCACACGTCGTGTTTGTGATGATCCACGCGAGTGCTTGCGTCAAGTCTTGGCAGGTGTTCAGCGCATAAATATTAGACACATTAATTTGGTTAAGAGGTACACTAGCGGTAGTGCGAAAATTCTTTGATAAACACACGATCATGCACAATCACGCACAATCGCTCATAATAGACAAATTCTCGAGAGTTTGTGCGCACCACGCAGCTCCAAAATATCACTGTTTTAGGCTATGTTAATGTTTACACATGGCCGGTCGTACTCTGCTGTGACGTGTGCCTCTGTCCTCTCAAACGAACACTGATGCACATTTGTAAACGATGGAAGAAAAACTATATAAAGAGAACTAGACAACTTCTAGTTTGAAAAATCTGATCCTCTTTCCTTATAATCTTTGTGTAAATATATGCTTACTTACTCCGTGCGTTCGGCTCTCTGCAACCGCGATTCGTTTCGTAAGAGGCGGCAATGCTTAGCGAACACCTTTCTCACTCTTTTACTATTATATTGCACTGATAGCTGACAAGTAACCTTAATATAACCTATTATCATGACATATCTTGTATTGTTGTGCTTAAAAAAATGAGAATCGCACATGACCAAAATTTTAAGAAATCATCGCAAATTAATTTTTAATCATGATTATTTTGCTAAATGAAAAATTAAGATACATTAACCGAACATAAGCATCTGAGACATGCCAGACAAGAAATTATTGGAGACAATAAAATACATTCAAGTTATTTAGCAAACTCAAAATATAATAGGGTCGTGTTGCTCCCCGACGGCACAGTGCATACAAACTTATACTTGCCATCGGGGCTCCACCGCTCCCCTTGATTTCTTTTAGGAGTTTTTTCGGATAAACACAAAGATCATAATAATTAGGTTTATACGGGCGCAGGGGAGGGTAAAAGGGTTAAACACACTCGGGCGCGCAGCACTTAACTTTCGAAGCCACTAGGGAAATTTAGGGGTGGGGGGAAATTAAGGTGGAAAATTGGGGGGGGGGGGGGGGAATTTCGGAACCGGTGGCGGAGAAACTTTTTTGTAATATAGAGAGATATACATATTTCAGTTTGCTTTCTCCAGAGTAAACTTTGTAATAGTAAAATTTTCGGCTTTATGAAAAACACGTTAGAAAACACGTTTCAAAGTGTTTCGAATTAGAATAGAATACGTGTTTTTAGAAAATGTCCGTGTTTGCGCGTGTGTGTGTGTGTGTATGTATGTATGTATACTGTAATTTTTCTGGAACCAATCCGTCAATATCAATAAAATTTAATATGCATATCTATTTTTGGATTCTGAATTTGGAAAAAAGTTACTTTTTCATCTACTTTTCTTTTTATAACGATTTTTTGATTTTTGAAAAACACTATTTTGCCTTTTTTTTCAATCATCCCATTGTTACAAACAATTCAGCTATAATGCATTTGAAAGAGAATAAAATTATCTACTTTTCCTTGTTTGGTCCTCGCGATCAACGGCTCTGTTCGACACATAAAATGAAAAGGTGATTTTTTTTAAATGCATATCTCTGAAACTATAAGCATCATAACCTCACGAAAAAAATTATGTTGATGGATCACGTGTCAAACTATATCCCATTAAAAGTTCAAGTGACTTGACTACTTATTTTTGTAGTAATAAATCGAAAACTGGAAAAAATAGTTTTTTTATGCCTCGATAACGGACGTAAAGAGGCCTTATTGCACTTAAGATTTTGGAAAAAGGTAGATATTTTATGTGTTTCGGCCAAGTTAATTGCACTTTCAAACCCCTATGGTTCTTAAGATATCAAGGTTTTCATTTTTTTTTAATTTTGTGATTCCTTATATCTCTAAAACAATGTAGTCAAATGCTTAAAATTTTATTTAGTAATTTACCATAAAACTTGATATGTACAAGACGATTTTTCTCACTCAGTCTTTGGGATATGGGTTATTTAACTTAAACCATACTGTTTCATCGGACTACCGACTATATTTTATAACTGAATATTGTTCGTTAACAAAAATGTAATCTCAAATTCTGATCAGTATTATTATCATATAGTATTATTATTTTTCTGCATATTAGAATATTTAAGCATACAACAGACCAACTAGACAAAAATTTGTTTGTCAATATTTAAAAAGCATAAATATACTGTATAATAGAATGATATTTTATTTATAAATTTAGTTGGAGGAAGCTACGTGCCAATAAATTGGCAGCGACTTTTTAATATTCTCATAACCATAGAAGGAAGAATAAAGAAAAACCCTAGTTTTTTCTCTCCTTCCATCGATAACCACCGAGGGATCGAGTCAACGTAGAAGAATTACTACTCTCTCTACAAATACTTATTCTCATGACTAAATGCGTGGTATGTAAGAAATTGGAATCGCTCGTACATAACAACGTTACTAACCGTTGAAAGCAGCCTCTCACTGCTTGCCTGTGTAGCCGTTCCAGACGAAAAGTTTTGCGCCACAATGGCCAGGTAACTAAAATGAGTAAAATTTTCTGACCATCAAGTAAGAGGACAACTTTTTAAGAAGAGAAATCACAACAGGAGACGCCACGTAAACCGCAAGTGTAAAGGACTGGACGTAATACAAAAATGTGTCTTAACAACTTTGACCAGCTTGAACTCGAAGAAAAATAAAGGAATCGCACTGAAATGTTTTTTGGGAGTCAGGTACAACATATAGATTATATATATATATATATCTTCATATGTTATATAGTTATGAGCGTGATTTTTATTTGAAATCCCCTCTACCCCCTCCACTAAATAACGCAAAATTGTTTCAAAATTTACGTTATTTTAAGACTCAAAATCCCCTCCACCCCCCTCCACCCCCCTCTCCATCCTTGTTCACTCCCTTCCACACTTTCAACATTTCCCTCCACTTACCTCTCCACCTACTTCTCCACTTACCTTCACCCCCTCCACCTCCATCCCCCCCCCCGTTGCCCCTTCATTAACATCTCCACTTTCCTTCACTTCCCTCTACTTCCCCGCTACTTTTTTTCTTTGGAGTATGTAATTTTACACTTTGAGCAGTGAAACATTTTGAGGATTTTTTGTAAGATAGAAGAATGTAACTCAGCTTACCTCGCCCAGACCACTTTAGGCCGACGAAGGATTCAGCATCAGAGTGATCACCGAAACTTTAAGCTACTACCATCTGTTAGCCAAGTACCCGGATGATCTGACAGACGAGTACTCGTGACGAGACATACGACGCGCCATCACATCAAGACAAACCAGGACCTCCAGTGGCGTGCAAGCCTCGCCGACTCGCACCCAATCACCTGCGCCTAGCACGACAAAAGTTTATCTTTATGGTACAGCTAAGCACGGCGAGAACAGGCTAAGGCAAATGGGCGGCGCCTCTGCACATGGCACCGAAAGGCGAGGGCAACCAAAAGCCATGCGGCGATTACCGGGCACTTAAGACGCTCACTAAACCGGACCGTTAACCGTGCTAAACATCCGTGATTTTGCCCAAGCGCTTCGAGGTAAGCATATCTTCTCTAAAATCGACTTAGTTTGAGCGTATACAACCAGATCTTGGTCACCGTGGAAGGCATCGCTAAGATAAGATGCCATCATAACGCCATTTGGACTATTCGAATTTCCGTTCATGAGTTTCGGATTGCGCAACGCGGCGCAGACTTTCTAACGCTTCGTCGACGAGATGCTTTGTAGCCTAGATTTTTGCTACGCTTACATTGACGACATCCTTGTGGCATCTTACAGTGAGGAACAATACCTTGACCACCTAAAGCAGCTGTTCCAGTGCCGGCAGCAGTACAGCATCGTTGTCAATCCTGCCAAATTCGTTTTCGGACAGCTGGAGGTCGAATTCTTCAGTTACGCGTGACAAGCAACAGCATACGTCCAACGTCCCGGAAAAACGAAGCCATCAGTAAGTATACGAAACCGCATACTGTAAAGCAGCTTTAGCGTTTCCTCGAGTTTCCTTGAAGAGGTAAACTTCTACCGTGACTTGCTCCCAGACGCAACAAAGACGCAAGCGTCGATGAACGAGCTATTAAATGGTAAGATCAAAGGCAACCAGTTAGTCAGCTGGACGGATGCAGCAATGGCGGCCACGGCCGACCTCGAGCAAACCACGCTCCTCGCGCATCTGGAAGAAGGCGCACACCTCGCGTTGGGTTGCGACGCCTCAGACTCAGTCTTGCAGCGGCAAGTAGACGATCAGTGACCACGCCGATCAACTTCACCGAGCTGGCAGACGCACAACGAGGTGACGCCAAGATCCAAAACATCAAGTCGGCAGATCACGATCTCCAACTTAAGCTAGTGCAGATTCCAGGGACCGACGCCAAAATCCTGTGCGATGTGTCGACAAACACCACGCTTCTCTTTATCACGGAGACTTTCCGTGGAGCAGCATTCGACGCATTGCATAATCTCGCTCATCCAGGTGTTAAAGCCACCGTCAAGCCCATGACTCAACGCTACGTGTGGCGGTCAATCAAGGCGGACATGGACACAAGTCTGCATGCAGTGCCAACAGTCAAAGACCTCCCGATACGTTACGTCACCAATCGAAAATTCCACGCCACCATCTGCGAGATTACAGCACGTGCACATCGACATCATCATTCTGCCACCATCTGAAGGTCAGCAATACTGTTTCACGTGCGTGGATCGTTACACGCGCTGGCCAGAAGCTTTTTCGATACCGGACCAGGTAGTGGAGACATTCGCTCGTGCTTTCTACGCCGGCTTGATCTGCCGCTTTAGCATATTGCGGCGCTTCACCACTAATCAAGGTCGGCAATTCGACTCATGCAAGTTATAAAATTCGATGCCAGCAAGACGTGGAAGCATTTTTTGCTCACCGTCCTCCTAGGCGGCATTCGGGCAGCGTGGTAGGACGACCTCACAGCTACCTCGGCAGAACTCGTTTACGGTGAACCTCTGTGTTTACCTGAAGAGTTTCTCGCTTCCGACGAACACGAGAACAAAGATCTGGTTTCTTATCAGGCAGCTGCAAGAATACTTGCAACACAGCTAAGACCAACAGCCGTCATCCCGGCAACATCGGAGCATGTATTCATACGTCATGACGCTGTAAAAAACTCGCTCCAGATACCATACGAGAGACCGTTTCAAGTCGTTAGCCGCAGTGACAAAACATTTATTGTCAACACGCATGGCAAAGACACGACGGTTTTCATCGACAGGCTAAAACCTGCCTATACGTTGACAGAAGGCAACTTAAGCCACCAACCGCTTTCAATGACACCAACACCGCCATTCTCATTCAACATGCCCACGGATAAATAATTAAGTTTAAAGATTAAATTTGCGAAAAAAATTAATTTTTCGCCCCTCCGATTCTTTTTATTTCTTTCAGTCAGTCATAGCTATAGATATACATACGATTCTTTAATTATTACAAAAGCTACTTGATAGAGATTACAAATATAAAAGAATTTAAATTATATGTCCTGTTGACTCATCTATTGTATTATAGATGTAAAAAAGCTTGACTGCACCATGTCTTATCAGGTTAGGTTTATTGATCAGCTGATGCTAGTAAACACTCTGCGCAATGCGCGAGTACTCGAGTTTTTATCTCATCTCACGGCTTGCAGCTGTTTCTTTATCGCTGCAAGGGTCGAATATGCATATGCTATGCAGTTACATGCAATTTTTGAAGCCCATGCTTAGTAGCCGATACTGGCAGAAAACCGCCCGTAGTTCCGAAATATTCTTATTCTAGGAAGATAATCATTCAGTGCAAGCCCAGCTGAGCTGATCGAGCAGCAGAACAGTCAATATTCCAATCAGAATTAAGCAGATATAGATAGAGAAGTCTTACTTATGTACTAATTTAGACGCCAGTGTGTCAAAAAGTCATCGTGATTGAAAGTTGCTTGAAATATTGAAATGCATAATTTATCATATGACGTATTTTTGCGTACGAATTCGTAATAACAAATAAAGTTATTAAAACTTGTTGAAGACAAAGTGCATAAAATATTATGAAATTTATCATTGTTAGAGCAGTCGTTTTTGAGTTATCGTTAAAAAACCTTATTTTGACCATTATTATGTTTAATAATAAATAAAAAAAGTATTGGACACCTGGAATACCGAATTATTTGTAATAAAGCTACTCGATTACAACAATATCCATTTGAGAAAATTTTAGGGACATTATGCTAGGAGTTACCTTTTTGCAAAAACTGCTTTTACGCAAAAATACGTCATATGATAAATTATGCATTTCAATATTTCAAGCAACTTTCAATCACGATGACCTTTTTGTAGGTGCCGTAGTTTATAACATATTTTTAAAACACCATGAATTCGCTGTTATTATTGTTAATAACAAACAGAGAAACTATTTGCTACGAGGAAAACAAAATTATTCCTAATGAGCGCTATAAATATAGGCAAATCGAGTTGAAAAATCTAGGGAACAATTCAAAAAACACAGAAAGAAAGCTGGCGTCTAAATTAGTACATAAGTAAGACTTCTCTATAACGTCGTAATAACGAATAAAGTTATTAAAACTTGTTGAAGACAAAGTGCATAAAGTATTATTACAGATCAATAAACAACTGAGATCAATTAAAAAGGTCAAGTTTACAATCATATTATTTTATTTATAATACGATTACAAAAAATGATTATGTTTAATTAAGGGCTCAGTCAAATAATATATTGATCAATTATAAAAAACTCTCAAGATACTTATTACGTAACTTGCGATGTCCTTTACATTTTGTTTATGGTGTTATCTAATTGTAAGTGTAACTTTCCGCATAAAAGTATGTACCATGAACAAAATGTAAGGGACATCGCAAGTTACGTAATAAGTATCTTGAAAGTTGTTTGTAATTTATCAATATATTACTTAAGTTTAAATTACCAATCATTTGACTTAGCCCTTAATTAAACATAATGATTTTTTGTAATGGTATTATAAATAAAATAATATGATTGTAAACTTGACTTTTTTAAATTGATCTCAGTTGTTTTTTAATCTGTAATTTCACAGTAAAAATAATTATTGACACTTATGATGATACGCAAAACATCAAATGCGCCTAACCTTTTTACTTTGGTTACGTTTTTTTTAGAGATTTCATATCTTTTTGAGAAAACTTGTTGAAGTATGTACCTTATATTTTTTCTAAAAATAAAATACATGATGATGGGGTTCCGGTGTAGTGCACACTGAAATTTTTATTACGGGAATATCAATATCTCTCGTGCATGATATCCAGGTGCACAAGGTCGCTGAGGACAGGGTCTTTTAATGCACTCCATAGTTTTTGATGTCTAAAATCAATTTTTACACTAGACAATGAAAGCTATGGATCGCGTCATTGTCGACCGCATGTATCTGGATAGTAAATATAACTGATTTGAACATTTTTGCACAAAGAAGTACGCTGCGCACTGCCTGACTTTGTTATCGGTCACCCTAGACCGCATTCAAGGCCGATATTGACACGTGGATACAAAAATCGATATTCTTTGCCATTAAAAAATCATTTATTTGATCCAGGTGCTCACGGAGAGAGTTTACATTGACGTGGGCAACTCGTAAGGAAGCGTCAGGGTTTTTAGATGAAGATTTCGGAATGCTGGGCTATAAATGGTGTCAGGTCAATTTATCAAGGTCGCTTTCCGTGAAAATATGTATGATGCGAGAGTTGTCAGATTTACGGACGAATACATTATTATTTTTAACCCACACATGTTTATAATTGCGTTCCATTGCACGCGCTTTGGCCTGAATACGAAGATCATTTATAAGCGACAAGATAAGATATTTCGTACAGATTAATGGGATCGGACGGGGCTCCCAGGACGATATCGGAGAACACTATCGTAGTCCAGTAAAATTAGCTGTGAAATCGCCCTGCGGTAGAAGTGGCTGCATTTTGGATATTTGGTAAATCGGGGTCGGAAAAGCCGATTCTGAAATTTGCAGCTTCCTAGAATGAGGGGTTCTATGCGAAAACAGCGTGCGAAAGTTATTTTTGCTTATATCCCGAGATCGGCTTGACCTATGAGAAAATGGCTGGCATCAATGAAAAGAGCGTTAAATTTTGCATTGGAAACGATTTTTTAGACTAATATAGTTAGTCTTAATCACACCGAGTCTTATCAGTCATTTAACCTGGTCTGTCCCCTTTCCTGCCTTATCTCTAATCAGAGTGCAGAAGTTAGGAGCTTCCATCTAGCTTCTAAATGTATGGCTTTAGGATCGCCGTAGACAAGAATTTGAACTGATCTATTTGGGAACGCACTATATATCGCCACGTGCTCTACCCTAGAAATATGTTTTCTCTCTCACTCCTACGCTTTGTTCGCTTTGTTTGCACAAATAAAAAAGATGGTGCACAAGTTGGCGCAAAGAGAGCACTTGTAGGACACTCGCAAAAAAACACAAAAAAAGAACACCACACAGTAAAGTCACAGCACAACGATAACGGTGGTCACGAGTGTTGGCAGCGCAGCAAGCAGGGGTATATATATATAATGTATCCTTAATAAATACATATGATACCTTCATTTGGCTTCGAGTTCCAGCTGGTCGAAGTTGGCGTTTTGAGCAATTTTTGCCCATTTTCAATGATTTGTAGCTAATAAGGGATGCATTTTTAACTAAAACTACCCAGATACTTTTTTATGTGAAATTTTATAAATTTTTCAATAAAAATACTTTTAATGCCCTAAATATATGTTAAGGCTACCTTATTTGCATTTTAAACCTTAAAATATGAAAATCTGAATGTTAGATCCGGACTTCGACAACCTCAATACAGTAAAAAAATACCTTTTTATAGTAAAAAAGTATCTGTAAAGTATTAGAATTAACCTGACCTTCTTCTAGAAGTTATGTAGAAAAGATACATGATATAATGGCTAATAAGTAGATTAACATTTAAATTTGACATTTATCACCTAGTACATTTACATGTAGTTACATGACTACCGATACCAACATGTGTTTGTATCGGTAGATATGAAATTTACTGGGTTATAAGTGTCAAATTCGGATGTAAAACCACTTATTAGCCATTATATCATGTTTGATTTCTACATAACTTCTAGTAGAAGGTCAGGACTATTCTTAAACTTTACAGTTACTTTTTTACTATAAAAAGGTATCTTTTTCCTGCATTGAGGTTATCAGAGTCCAGATCAAACATTCAGATTTTTATATTTTAAGGTTTGAAAAGCAAAAGGTAGCCTTAACATATATTTAAGGCATTCAAAGTATTTTTATTGAACAATTCAGAAAATTTCACAAAAAAAAGTATTTGGGTAGTTTTAGTTAAAAATGCTTCCCTTATGAGCTACAAATCGTTGAAAATAGGCAAAAAATGCAAGAATTGCTTAAAATCTCAACTTTGACCAGCTAGAACTCCAAGCCAAATGAAGGAACAGTGCTGACATTTTTTTTGGGTATAAGGTGTAATGCTCACCACATTTCTCAGTCCTATGCGTGTAAATGAATTTAAATCTTTGTGAAGACTAGTTCACATTTACTGATCTACGTCGTCATTATGACGACAGATCATAAATAGAACGTTGATTTTATGTTGTTATATATTATTATGATAATAGAGTGATAAGGTGGTGGAAAATAAATACACTATTAAGTATTTATTAAGTGTAATTTAATATAATAAAACGTAAGATTACATAACAATTATATTCAGCGTGATGCTACTACCGAGGACTCTCTGTAGTCTCTGTCAACTCTCTTTCAAGCGAGCACGCTTGTTAGGATTATTTTTCTAGAATATTTTATGTTAGGATTATCTTTCTAGAATATTTGAACTTTTATGATCCAAACTATAACTATTTTTAAGCCGTATAATAAACATAAGCAACGGCTCGGTCGACAGAGGAATTATCCGAAAATATCCGGAAAAACCCACAGCTCGTCTGTCCCTCGAAACGACTTGAGCCTTTAACAATCGTCGGTGCGCGTCGCGTTTACAACATAAGTTGTAAAGAAACTAAAATTTCCCCGGGAAATACATGAGTGCCAGCGTTTGTGCCTCACCGCGCGTCATCGACACATCTGCGCACCGCAAGGGTCGGCATCCTAAACTCAGGCCTGGCCATAAACCTGAACGCGCTCGAGCCTGTCTACCTGAACGCTCTCGAGCCAGTATACCTGCCTGTTCCTCCGACCAATCAGCTGATCAACCAATATCTGGTCTACGTGCACGTCACCAAGTTTTTTACTGAATTAAAATAAACCTTTCTTTACAATCTAACAACACAGCCTCTCAGTTTGAACAAACAAATTTTGAACCTACGAAATGCAACAACGCTGGAACTAGAGTTCTCTTTCACTCTCTCTCACTCATACATCACGCGTTCACACGAACACCGCTGACTCGTGCACTAGCACAAATGTACTTATACTTAACATAGAGGTCCAGGATCTTAGCTAGTGTAAGAATGTTACTATGAAATACCGAAATATTTCTAAGTGTTAGACCAATACGCGTTAAGTGCGTTATCGTATCTGATTTTGAAAATTTTATTTATATTTTTTTTTAGTCTTTTACCTCCTCAAGGCATAAGTTGCTCAAGAGCAGGAACTAGGCGCTTTGGGTTGCGCTGGCGCTTAAGTTGCGCTTCGGCTAGTGAGCTCAGATAGCCCGAGCAGGTACTTATAGTACCGTATAGAGTATCGAGCCGCCGGAAAATCTCTTACATTCTTACATTCACAAAAACATTCACACCTATTTACAAAAATCATTTACACAAGTATATTATAATGTGCGTGCCGCGCCGTCACTGCGTCGCTACTTTTTCTCTAGCGCCTTATCGCGCCGCTGCGCTCGCCACTCGGTATATACAGATATACGCGCTCTCCCCTGCTCCATCGCTGTTTCTGTTACCGCCGCTGCTGATGGCCTGGAGCGTTAATGCAAAACACTCGCGTATAATCTAAAATTTTATTTTAATAGTCTTAGTTTTAAGTTTATAATTTTTTATACGTTCTGTGGAGCTAGTACGGGGTGTTAAAGATACAGCATGTAGAACATATGTATACAGTATGGGCAAAAATTAAAATTTTCATCTTTGATTTAACAGAGACCACACACACACACACACACACACACACACACACATATATATATATTAAAATTTGCAGCAATCTATAGAGACGAGAGAGAGAGAGAGATAGAGGTTTTTATTTGCTAAAAGCAAAGAAAAACAATACAATTTGGTTCACACAGACTGTGTCGGTACAGTCTAACAAAGATATAAAATACAATATATAAAAATACCGTCACATATAACCTCATAAAAATACATTCGGTCACATTTAATTATCACATAAAACTTTTCAAATATTACGTTGCACATTTATGGTTTGATCGTAGACCTATCTGTATTGCACATTGGAAATCTAAATTACGTAATACTGAAGAGAGAGAGAGAGAGAGAGAGAGAGAGAGAGAGAGAGAGAGAGATTAGTAATTTAAGAAATTTTAAGTAATGATTATTAAAATCTCTCTCTCTCTCTCTATATATATATATATATATATATATATATATATATATATATATTTAATGTATGTTACTTAAGATACATTTAGTAAATAATATATTCTTAAATGTTATCTTTGTTACTAACGGAAATTTTTTAAAAAACTCGAGATTAATCATTAAACCTTTTTAACTATTTGTTACTTTGTTTTCAGCTGTTCAAAGAGGCCGAGTTCCACCCTCACAGCAAAGTCATCCTGGAGCTACAGGACAATTTTCTTTGACAAATGGAGATTCCGTGTCCTGTTCTAGTATAAATGGACATTCATACTTATCTTCTTATATAAGCTTATTATTGAGAGCTGAGCCATATCCTAATTCTCGGTACAGCCAATGTATGCAACCTAATAACATTTTAGGTATCGATAATATCTGCGAACTTGCTGCTAGATTATTATTTTCTGCTGTAGAATGGGCAAAAAACATACCTTTCTTTCCTGATCTCCAAGTAACTGATCAAGTTGCTCTATTAAGACTTGTTTGGAGCGAATTGTTTGTATTGAATGCAAGTCAATGCTCTATGCCATTACATGTAGCACCACTTTTGGCAGCTGCTGGACTCCATGCATCACCGATGGCTGCTGACCGGGTCGTAGCTTTTATGGATCACATACGAATATTTCAAGAACAAGTTGAAAAATTAAAGGCATTACACGTCGATTCAGCAGAATACAGCTGTCTTAAAGCTATTGTTTTATTTACAACAGGTAAGCTATAAACATGTAGATAAGATCTGAAAATTGTTGAGTATACATTCTCAAGAAATAGAATATTGCGTAACGGATTCTGCTATAACTGTAGTAAACCTAGAATGCCAAAACACCTAAACACCAACCTTAAATTAATGTTTAAATATTTTCCGTAAAATAATGTTTCCTTCTGTATTGTGCATTGTTTATAAACGCATAGATTTATCTTGTTTTATAAAATCGAACTGCTTGCAGAATTTAGGAATATATTATTCATAGTAAACATACTTTGCAGTTAATCTCAATTTTACTTCCTGTGAATGAAGCTTTATTTTTTAAGAGCTTTTTACGTAAAAGGAAAAAAAGGTACAGTGGGGATTACGGAGAAACACGGAGGAGTAATATGGTTTTTAGTATTTCGCTGTTGCTCCATGTGTCTTAATATTTTATATCATTGCGATGGATTGAACTATAAAAAACCATTAATTATTGGTAAATTATTAAACATTATTTTGTATGAGTTTAGAATAATAGGAAAGTTGAAAAAAAAATTAAATAGTGTATTATTACTATTGCAAAATCTCAAATGAGATCATAGATGACATCTGAGCTGAGATCTCATCCATAATCTAATGTCGAATTTTTTAATAAAAATTTAAATAATTAGCTTTAAAGTGTTACAGTACTCCTATTCTCTGATGTATTTATTACTCCATTTAAACCTAATTTGTCATGTTTTTTGATCTACAAATAATTTTGATTTGCAAACATACATGAGATCTTGTAGTAAGGTACTTAAAAATATTTTAATTTTGCTTTGATTTTTGTATTTACATGTTCTACCTTTGTGTTCGTTTCGGGGTGTTCATGAGAACAGCCACAGTCCTATCCTTACTAAATATGTAAACTTACTTATATGTAAACATGTATTAAATAAATGAATATTTTTTATAAAACATTAAATATGAATAAAATATCTCCCGTGATTCATTAAAAATTCTCTTGTGTACTTCTATATAAAAAAATCAGAAAATTGAGAAATATAACTTTTCTGTACAATTGTATGCCAACATGTATAATTGTGTACGTTCGCGTACATTCGCGTTCATTCGCGTACATTCACGTACGTTCGCATATGTTCACGTATACGTTCGCGTACGTATGCTTATGTACGCTTATGCACAAGCGAGTATCTTTTAGAACCGTAAAATTTTATGTATAAAAATTGTTTTATCTCTAGAATATATGAAGCTGTACATATTCGTATAAATGAGTATATTGCTGCAATTGTTCGTACGGTCACGTACGTTGGCGTACGTTTGCGCATAATTGCGTACGGTGGCGTACGATTGCGTATAATGCTGTATTAAATGTCTGAATTCCACCCAAAACGTACGCGAATATACGTCAACGTACACAAGTCTACAGTAGTGTACCGAAATGTATCATAATTGTACGGTGATTTGCGTCATAATACTGTTAAAAATTTCCATACTATTAACAATAATAACGGCGAATTCATGGTTGTTTAAAAATATCTCAAAAACTACTACAATATTGAAATGCATAAATTACATCTGGCGTATTTTCGCGTAGAAGCAGTTTTTCAAAAATGTAACTCCTAGCATCATGTACCTAAAATTTTTTAATTGGATATTGTTGTAATCTAGCAACTTATTACAAATAATTTAATTTTTCAGCTGTCAAATACTTTTTTTGTTTATTATTGAAAATTGTAATGGTTACAATGTGATTTTCAACAATAACTCAAAAACGACTGCTCTTATTACGAATAAAGGTATTAAAACTTATTGAAGACAAAGTGCATAAAGTATTATCTAAAGCATTTTAGTGCAGGTGTAGTCAATTTTGCAAAAAATCGAACCTAAACTTTTAACTATCCCTAGTAAAAATAACTTATTAAATCCGATTCTAATGATAATAGGGTTTAATTGGATTTCTTAATCGGAAATTATCCAATTATAACCAATTCAATCGATTAAAATCTATTTAATCTAATTATAAATTTTAGTCGGTCTTAATCGAATTTAAACAGTTGTGTTTTTAAATAAAATGTTAATTGGTTGAAAAATACAACTGATTGAATCCGATTAAAATCGACAAAAGTTATAATTATATTAAATAGATTTTAATCGATTAAATTGGTTTTAATTGAATAATTACCGATTAAGAAATCCAATTAAAAATTATTACCTTTTGAATCGGATTTAATAAGTTATTTTTACCAGTGATGCTATGCTGTGCAATTCAAATTTAATTTTTGTTTAAACATTTCTTTATAAGTTTATTTGAAACTTATCAAAAGGCTATGAAATCAGTTTAAAAAAAACAACTTTTACAAGGTAAGATGTTGGCAATTATAAGTTTTGTACCCATTCTCACCAATCTTAGTATATTATAATTATGATTTCTTTTTTAATAAGTTATGTAATCCTTAAAGAAATTGTTTAATTTGTATAGCTTACAAAAATTTTTCTGTATTTTTATCAATATACGCTAATGAATGTAGTGAAATCAGTTTTAAAAATGTCAAGTGTTAAAAATCAGCACACTGACAAAATCATTACTTCATTCCAAGGAGAATCAATCTCACTATAACTTCAAGGAGAAAGTCTGCTTTCATGATTCTCTTATCTAATCTGAATGTTCTAAAACTAACCCAAATCATCTTGTGCAAAAAAATAAGCAAAATAATAAATTTAAAAAAATCAAGTAATTTCCTCTAAGTATATAGAAGAATCATCTAAACACAAAGCGGATTTTCATCTTATATAAAAAATAAGATGGTTGTACTTTTCAAAATTATTCTTTTAATGCTTACTTACCGTCCCGTTGTCTTAAAGTCTACGATGTGTAAAGAGTAAATCATATGCGTACTTACTAAAAACAAATTTGTGTAATATAATAGTATATTACAGTGACAGTATACGTGTGACCTAAGTAGATGATTATTGCACGGCGTGTAATAACGCCCGGGCGCAGCGAGGGTGATAAAATGCCGTGCATTAACGGGCTGCTTATAGCACAGTTGCTTAAATCTGCCAAGTCACGCGTATCCGTGATCTAAGCAGTCCATTATTGTCCCGTGAGGTTAGCTATATACACTATGCAATAATGGACTACTTAGGTCACGGATAGGCGTGACTTGGCAAATTTAAGCAGCTAAAGTTGAAAATACATAACAAAATCAAGTCAATGTTCTCGCCAGTGACAAATAACTATATGCAAAGATAATTTTTTTGATAATATAAAAATTTCACGTTGCTTACTAGATAATATTAAGACATCATACTTCTTCTTGTTTACTAAAATTTTAGAGTCTTCATTTTTATAATAATCAGTGATTGAATAATTAATTAAACTTAGCAGCGAAAATTTAGAAAAATTAAAATTCGAAAAAATTAAAGCATGAAAGGCAAAAATTAAAAAACTGAAATTATGAAATTAAATAATTTTTAAAACGAAAATGTTGAATTGAAATTTTAGGAAATATAAAATAACAAGAGTTTAGAGTATTTTTGTTTCGAATTTCGAATTCAAAATTTAATTATTATACTATTATTTAATTTTAATTATTGTACTATATTTTGTTCAGAAAATTGCTTCCTTAGTAAAATAATTACGATTAAAAATTATTTGGTAAATTTTATTTAACTTTAGCTTACCTGATTATCTTTTTTCCAAGTCAGCCAGTTCAACATTGGAAAAAGTAGATTATATATACTACGCCGCAAATGTCTATAGAGCATCGCTTTGGTGTAATAGTATGCTGCGAATAAAATTTTTAGAGTCCACTTTGTATTATCATAGTTGGAAATACTTTAATACGCACTTAGACATGTTTCTATTATTTTTCTTACTGTTACGGTGTCGTAGCAGCTTAGAATATACAAGTTGTTTTGATTTTTAACAATTCTTAATGCAGAAATTCTCTGTACAGTATTTAGTATTAGTGCGAAAGTAGTGTCGCAAGTTAATATAGATGCTGTGGAAATGCTTCAGGTTCTGCATGGTAATGAACTCTGGCGGGTTATTGGTAAACAAGGAATTTGATATTTCCGTTTTAAATCAGTGTATATTTGCTTTATCGGCAACGACCTTCGATATAGCATACAAAGAAGATACTCGTGCTATATCTAATGCACAGCTCGTCAAAATTTGTGTGTCTAAGCGCTGAACGCCCATCAGGACAACTGAGGATCGAACTAGGGTGAGTCGTCGCCAGTAACACAGAAAGTCGTTGGCTCACTCGGTAAAGTAAAGGACTCTGGATTCGAAGGACCAAGTTCAAATCCCGATTTAAAAAAGTTTTTTTTTCTAAATTTTCTATTCTTTATTGTAGCGTAAAAATATAATAGAATGCACGTGCTTTAATGCGTGATATTTACATGTTAAAGAGGGTCATAAAAGTCACATACTTCAACACACTACTATATACATGGTATGGCAAATGTTAGAGCAGACGATAAGCACGTGCTTCAGTCTATGATTCAGTGTACGATTTAGTATGTGACTTGTGATTAAGCATGTACACCCGACTGACAAAACATCTGCAACGAACTATTCGAAAATTTGCTAATGTAATATGACCTTTACGTAAGTTAGGTTAGTTTGCTGCCTTTATATAAACTGACAGAGTCATATTTATTCTTATGAAATTTCATCAAGTCTTATTGATTTTATCAATTTTAATTAACTAAGATATAGCTTAAAATTTGATCTCTATCGACTATTTTTAGCAGGCTTTTACGTTTTTTATATTGTTACTTGTTTGTCAGCTAAGTATATTATTAATTGTTGTGTTATTAAGTTATTCTAATTATTATCTGTTTGCGAATTATTTATGATGTTATTGATATTTTCCAATGAGTCTCACATTATTTATGATTCAGAATTGTTTTACAATTTGCAATGTATTCCATAATAGCAAGAAATATTTGAGAAGATTTGTATGTTTTAAAATATTTCAAAAACATTTTTAAAATATTTTTCAACTGTGACATAAACGTTTTCATGTTGTCAAATATATGATCCAAACATTGATGAAATATTTTTAAAAAGCATTATAAACAAATTATTAAGAAACATTTTAAAAATATTTTAAAAATATTTTTAACATATTTTTGATTGATTAAAGCATATTTTTTAATAATATTTTATAATGTTGCTTGACTATAAAAAAATGTACATAAATTGTTATAAAAGATGTATGAAAAATATTATGAAATATCTTATGAATATTTTTTAACATTTTGATTTGGTTAACAAAAAAACATAGGAATAACATATTTTTGAATGATGTTTTCTTATCACACTTTAAAGGAATTGAAGAATATTTGAAATTGATATTAAATTACAAGCTTGTGATATATGCGTTTTATTTAAAAAATTTTTAAATATTTAATAACGTTGCGTGAATATTTAATAAAAATATGTATACAAATCGTTATTAAATATATCTAAAAACATTTAATAATATTTTATAAATATTTAAAAAAAATTTTTTAGTTTTTACAGGATACATTTTATAGACTCGTAGTGTGCTTTGAATAAGTAATAATTTACTAAATTTCGATACAATTTCTTTTGAAGATTTTAAAATATTTTACAATTAATATACAGATACTTTTTTTGTAAAACAATAATCAAACATGTTTCAAGAAGCATAAAACGCATTATAGTTGGAATAAAGAAGGATCAGGCAAAAAAGGCGCAATAAATACGCAAAAGCAATGTAACATGATACAAAAAGCTGTTTTACAGACACCAAGTTTTATATTTCAGATATTCATAATACTAAAAATGGTATTTTAAATTTCTATATCTAATGAACTAATTTACAGGGATTAATACGCAAAAAGTGAATTTTCTGTAACATTACTATGAAATGAGTTCAACCCTTCAGATCAGTATAAAATGCGGATCCGATCTGAGCTTTTAACAATGGAATATTGAGTTACATCAGAACAAAAAGAATGGTTAAGGGTTGTATCTCTTTGGACAGATAGTACACCCTGATTCCTGACGCCCTTTGTAACTTACTTTACAGTGGCGCCGCAACTCAAAACAATATTTTTTATAGGTATCATCTTTATAAATATTGTAAAAATGTCCTAAAACTTGTAAATGATACGAAAATTAAATTTATTTGACATTATAAATGTCTATTTGCAGAGTTATAAATTACAAGAAAGTAATCTACGTATATCTGTTTGTGTGTGCTCACGTGCGTGTGCGTGTGCGTGTGTGTGCGTGTAAGTGTGTGTTAAGGAAAAATGACATAAAATCTCTTTACCTAATCACCCATGGCCATCATAAATTAAGAAATCTAACATATCAAAAATATCGATTTGTATCTTTACTCCATTATTTATCTTATCGTTCCTTCATAATATTCAATAATGTAGATGTCAAAAATAATAGATAATGAAATAATAGACAATTATAGTACACTAAATATTAAGGGAGTTTCATCGGTTTGAAAAAACAGCTTTGAAAAGGTAAAATGTTGGCAACTATAAGTTTTGGCTCCGTACACATGAGTGTATCATGTTTTCTTTTACATATATATATATATATATATATATATATATATATATATATATATATGTGTGTGTGTGTGTGTGTGTGTGTGTGTGTGTGTGTGTGTGTGTGTGTGTGTGTGAGCATTCTTTATATTATTATGCTTATTTAACATCTGATAAGTAGAAATAATTTATTAGAAAAATTATCAAACGTGTGCAACGCTGTTATGAGTTCAAAAGAAATCGTCGCTCTTAACGATTTTTATGGCACATCTCAAAATACTGAAGACAAACATATTTCACGCAAACACTAGCTGTTCTAAACTTTCTAATTAAAAAACTTAAAAAATTTATTTAGATGCAGGAAGTAGAAAATGCGATTGATCGCATACTCGCCCTAGCGAGAAAAATCATGTCATTGATCACACGATTAACCACGTGATAGATCACTTGAATTCTCACGTGATTATTTGGCATGATTTTTCACATGATAAATTACGTTAGAAATCAGTTATAAAATTGAAGTATTTGTTTTAATTAAAATAAATTATTTTGTTTTCACTCAACAATTACGAAAAATATATTTGTTGATGCTAATCCAAACTAGTTTTCAACTTCACAATCCATTATCTTACTTCTTTAGCCATTTCTACTTGTACTAATAATGATGACTTGCAGATCATATATGAATCTTAGTAATATATCATTTACGTGTATCGACTATCTGCTATTATTTGATAAAATAAGGAAAATAATTTTATTACATAATAAAAGAAATTAAATTTTTCGAAGTTAAGATTCATATTTATAATCTAAATTTGATATTAACACTATAAATATAGTATAGAAAAATCATTCTGATTTATAAGGATAAGAACACAATACAAATGTATGTTTACTTGATATCAAATTTAGATTATAAATATGAATCTTAACTTCGAAAATATTTTAGATCTTTTCAATTTTTATCTTAAAGTATACGTGTCAACTGTACAATGTTAGAAATCTAACATATTTTTAGGTAAAAGTACCCTAGTAGAAGTAATCGCGTGCCACAATATGCCAAAATGTGCCAAAGTGTTCTAAAATGTGGCAAAGTGTCTCAAACTGTGCCAAAATATGCCAATGTGTGCTAAAGTATTCAAATTTGGAAAAGTGAAACAGTATAGCACACTATCGGACACGTTGGCACACTTTTACACACTTTGGCACAGTGTAATAAACGTGCTGTACAAAAGAAAATAATATGTATTTCTATTTTGGCACAGTATGGCACAATGTAGTGCAGTATGGCACAGCGTGGTACAGTATATCACAGTATAGCATAGTGTAGCATAGTGTGTCACAGTATAGCACACTATGGCAGAGAATATTGCAGATCAGCATATTTGATGGCATGATGGCAAACTTTGGCACAAAATCCATTTCAACTAGGATAGCATAGAATTTTAAAGCTCACAGCACAAATAGCTCAGGTAAGATAATGGATTGTGAAGTTAAAGACCAGGGTTCTATCCTCAGCTAGGACAGTTTTTTTTAATTTTTTTGCAGTCAATTTATTTAAATTAGCAACAAATCTATTTTTCATAATTGTTTAGTACAAATAAAATAATTTAATTTATTTTAATTAAAACAAATACTTTAATTTTATTAGTGATTTCTGACGTGGTTTTTAGCATGACAAATCACACCAAATAGTCACGTGAGAGATCATTCGATTTATTACGTGATAATTCAAATGATCTATCACGTGATCGATTGTGTGATAAATCACGCGATCTTTCTTGCCAGAGCAGTCTGTTAAATGCCTTTTACGCACGCTTTATATTGAAAAATTTATAAACATCAGTGCGGGCAGATAATAAGTACAACAATTATTAAATCATCAAGTTTTTCTCATACAAGTTTAGCTTTTATTTTTATATTTGACTTTATTATTATTCTAATTTCTCCTTCGAGGTATGAAATAATAAAAAGATTATCAAGCGTTCACAGGGACCATAGAAGAGTATTCTAACGTAAGGAAACAGGCGGGTACGATCAACAGAAATAAGAAGCGGAAGTATCAAAAGAATCTTATTAGGAGAATAGAAACAAATAGTAAGGAAAATAACCCCCGCGAAATGTACAGAGGGATTAACGCCATCGGAAAGGGTTTTAGGAGTAGAGCACAATTGATGAAGGACGAAAACGAGGACCTTGTAAGAAATGACAACGAATTACTGTCTCTGTGGAAAAACTATTTCGATAAATTATTAAACGTGCACGAGAATAGTGAAGAATTGAGGGACGAAATTCACACTGCTGAACTGCACGTGAAGGAACCGAGCTACCAAGAAGTATAGGCTGCGATAAAAAAACTAAAAAACAATAAACCAGCAGGTGATGACTCTATACCAGATGAGTTACTCAAATATCGGGGCGTCGAGCTTACTTTTAAAATCTATAAACTAGTATGGGCCATCTGGAAAAATGAAACAATACCCGAAAATTGTAAGGAATCTATCATTATACCGATTTTTAAAAAGGGGGATAAGACAGACTGCAGTAACTATAGGAGTATCTCACTTTTAGCAACGTGCTACAAAGTTCTGTCAAACGTAATACAAGCTAGACTCACTCCATTTGCAGAAGATATAGAAGGAGAAATATTTATAGATTTAAAAAAAGCGTACGATTCTATTAAGCGAAGCAAAATGTATCAAATTCTAGTACTTCTCGGTGTACAAAAAAAACTTGTGAGATTGATTCAAATATGTCTGAACGGAAGCACGGGAAAGGTCTGAGTAGGCGGTAATGTATCAGAACCCTCCACGATACGCGATGGTTTGAAACATGGGGATGGGCTCTCTACGGTGCTGTTCAACTTAACATTAGAGTATGTTGTTAGAAAAATGCAGGTTAGCCAGCTAGGTGCAACGCTTTATGGAACAACATAGATACTAGGCTACGCAGATGATTTGGATATACTGGGGCATTGTAGGGAAACGGTAGCAAGAAACGCGGAAATTCTCGTGACAGCGGCAGAGTATACAGGCTTAGAAGTGAGTGAATACAAAACAAAGTACATGATTGTAGATAAACTAACTGCTTCTACGCCGTAAGTAATTTACTTATGTCGAGTCTGTTGTCTAAAAACGTTAAAATAAGAATATACAGGACAATAGTACTGTCGGTGGTTTTGTACGGGTGTGAAACGTGGGCTCTTACTAAGCAGGCGGACAACCGTTTTAGGGTATTTGAAAATAAAATCTTGCGAAGAATATACGGGCCGAAGAAAGATGAGGAAACTGGGGAATAGAGGAGACTACACAATGATGTACAACTAGCCAAGCTTTTAGAAGAAGTTGAAAAATTGTTACATTCTGCTGTAGCTGATTCAACAACCATAGCACGATGAAATAAACAATTTATTCCATCACTCAAGACATTTCGTAAAGTATTAAACAATAAGAGGCTTAGTGTCCATGAAAAACAAAACATTTTATGTACTACTGCAAAAATACAATGTATCAAAGCAAGATTTGATGTTATGACTAGAAGAAAAAGTGGTGATGGATTACAAGTACAAAAGAAAAAGATCATTGATCGTGTGAGATGGATTGATATGGATAACGCTTTCAATAATCGTATGAGGACTGCTGTTATAGCTAATTTAGAACATATTGATTTGATTAAATTTCTACAAGATGTTGCAATATTATTTTCTCGAAAAATGAAAAGTATATTGCTTACAAATGCAAATGATAAAACTTTTAAAGTAAATACTGTTTTATCATGTAAATTTGTAAAAATGTGTGTAAAATATAATAATAATAAAGGTGTAGAAGAAGAAGATAAAGAAGAAGAAAACAACGAATTCATCGGGACAAAATATTTTAATACGCAAAATCATGAAATTTTATCTGCTATATCGTTAATTGAATGGTTTAAATCTAATGTTACTCAACCTTTACTTGCAGATATTGAAGAATTTCAGGAACGTGACTCTGGTTGGACACTACATTCTATTGAAAACGTACAGATTAACATAAATTTTAACCCAATGCGTACTAGTAGCTCTTATATACCTTTACCGACATTTATAGAGAAAAGAAAAGCATGCGTCTTTAATACGTTAAAAATTTTGATAACAAATGCTTCATATGGGCAATTTGATCTGCCTTGCATCCTGCAAACCGCAAAAATCGTCCGAATAGATTGAGCAATTACATTAAATATGAACATACATTAAACATGAGAGGTATTGAGTTACCGGTATCATTAAAAAAGATACCAAATTTTGAGAACCAAAATACTACAATTACAATAAATATTTTTCGTCTAGAAAATAAAAACATTATACCTCTCTATTTGACATCATGTAAAAAGAGTAACAATACAAATCTTCTTTTACTAATGAGAGAAAATGAGAAGTCTGTAGCCGAATCATATTATGTATATATAAAACATCTTTCACGTTTAGTTAACAATGATTTAAGCAAGAAAGGGAAAAAGCCTTTGATATGTGATAGGTGTTTGAATTATTTTTACAATGAAGATAATTTAATAAGGCATGAAGAACATTGTAAAAATTTAAATAATTGTAGAATTAGACTTCCCGGTTAAGAGAATAATGTGATAATGTTTAAAAATCATCGGTATAATGAAAAGTTGCCTTTTATAATATATGTAGACTGTGAGTGTTTACTTAAACCAATAAGACAAGATGAAAAAACTAACACTAGACCAGTACAAAGTCATGAAATTTATAGTCTTGGATACTATCTTAAATGTAGCTATAATGACTCATTATCAAAATATGAATTTTATAGAGGTCCTGAAGCTCCAAGATGGTTTACAGCGAGGGATCAGAGGTGGTGTAAGTCAGTGCTCGAATCCTTATGAGAATAAGCAAAATCAGTATTTGATTTATTTAGATGCCAATAATGGACATAGTCTCTCACAATATCTCCCCTTTGATGAATTTGAGTGGCTTGAAAATTATGAAAATTTTGATTTGTTTTCCATTGCAACTTGCTTCACATGCTTGCTTGCTTCACGTGGTTATATTTTCGAGGTTGATTTAGATTAACCTAGCGAACTAAATAATGCTCATAATGATTTACTATTCTGTCCAGAACATGCAAAACCTCCAGGTTCTGAGCAAGAAAAACTTTTAGATACACATCATCCTAAAAGAAATTACGTTATACACTATGTAGCTTTAAAACAGGCTCTCTGGAACGGATTGCAACTTCTTAAGATTCATGGAGTTCTGAAATTTAAACAATCGCAATGGCTCAAGTCATACATAGATTCAAATAGCAGTCTGCAAGCATTAGCAAAAAATGAATTTGAAAAAAATTTTTTCAAGTTAATGAACAATGCAGTATTTGGTAAAACTATGGAAATTATTAGGAAACGTGTTTCAGTCAAGCTCATGAGTAAATATGATGGGAGATATGGTGTTGAGGCTCAAATTTCAAAGCCAAATTTTCACAGCAGTGCAATATTTAGGGAAAATTTAGTTGATATACAAATGAATGCAACTGATATATGTATAGATAAACCAATTTATGTTGGTCTTACAGCTCTAGATCTAGATCTCTCCAAGACGCACATGTATGATTTTCATTATAATTATATGCAAAAAATATATAAAAAGAACTTGAAATTACTTTATACAGATACTGATAGTCTCATATATGCTATTAAATGTGATGATTTTTATGAAGATATGAAAAGAAATATTTACATGTTCGATACATCAGATTATCCTGTAGATAATATGTTTAACATGCCGCTCCTTACTAAAAAAAATCGTTGGACTCTTGAAAGATGAATGTAATGGTAAGATTCTCACTGAATTTGTTGGATTGAGAAGCAAAATGTATAGTACTCGTGTGAATAATCAAGATAGTATGAAAAAAATTAAGTGTATTAAGGCTTCAGTTGTAAAGAAAACCATTAAATTTAATGATTATGATTCGGTACTTGTGCATACGACTGGCACAAATAAAAGCAATCTATACTTTTATTTCTACCCATGCAGTAAAAAGCTTTGACATTATCCTGCTTTTCACAAGCAATATCATCAAAAAAAAAAATTGAATTTGGTCGAGCTTTATCAGGTGATACGACAAGATCGTGCTCATTAAAGTGTAAGTACTCAATTCCCTCCAAAGGCTCAACAAGTTGCTCTAAAAATTTATATTTTGGCTGATTTAGAGATATTAAGTATACGTAAATATTTTCAAATGCTAGACCATTAGGATGAGTGATTAGAGATAAGAGAACATTCGTTTTTCCACAATTGGATGAACCACAAAATACTGCTCTTATACTGCTGGGTAATAATTTGCCAGACGCTGATTTGAAAGAGAAGGCAACAGCTTTTGCAGTGGCAAATACCATGAAGTTAAAATCAAAGCTTAGTATGGGTGTTAGAGGAGGAGGAGGAGGAAGAGGAGGTAAATCTCTCAAACCCAAGAAAATCAAGAAAAAGATTACGCTAAAAAATTTGGTCAAGTCGGCAGCAAAATCAATCATTCACGGCAATGACTCTCGCTCATTAAGTCAGCACTGAAGATGGCTCGTGAGCGTGTAAAAAATATCGGTGGGAAAAGTAAAGTTAGTGTTCCACGCATATTGCCAATTCCCAACAAAATAGGTGGCTTTCTTCCGGCACTTATTCCACTTTTTGCTGGTCTTAGTGCAGTTAGCTCACTTGCAGGAGGAGCTGCAGGAATCACTCAAGCAATAAATAAAACAAGCACTGCTAAGAAACAAACGGAAGAGCAAAAGAAACATAATAAAAAAATGGAAATGCAAACACTTGGTAAAGAACTATTTTTGATACCTCATCGCAAAGGTTTCAGTATCTTGCTGAAACGAAATAATAAAAAGTGTAGAGGGGGGAAAAAACTTCGATGAAATAAGACTACCAAAACGTGCGCTCACTGACATTGATCTGCTCAAATATGCAAAATTAATGAAAATAATTAATTTTCGTGGAGTTTTTATGCGGAATGCTCTGCCTGCAAATGGCTTCCGAGCTAAAGAATCAGCAATCATAAATCTGGATGATGCGAGTGAATCTGGCACGCACTGGTTAGCTTATCGAAAAAATGGTAAAGAAGTTATTTACTTTGACAGTTTTGGTGATTTACAACCACCTCGAGATCTTATGAACTACTGGAAAGTATCTCAAGTTAAGTGCAATTACCAGAGATATCAAAAATTTTCAACTTTTATTTGTGGTTATCTCTGTCTCAAATTTCTCTCCAATCAACTCAATCGTAAGGAAAACTTCTGTTTATATAAAAAGAAAACAGCCACCAAAATTCGATATGTGATGAATGCCATAGAGATTGATCGATGTAAAGACGTTGCTGCGACAACTTTGATGAAAGGTTACACATCTTTCTCACCTAGCCAACTAAAGTATCTTGAAAATTCTGTCTGGACACCTACTACTGACGTAGGAAATATAGCTGATAATAATGGAAACTTTGATACAACAGTTCCTCTATCAATGATTTTTGGTTTCGCTGAAGATTATCGCAAAATCGTTGTAAACGTTAAGCATGAACTTATTCTCAGAAGATCGAGAAATGATTTGAATGCTTTTTTGCAAGAGGCTTTAGAGTGGCTTATGCCCTACCTCGTGCTGTCAGACCGACGAAAAATACAACTATTTAACTATATTCAAAAAGATATACCGATTTCGATGAGTTTTCGTTCATGGGAGTTGTATGAGTATCCAGTACTTCCAACAACCACGCAACATGTATGGACTGTGAAAACATAGAATCAGCTGGAAAAACCACGTTTTATCATTCTCGGTTTTCAAACAGGGAGGAAAGGTGTACGAAGACAAAATGCTAGTCATTTTGATCATTGTGATATTAGTAATGTCAAACTTTTCCTTAACTCTTAGAGTTATCCGTATGGAAATCTGAATCTTGATGTTTTAAACAATCAGTTTGCCATGCTTTACGATATGTATGCTTATTTTCAGAATGCGTATTATTCTGATAGATTTGTAATAGATCCTCTTTTAAGCAAAGAGGAATTTATTACAAATGCTCCACTCATAGTTATCGACTGCTCAAAACAAAACGAGTCACTCAAACAGGCAGCTGTAGACATACGTCTTGAATTTGAATGTAAGCGTAATATACCCGTGAACACTACAGCGTATTGTCTAATTCTACATGATCGCATTGTCAAGTATAATCCTATAAGCGGTGATATTAAGAAACTTGTTTAAAACTATATAAAGCTTGTAGGAACAATCAATCGAATCAGTATTATCTTAAACCATCAGTCAGGATAAATCTCAAAATGAATCGAAATAGCATTCCGTACACACCTCTCAATGAGGATAAAAGCGCAAGAAGAGTGCAAGATGATAAACAATGTAATACGTATCGTGGAGAACCTTGTTCTACTCCCACTAGTAAAAGTGAACAATGGAAAAGTACTTTTAAGAAATATTCCACTAACACAAAGTCCATGTCAGAGGATCAAGGTTACAAGAGATTCTGAGATTTACAAATAACTACCTATATCATTATTGTACTGACAATTTTTCTGTCAATAAACTAAAAAATAACACTTATATAACTCATGTATTTATTTATCAATCCTAACCTCTATTTCTTCGCAATCACTTTAAGACTTCACTGTTATGTATGGGGGCCTATCGGCGACGTACAGTTAGACTCGGGCTGCCCCATCCAGCGGGTAAAATAGTGCTCTTCGTGGGTAAAGCAGTGCAGGACCCCACGGGTAAAACAGTGCTCTTCGTGGGTAAAGCAGTGCAGGACCCCACGGGTAAAACAGTGCTCTTCGTGGGTAAAGCAGTACAGGACCCCACGGGTAAAACAGTGCTCTTCATTGATAAAACAGAACCCTGTTACCATCGGCCGGTATCCAGTGGCGCGGAAGTTGCCTGGCGCAGTAGCAGCCTAGCCCCTACTACTCTCCGGTATTGTCGAACTTCTCGGTAAGTGATGCACAGTAGTGCCGAATACGAAAAAAAGTGAGCGAAATTTTGGCTTCCCTGAAAAATGACGGAAAAGCAAAGTTCAAACTGTTAGAAAATGTGTGAATTCTGTATATATATTTAAGAGAGCTTTATTCAAATATATTATACAGTATGTCTTGATCAGTACTCTAGTAGAATATAAAGAACGTGAATGGTAATAATGAGTTTATATAAATGTGATATAGAATAGATTTTAATGATTTTAACACTGAGTATATTTATGTGACTTCGTACTGCCGCTTCGGGGATCAGTCAAGGACTGACGCTTTCGTCCCTCAAGCGTCTCTGCGTGGGTCCTGTCGGAGGAGCGTGTTGGGGTGCAATAAAACTGCAGGCCGAATTTGTCCCTCTCTCTCCTTGCTCGTCAGCTAAGCTTCGAGTGTACATAGCGTTGTTTTTCCAACAGAAACGGTAAACATTTTCGTCATATACTGTATATTTAAGAATGATTTCCCTTGATATCCATAGATACGCCCATGTTGCAAAGTAAGCGTATAAGCATATATTTCGAAAAGTAGAGGCAAAGTAACAAATTCATGTCTAGTGAATAGACAATGTATCAACTGTGAGCCTGTGAAATGAAAGTACAATATAATCCTTTAATTTTACCGTCTGTTTTGTAAAAAAATTCATTCGGATTTCGATTTCAAAATCGCGATTCCGATATTTTCTTGATTTTCTGCTGAGACGGCGGTCTCACCTGGTAGGTAAGAGAGCAGCAACGGATAACTCGCCAATATCGGCAAGTTACCGACTATATTGCACTAGCGTTAACTATGTAACAATTTACCTGTGCGCAGGTAGATGGCGTGCGGGTATAAAGCACTGGGGAGAGGGATAGCCCCGGGCATATAAGGAGGTCTACGTCGCTGATAGAATCATTCGCTTTCTAAAACATGAATCAGGCCGATAGCATAAACTGTTAATTTCATATACCGACCAATCATCCACATACTTAATATACAACGAGCATAGTGCTCTCGAAAGGTTATCCAAGGGATTATCCCTCTCTCCAAAAAAAATGTCAGGTGGCAATATACATATGTAACCGTGCGATACCCGTAATTTTCCGGTGTATCCTGCATCAAGTCAAGCAGTAGATAATGAAATGGTCAAGAGATAGCATCACTACAGGCTTCTTGCAAAAATATCGTATACTTGGGCTAAAGCTGTTGAGTCAGATGCTGTATCTGCGAGCAATCGCGAGGGTTCTTAAAAATAACTATGTAATTTGAGTTCAACGATATTTCTCGCTGACCCCGATGAAAGAGATTTTGCGAAAGGAAGAAATTGCTAATATTACAATGATGGCTGCCCTTGACTAATATATTAACTACACTCGCACCAGACTACTTGAGCATCAGATCGTCGAGAATTAAGAGTTTCAGTCGATCGGGATCTCCACTGTAGTTCTCCGGCTTTGGCAATCCCTTGTGGAATTCAATACTACCACAAGCAAATTCCTTATAATTAGGCTGCCATTCTGTATAGTAGAGTGATATACGCTTAAATTGTGCATCGCTCATCTGTGCGATCTATTTGAGAAAATTGACGACAAACACTTGCTACACGAGGTAGGACTGCAAATCATGCATGTCCAGGGATGTTTCCAGCGCATATCTATGATGTGGTTGGGCGGATGATGCACACGAAATGCTTGTCAGACCTAGGGACACGTGAGATTTATAACACTCTGAGCTTCTGCAACACCCGAGAGAGAGAGAGAGAGAGAGAGAGAGAGAGAGAGAGAGAGAGAGA
>QLSS01000087.1:283316-338470 GCA_024372645.1 Trichomalopsis sarcophagae
TGTATAAACGTAATGCTATTACTGAGTTTATGTGCGCGCAGACGCGATTCGAGAACACCCGATCGTAGCCGAAGTGTATACGGTAACGTGAGACTGACAGAGAAAGCGTGACTCGCGCGAGATTCGAAGCGAGAAAGTAGGGGCTAGTACGCACTGACGTACTATGTACTCGAGGCTCTTGCGCTTCAGTACAGACCCGTACCTACAAAAATAAAATATAAGGCGCAAGTGCCCAAAATGCTCGGAGACGAGACGGAATAATAAAAAAAAGTATACATTCCAACCGAAGGACCAGGAATTGGACCTTGCAAGAGAGAGAGAGAGAGAGAGAGAGAGAGAGAGAGAGAGAGAGAGAGAAATTTTCCAAAATTTTCCTTGCCGAGAGCACGGATAATATCCACCTTGCTCTCCAACAAGCCAGGATTAAAGAAGTACATAATAGTATGCAGACTGCAGAAGCACAAAATATATTTTAACAGCTTTAATAAACAGCTGACCGAGCAGTGTTTTAAAGATCGACGCCATGCCTTATCACAGAAAATGCATGCCGTTGGCTCACGTACAAGAACCGCGCTCAAGACGATTCTCAACACTTGAAGCTTGTCCATTGTGGGTTGTACAGTTCTCTCTGAAGATTCTGTGGCTACTGCTGGATACTGTTTGATAGCTAGCTGCTTAACTCAGACCTCTTTTATAGTGTCTAAGCTATGAATCTCGACAGTAGAGGGTGCTTGTGCGTAGCAAAAATATAGTCAGCTAGCGAAAAAATGGAGTTCTTGATGACACTGCATATCAGAAAATACAGAAGCCAGAAACTCGTCAAAATATGAGTACGGTTTTAAAAAATTCTCCAAGAATATATCAGCTTGGTGGTTTATTTTTTAATACGACCATTTTCTCACCTAATTCAGTAGTCTATGCAACGTATACTTGCGTCACTAAGCCATAGTTCTTGTGTAAGGTAATATAGTGCCTGACATTTAGTATTTAATTTATATTTCTAATATGGTGTGATATAGTGTTTAATTGATAATTATAATTATTTGGTATCAGGCTACACAGAATCGAGAAACCTGATAATTTAGTACGTATAAACACTTGTACTAGCAAAATATCAGCAATTTTCAAAATAAAATATGTAATCTAGTAGTATAAAAATAGATTATCTGCGGATTTATATGCTGATTGTATATAAATCTAAAATTTGTTAGTCTGCATCCGTCTGTTAGCGGGTAAGCTGGTTCTTCACTTATAGAGATTGTTTCAGTATATATTTATGTAAGTACCCCGTGTAGATGCGTCTATTTTCTTTTTATAGTATATTCAATTTTTTTTATTTTCAACATAGTAGCAACCTCCGCATCAGCCGCCTCTTCCTCGAGATATTGAGGAAGCATAGGGTAGCGTCGCGGTGGTGGCAAAACAACGCAATGCCGGTAAGCCACGCGCATGTTGATTTCGGAGACGCTCAAAATCAGCAAGCAAATTATATAAAAAAGAGTTGGTCGAGGACTGGAGAAGCTACACTAATTTTCGTCCCCCGCCACACACTTTTTCCACCACTTTTTGGTTTTAGAAAACCCTGCATTGGCACTCTTTGTCAAATCCGTGATCGTCTCCCCTCTCCGCTCCAACACAAAGCAGCAACAGCGCGGGAGCAGTCAGCCGAGCAGCAATACCTCTACCTAGCGGGTCACTGATTCCCAGGCCCCTGCCTTACCAGAACAGCTGAAGGATAGTCAGCAGTGCCCGAACGCATCTGTCGGGCGGGTCACCAACTCACAGGTGCCTGCTTCGCTCACATTAGCTTCGATTAATGACTCATCTGCATTGGACCCTGCATTTTGCAGAAGAATAGAGCAAAGGATGCGCCACTGGAAGACACCAGCCTACTGGGTTGTCTCAAATATTTTAATTTCTGTGAGTACGATGGATCTTTTCTTTCAGCTGTTTGACATGTTCCAGGATCAGCTTGATGGCCTGAAGGCTCTCGTGAGCAGGGGTTCGGTACCACCTGGTGTCTTCTCTGCACTAACGAAAGGGGTGTCATAGTCGGTACGGAGGCATTGAGTACCCGTATCTCTGCTCTTGAGTCCCAACTAGCCGATAACAGTAGCGCGTCTAATAGACTGCTTGACCACAACAAGCTGCTCTTGAAAATATTATTCTCACGGACGAGTTGCAACAAACGAAACAAATACTTGCGACAAATACTACAAAAAGCTCCATCGTGCTAGCGAGGACCTCGACATGGGCTCGTTGCCAGTTTTGGACTGCGGCCCGTTGCTGGCTTCGAGTCCTGGCATTATTGATCATGAAGCCACTGAGGTAGCAGGAAAGCGTAAGTGCTCCTCTCCTCGGATGGCACCTACTGGGGAAGACGCGGGAGGGGGGAGGCGTTACTGAGGGGTGCGAAGTCATAATACACGGACTAATTCAGAATATTGATAATATCAACAAGAAAATCTCGGGCGCAGCTGCCTTCGCATTGCTCAGCACCGTTCTTTCCGCCCTACAGAAGAACGACGTCGCCAGTACTCGTGTACTGCGCCAGCGTAGACTAGACAGGGTTCAGAGCAATAACACGATCGCGGCAAATTCAGCGACGCGTCAATGTGTGCTGCCATCAATCGTCGTCTAGCTTGTGAGCCCGGGCTTGGTCAGGGAAATCATGCGAGCGAAAAGCACGCTAGCTAACAACTACCTGACCACAAACGACATCAAGCCCGGGGCTCTAGACTCGGAGACTGCTGCCTGCTTGACCGGACATAAAGTCTATTTAAATAAAATGCTGTCCCAGGAAAAGTTCTCGTTGTTTAAAAGTTTGAGGTCCATTGCACAGGGACTGTGCTTCAAATATGTCTGGCATGTGGGTGTCATATTCCTGGCTCGTCGTAGGGGGGGGGGGGGGGGGGAACGCACGCACGTGTTTGCATCTGGCCCGCTCGAAACAACCTCGACGACCAAACACACGCATAACTATCACTGAAAAAGACGAAAAATCTGACGCTACTTCAAGTAACAGACCTGAGTCGGACCTGACAAGCAAATCGGCTGCAACTTTGCCAGCATCGATGCCATCATTGATGAATGTATCATCTGCATCAACTTCTATACAGTCGTCATTATCGTCATCATCATCATCATCCGCGCCTTCTATATGACTCGCAAGGCCCCCTACCAAAATCACCGGGTACTGGGAGTATCTTCAGGGCGGGATTTCTCAATGTGAACTCGCTGAGAGCTCGCATTGAGATCGTCCGTAATTTTTTGGCAGAGCGCCCCTCGTTCGACATCTTTGGCTTTGCGGAGACATGACTAGGTCCGATTGTGGATGATAGGATAGATAGCATTGGGGGATTTTCCATCATTAGGCAAGAACGAAATGTAAACGGAGGTGGCGTCGCCTTGTTTGTGCGCAATGGATTGAAAATTAAGAAGCTTGTTTCATCTGATACTATGGGTCTAGGAAAACCTGGAATCTCAGAGTACCTTTTTTGTAGCGTACAAAGGGGTGACTCACATTCCGTACTACTCGAAGTTATTTAGAGGCCCCCGAAAATTCCGATGCAAAAGGATTCAGACCTTTTTGATGTATTGCGAGACTTATGCGGCGAATTTAGTCATAAGATCATAATGGATGATATGCGGCGAATTTAGTCATAAGATCATAATGGGTGATCTGAACTTGGATTTACTGACTCAGACGACGCTGCTACTATCAAGCGTCTGTCCGAAGAGTTATCTCTTCAGATCATCCGGCATGGTCCCATACATCATACCTCATCGTCGCACGCGTGGATTGAACTTATCATGAACGACGAAAACGACACGATCTTGGACTCTAAGAATGAGTGGCTGCCTAATTTCGGCAAGCATTGGGTCATAGATGTCTCGCTAGAACTCTACGCTCCCACTCCTGCGAGTGACACTTTCTCTTATCGGGATTTCAAGTGCATAGACACAACTAGTCTTGTCGACCTCTTGTCTTATTGTGACTGGACAGCCATGAATTCCATAAAAACCGATCTGGAGTGCACTTTATGGGTTCTTAATAATAATATAAAATTAGCAATTGATGAATTGGCGCCTTTGAAAACGCTTTGCCCACGTAGGAAATATGCTCCTTGGTCTGGACCAGAGCTGAGCCTCCTCATCGATAAAAGCAATGCTACACTCAGGCGCTATGAGCGCACGGGGAGAGCGGAGCTTTTCGATGAGGTCCTTCGACTCACCAACGAGGTCGACATGCGTTCTGCTTAAGAGCATGGGTCCTTCCTTCGCCAACAACTATCAGACGCCCTTGATGAAAATAGAAATATCTGGAAGGTAATGCGTCATCTCGGCTTCCTGCCTGGGCGTAAATAGTTTTTTGTTTTTTTGTTTTACGCCAAGGGAGCTGAACGAGCACTTCGCGGGAGTATCAGTGTCACCCCTCCAAAATATAGACAATGCAACGAACACTACTAATTTTAGCCCATTTAGTATGAGCGACGTCGTTCTTGCTATATCACATTTTTCATCGCAAGCGAGGGGTGTCAATGGTATTCCATGCATGTTGGTCGTCAAGGCCCTCCCACTTATTGACGAATTTATTCTTAATCTATTTAACTATCCTCCGCTCAGGGGATCTTTCCGAGTATCTGGATGCAGCCAAAGATAATCGCGATAAGAAAGACCAGCGCTCCTTCCAATGTTAAGGACTTTTGTCCAATTGCATTGCTCTGCTTCCTATCAAAGGTACTCGAGAAGATCGCGCACACCCAGATATAATCGAGCTCTTCCAGGTCGGTTTCCGAAAATACCACAGTACACAAACAGCGTTATTAAAAGTGACCGACGACGTACGCATGGCAATTGACAAAAAAAGGTGACGCTTATGCTGTTGTTTGATTTCAGCAAGGCCTTTGACAACATCTCACCTTCCAAATTAATATCTAAGCTGAGATAGCTGGGGTTCTTTAGGGCAGCTCTCCTGTGGATTAAATCATATTTACAGGGGCGATCTCAGATGGTAATTTCGAATAAAAACGGATCTTCAGAGTGGCTTGAAACCAAACTGGGAGTTCCACAGCGTTCTCTCCTGGGACCCTTGCTGTTTAGCCTCTATGTCAACGACCTGCAAAATATACTCGACGACATCAAAATTAAACATCTTTTATACGCTTTTTTAAATTATCTTTGTTGGTGGATGGCGTGGCTTGACTGGCAGAAGCGGCACGGCTGGTTTTTGGTTGGGCAGAGAGCTCCGGTCTGTGACTTAACTTCGGCAAAACCAAGTCTATATTTTTCGGGTCCATGAAGAACATTAATGATATTAAATCATGGAACTTGCCTGGGGTTCCGTTGCCGGAAGGAGTAATCGTCCCATTCAGTGAGACGGTCGTGAGTCTCGGTGTTGTATTGGATAGCAAACTTACTTGGAAACCGAAGGTGGATGCTATCAAGAAAAAAGTAAACAAAGCCCTATATAGCCTCCGGTTTATCAGGGGCTGCACCACTGCGACTCTCCGCAGAAGGCTAGTTGAGACACTTATACAACCGCACATCTACTACTGTGCTGTGACTATCCTGGATGCGTCTAACGAACAACGATTACGGGGGTTAGGAGGGATGAACACATCAGTCCTTACCGGAGGCGTCTAGAATGGCTTTGCACCGATTCCAGAAGGCTCTCAGAAAGGATTTCTAAAATTGAGCAGCGTCTGGGCCTGCTGGAAAGGCGACTCAAGGCCCTCGATGAGCTGCCTATACTTAAAACTCGCATACACAATGCTGAGTTCACTATCTATGAGCTGCAGGCACAAATCCAAGATCTGTCATCGAGGAGCCCGATAATGCAGCAGGACAGTGGCAGCACTGTGCCCAACACTGCAGAGATTTGCAGCCTACGCAGTGAACTGGCCGAGATCAAGAAGCGCCAGGAGCAGATCTCGAACAGTGTGGGCGTTGTTACAAGTTTGCACTATACCCGTGAAATCTCGCTGCACCTCCTCGCCTTCTCAGTTGTAAACGCGCTTGACCCCACTGTCCTTAGAAGAGACGTAGCATCCATCGAGACCATGGGGAGGCTTGATGCTACAAACAGCTCTGCCAGGGGTGACGGTAGACTGCCAGCACTAGCCGTTACCCTATCTTCAAGTGCGCCTGCAGGCTCAATCGTCATCGCCAAAGTCAGGAAACGCAAGCTACACACTTGCTGGAGGAGGCTAAAGCTCTGAGTCCTGACCATCAAGGACTCATAAACATCAACGAGCTACTCCCTTTAGACGTCCATAAGCTGCGTACAAGGGCTAGCCTGGAGGCCAAGAAGAGGCAGAGCTGCTGAACGTACGTCAGAGAAGGGAGACTTTACATGCGCTGCAACGATAACAGCGAGCGTGCTACCATTATCGATACCGACGCCAAACTGGAGAGTTTTTTAGCCCGGTTTCCGCCCGCTGCCAACATTTCCAACACTGAGGCTACAACACACACACATCATTCCACCATGCCCACCATCAAGCTCATCTGCCACGTCTTCATCTGGTTCTAAGGTATCTCTGTCCGAAGGTCTACGAGTCTGTCATTTTAATGCGAACTCGCTTACGGGTCACATTGAGATGATCAGGCTTTTCTTATCTACTCGCTCTCCATTCCACGAAATAGCTGTTACTGAGACCTGGTTAAGCGACAAGGTAACGTCCATCCCTTCACTGGACGACTACCTACTCTACAGACGAGACAGAAACAACGGAGGAGGTGTGGCCCTCAACATACACAAATCCCTGACAGTTAGCGTTATTTCATCATCTGACGGTGAATGGTCTGGTAAGCCAGGCCATCCTGAATATATCTTCTGTGAGTCTCTCCTATCTTCGTGGGGGTTGTGTATCGTCCACCTGATGTTCCATTCTTCCATGGCTCCAACTTCATAGATCAACTAACAACCCACATGCACAACTATTCCACGAAGGTCATAATGGGAGAACTCTGACCAACTTTCTTCATCTGAAGATGCCAAGCTCATCAAAGCCTTCATTGATGAAAACTCCCTTTCATCTGTTCCCTATAGTGTCACGCACCACAAACAGGGTTCTGATGCCTAGCTTGACTTGTGTCTAATCGACGAACAGGATCTCCTGCTGTCATACTGGAAGACAGACTCACCGTTTATCAACGGACATGACCTTATCACGACCACTCTCGACGTACAGATTCCACGATACGTACCTAACACATACTCTTACAGAAACTTTAAAGGAATCAGCGCCGAGAAGCTAAGGGACTTTCTTAGCGCATGTGACTTGTCATCCCTCACCTCTTCATCACTTGACGAATGCATATCCACACTTAACGCTAACCTCACTAACGCAATCAATCATCTCGCCCCATTACGGACTGTGACACTAAGAAGACAGCGTCACCCGTGGTTTACCACGGCTCTTCGTGACCTTGTATCTGAGAGAGATAGACTTTACAGGCTTTTCAGGTACTCCAGGATCGATTCGGATCTCAGCATATATAGACTAGCTAGAGACAATGCTCACAAACAAGTCGAGGAAGCCAGGATGAATTATGACTATTTGAGATGAGTGTTGATACTGAGAGGATAATGGGCTGGGCTGCGCAAAATATGCTTAAACTCAATGTTAATTAAAACAAAGCAATTGTACTGGGCTCCCCCTACTACATAAATTTACTTTCCTTAACAGCTAACACTTTCATTAATATCGGGGGTGTCCAGGTCAGTTTTCAATTCTCTGTGCGTAATCTGGGATTGGTGCTTGACTCTAAACGCACGTAGAAAAAGCACGTTACACAAGTATGTAAACGTGCTCACTCGCTAATGTACAGGCTCTACTTTTTCAAAAAGAGTACCAATATCAGACTGCGCAAACATCTTGTGCAAGCACTCCTATTTCCGATCATCGACTACTGTTCTCTTGTATACTGTGACCTGACGCAGGGAATCGACTTAAAACTACAAAGGATCGTGAAC
Source organism: Trichomalopsis sarcophagae (assembly GCA_024372645.1). Classification (NCBI taxonomy): domain Eukaryota; kingdom Metazoa; phylum Arthropoda; class Insecta; order Hymenoptera; family Pteromalidae; genus Trichomalopsis; species Trichomalopsis sarcophagae. The sequence continues at coordinate 291,298 of QLSS01000087.1, forward strand.
ACAGGGATTCGGTACATCTATGGTGTAAGGAGAGATGAGCACATCTCCCTGTACAGGCAGGAGCTGCAGTGGCTAATCACTTCTGGACGCAGAAAGTACTTTACAGCTTGTTTCTTACGTAAAACGTTTAACTCGGTCGTACCATCATACGTACTCGCATTTTTTGACTTCCGCGTCACACTCCTGCCTGTGAGGGACGAGGTGACACTGTTGGGAATTCCTGCTTTCGCGACGAAGACGCTGAGGAACTCGTTCCATATCAGCGCTTCATACCTGTGGAATAACCTGCCATCACACATCAGAAACACTTCATCCACCGTCACTTTCAAAAAACTTGCTAGGGATCACTTTTTTCAACTCGAGAACACATAAATCGTACACAACCCACTATCACTATCGCTTCACTCTCTCACTATACATACTTTGACCATGCCGTAATCTATTAACTCTGTAAACTTATAATCGTACAGTACGCAAAATAAATCTAATCTAATCTCTCTCTCTCTCTCTCTCTCTCTCTCTCTCTCTCTCTCTCTCTCTCTCTCTCTCTCTCGTGCAAATATTTTTTTATATAAACATGCGGATTTTGAGCGTCGCCGAAATCAACATGAGCATGGTTTACCGGCATTATATACGCGCCGCGACCCTATTCTTCCTCAATATCTCGAGGAAGAGGCGGCTGACGCGAAGGTTGCTGCTATATTGAATAGCAGCAGCCCTATCAAAGTGGCGCCGCTTGTAGAGTTCGCTGCTGGTGCGTACGAGTCACCACAGCCATTGTACCCCGATCTAATGGGAGCACCCGACGACGACGGTGAAGACAATAACAACGTGAAAAATGAGAATGAAGAAGAAATCGACAGAGTATGTCAGGCCCGAGAGGCGGAGGAATTAGCAGAGAGGGTGATGGCTAGACAGGCCGAGGCTTGGCCTGAGGAGGAAGCTGCAAGGGTGCGACTTCTCGAGGTGGCTGACAAAAAAGAGGATTCTGAGGAGGGTGAAGAAGTTGCTGAAGAAGACGAGGCCGACGACGCAGAAGAGTAGGGAGATGAAGAGCCGGATGAGGATGAGATGGATAACTCGGGTGTCGAAATCGTCGACAGCGATCCTGAACCAATGGATCAAGATGATGACAGCAGCTGCAGTAGCAGTAGGATCAGCAGCGACAGCGAAGCAGACAAGCCATATAAGGGATCCGGAACGAGAAGCCCGCTTGCACCAGCTTCGCGGCTTCCGCAAACACCTATGGCAGGTACGCCTGCGTCTGCTCCGGCTTAAGCATCGATGAGATATCATTAGGCGTGCACGGGAGCGACGAACACGGTAAAAGGCAGGATTAACCCGTGCTCAGCGACGCAACCTACCTGTACCGCAAATAGAGCTTCCACGCTAGAATAGAGATTTTTGCTTGGGCTGCGGATGGCTTTTTTTATGCAGAGCGAACGGTGGTGGTGGCGCTGTGAAATGTGTGGAATCTTACTATGCCCAGATTGTAATATGGACTTACTACACTGCCAAAGAAATGAGTTAGTGTAGCGTAGAACTGTATAAACAGTAGTTTAGTGTATAAGTCTAATTTTAAAAGACTTAAAAGTGTATGTGTAGTGAGCAGACCAACCAATATTTTGAAAAAGTAATAATCACATATATAAATCAGAGGCACTTTGGAAAGATAGAGAAGAGAGAAGAGATTTTCTCTAAAGTGTCTCGAGGATTCAGAGGCACTTTGGATAGCCAGAGGGAGGAGGGGGACTCTCTCCAAAGTACAAATGGCACCATGGAGAGTAAACAATTTTAGCCATGACCTCTCACTGGCTTGGATCAGGGGTCAAGGTCAGTTTTGTTTACTTTCTCCATGGTGTCTGGGTACTAGTGTGGGTTAACCAACATGTTTGTTCTAATTATGAAGATATTAGTTGAAACCCGAATTTCAGCTTATATTTTCTAATTTAACAACTGCATCACTAGCACGTCGACAGAATATCCGCCTTTAGACCTGAAGAACCCAAGTTTGATTCTCAGTAATGGAGAATTTTTTTTAGAAGTATTAATTGCATTATAAAATTGGAAACATGTAAATTAAATGTAAAAAATAATAGCACACTTGTAATCGGGTCCATAAAATAAATCTGTATGTATAAATTGATAATAATAATACATAATAAATAAATAAACAATAAATAATAAATAAAAAAAAAAGTAAAAAATCAAAAACGAATTCTTTTCTGCATTGTTCTGCAAACAAACTTGACTATTCTTTTTAGTAAGCAGAACTCAATTATTTATTGAGCCAACAATTATCTTAGTTGTACTGACAGATTAATTATCATTGTCGATATATTTTGTTTGTATTACAAATCAATATATTGATTAAGATAACCAAGATTGAATAGTGTTTGTCGCCTCGCGATTACAAAAGATACAACCATACAGTTGGTTATGAATTTTTCTTAACTAAATCCACTTGATAAAAGATACCAACAAAATAGTCGGTGCCTATTTTCCCAAACAATTTGGTTATCCCAACCAAGTATTTGGTTATCACAACCAACCATTTTTTTCCGTGTAGAACGATTAGCATAAATCGTGCACAAATATTATTGTACACAAACGTATTGTGAACAAATTCGATTCTTAGATATAACATGTAACAGAGGTGTACACACTGTAATTTATATTAATTTTCATAGATGTCGTAACGGTTACCTTGAATACTATTTTAATGTACGGCATGTATACTCGGGCATGTCCGAGCACACCGATTGCGTTTAAACACCGCACCATGTAGAACGATTTATTCCAAGTGTGTATCGTACTAAAGCAGTCCATTTTTGTATCGTGAAGTTAGCGCACGTGCGCGTTTTTCGTGCACAATAAATAAAGTCATTGTGCACATACTTAAATTATTGTGCACATAATTTTTAAATTATGTATGAAATAGTATATTGTGTACCAAGAGTGTAAAGTGGGCTTTTTTTAAGGCGAGTGTGAAGTTTACAGTACGAGTCGAGGCCAAATCACTCGATGCCAAAAAGCCTACTACGTCCTTGGTGCACACCATATTTTTTATAATACATGTACTAGTTTACGCGTTTACGCACATGTACACAAACATATATACATAATCATATACATACACAATCATATACGTATATTTGATGTAAACTACTCAACATTTTCTTTAAAAAATTTTAGCAATCATTTTAATTTTTATTTTGTTTACCCGCATTTACCTGCTTAAATGTAAAATTACAGGGGAGAAAAGGACCTTCAATTAATTTATATATAATTAAATGTATTATTTTTATTAATATAGCTATTAATCTGCTTACAAAATAATATAGACACATATGTTTTAATACACACACACACACATACTCTGTCAGTAATGTATTGAAGCTGTTATATATATATATATATATATATATATATGTATTTTCAGTAAAGTTGTAACTTGAAGCATTTAATTAATGATTGCTCGTCTCATACAAGAATTAAGGATCGCGAATTTCATTACATAACCTATAAACGCTTCAAACTCAAAGTACTCAGCAGGCGGCAAATTTAAAAATCTTTCTGGAAAGATATAATAGATGACGTGATAAGGCGTGCGCGAAGTGCACTTAGATTTCCTAGTAGCTATAAAATCTTACGTGAAGGTTACATTTTAACGGTAATCATGTAAAGGTTATTAAAACTTATTCTTATAGCGTAACTGATAATGATGTTTACGTAATAAAGCGATATCCACATTATTACCTTGTATAATAAAATTTGAAAAAAAAAATGCAACTGTGTGCACAAACTAGTTGATTCTTACACTTAAAAACAAAATAGTACATTCTCTCAATGTACTATTTTGTTTTTAAGTGTAAGAATCAACTACTCAATCGTCGGCGTAGGTCTGTCTCTCGCTGTTTCTTGTAGTAACGTGTGCGCACGATACTACCCTAATGCTAATTGAGATTATAACTTATAATATCTCTGATAGCAAATGGCCGATAAGTTCTGGCCCGTTCCCTAGCTACTCGGTAGATTTGAAATCCAGAATCTTTCGAGAAATATGCATGATTTCTACCCCGAAACCGGAGTAGCAGAAATTCCCTTTTTTTTGCACATGCGAGTTCGGTCCAGGCCACACTGTAAAGAAGGAGAAGACTTGCAACTGTCTCGTATGGTTCCTACCGCCGCGGTGTCGTGTACTATATATGTATAAACGTATCTACAAAATCCAAAACGGAATCAGAGTTTTAATGTACTACAACTTTTTCAAGTGCCATGATAGTTGTGTTCAAGAAACAAGTCTAATAACGTAAACTAGTGCATTAAGTAATATTCGGAAAGATAACTGTTAATTATAGTGAAAGTGAAAAGCAAAGTACTCTAAGGTTCCTAACCTCTGAACCTTGTACAATGAATTAAGAAAATTGCAACCAGTATCTAGAAAAATTGAAAAAACAATCAGCGGATAGAAAAAAGCAACTGTTATTAGAACAGTAGAGTGATTTTAAAGAGAAAGGAAGAAAATTAATTGGAAAAAATAAAGAAGAAAGTCTTTAAGTCAACAAGCAGCCAGCAAGTCAACATACATTCTTCATAAATACAACAGTATTTTATTTGTAGAAAAGAAGTGTCTAATTAAACTTACTGACGAATATTCTACGACAAATGTTGTGAAAATCCGGTGTAGGAATGTGAGTGAGTCTGTGGTGGACAATGACAATTCAAAATTGGAACAGTGGTTTGCTGAATACAAAAACAATAACAATCAGTTGGTTGACGAAGTCAGAGTGTGGATTGTTGACAACAATGTACCTCAAGAGAAAGCCAATAAATTACTGCAATTTTTTAACAAGAGGATTAACATAAATATGCCAAAAACTACAAAAACTCTTTTACAAAGTAATACTGAGTTTGACATTAAGTCAATGAAAGTCAGTGAAGACAACATAGGAGAATTTTATTATTTTAGCATTGAATAAAAATTGAAGGACACAGTTAACGTTGATTTACATACTCTGGTATACTGGGACTAATAGTACACATTGACGGCATTTCACCTTTTAAGTCCTCTACAGCCACTGTTTGGCTAATTCTTTGTAAAGTATATTCTAAGGGAGACGATTAACAGCCTTGCACAGTATCAGTATTTGCTGGTGATGGCAAACCAGAAAGTGCTGAAGAATATTTGTGTGACTTTGTAAAAGAAATAAACAAGTTACATTGTTTCAATTACGAATCAAGTACTTTGTGAAGTGCATCCTTGGTCATTGTGCGTTTGCAGCTTGTGAAAGATGCAAAGTGAGGAGTAAAAAAGTGGATAAAGTAACTGTGTTTTTAGATACGAATGCTAAAAAAATAACTGATGTTGGATTTAGATCTTTTGAAGATCCAGAGTGTCACGCAAGTCCGTCTCTTCTGATGCAGATACAGCCTCCTATGAATATAGAGCAGCAATTTATTTTGGACCCTATGCACTTATTATACTTAGGGTGCACAAAAATACTTTTAGAATATCTTTTGCAATCAGATACACGTCACACAGTCAGGTTAAGTGCAAATTTAAAAAGTGAATTGTCATGAAGAACGAAATCTATAAATAGTGATATTCCTAAAGAATTTCCAAGAAAGATGAGGTGTACAAGTGATTATGCAAAGTACAAAGCTGTTGAGTTCAAATTTTTCGATTTGCATGCGGCTCCTGTCGTGCTCAAAATGTTAGTGTCCGATGAAATTTATCATTCATGCATGCTTTTTACTACTGCATGTCGATTGATGTCATACAGTGATACGCTGTCTCATCTACATATGGCTAGAAGACATTTCAAGCAATTTGTGGACACGGCATCTCAGATATATGGATCCTCATTCCTATCACTGAATATGCACAATTTAATACATTTATGTGATGATGTAGAAACGCAGGCTGCGATTTTAAGGAGTTGAGTGCGTTTTGCTTCGAATCCTACCTAGGATCAATAAGCAGTATGCTTAGATCACCAACGCATATAGTAATCCATTACTGTCGACGAGTCCTGGAGAAAGAAAAATTTTCAACCGTTCTTTCAAAAGCTTCTTTAGAGACAAAAGTGCTTATTCAAAAGAAAAAGAAAATCATTAAATTAAAATTTAATGGGATGATTTTATCTGCAACTCATCCAAATAATACTATACTTTTGAAAAACTGGAGCGTGGCAGTCATTTCTCAATTGATTTCTGACTCAACTGGAATTCTAGTGCAAGTTAAAAAGTATCGGAGAAAAAGTGCATTGTTTAAATCACCATGTGATTCAGAATTTTTAAATATTTGGGAAGTAGATAATCTATCTAATACAATCATAAAAGTACACCTGGAAAAAGTGCTTCAAAAATTTGTAAATTTTCAAATCAATTACTCTACGGAAGAGGCAACCAAGAAATGTGGTTGTTCCGTTACTCCATTTACAAACATACTTTTTATAAGGTATTTTACTTAATATTTTACTAAAGTTTTTGTTCTAATTTATCTCTTAAAATTCAAATTTGATATGTTAGGTTATGTATACCCGCCATGGATGCATTCTATCCCGAGTGACTATCATGTGACGGTATCGCAACTGTCATCGCCATTGTAGCTGATGCAAACAATCATTGCACATGACAGTCAGTCGGGAGAGAATTTCGTGTTGTGTTTACATACATAGTCTCACCTAACCTTACGTAACTTAATATAAAATAGCATTTCAATAGTAGTACTTGAGGCCCATCTAATAAATAAATTTGAACTTGAAATAGTTTTGCCCTTACAAAACTCATTTCAGTATTACTAAAGCCTTTGTTAAAAACATTCAAGTATCTGTGTTTTTATTGGTGTTGTAAGCAAGGTAAAACATGCAATTTGTTCATTGGTGTTTTATTTTTCAGAAAATTAAATAATTACATTTAAATAAAAAGAAACTTACAAAACCAAAATGGAAATTATTGTAAAAACTAACCCATTTACTATGTGATCGTTTTTTGATCTATAAAAATATAAGCTTAATAACTATATTCCTGTTCTTTATACAGGATGAGTAGCAGTGAAAGTGATCATTCCGATGTTGATCTGTATGATTTTTCCTTCATACAATTTATCTATAAAGGGCGAAAAAGGAAGATAGAGCAATATGATCTCGTTCTAAGCAAGTGGTTGGAGTATGATAGGAAGCGTGGCCGATGCATTGTACCATATCCAGACATCCTGACAGAAGATAATGTAGAATTTCTACATGGAATGGTTGAAAATCTTGCTGATCCACCGGTTACCTGGACTAAACTTAGCATAGCAATCATAGGACGTGCAAGTAAGTTTTAAAATGATTTGTTTACTATAGATATCTTATATTTCAATGATTGATACATTTTTACAGAAACTTACTAGGAGGCTTTGGAGAAAATTAAAGTTCTCAAATATAAAGAACATTGTTTGTCGCTGGAATCTGAGAACAACTTTTCTGAGTACAAAGATAGATTGGTAGCATGTGTTAAACGACAACAGCTAATACGCCAAACTTTAACTATGCAGAAGACATTTAAGTCAAAAACAGACGCTGCAAGTTTAAAGAACCCTAATTCAGAAGCTAGTGGAGAGGAGGAGGAAGATGAGGAACCAAAGGGTATTTTTTAGCTTTTCTTGCATCATTTTAATAATAAAAAATATATAACATTACTAACCTAATATAAAATTTAAAATTTAGATAACCAATCACCAAAAAGCAAATCAAAAGAGGACAAGAGAATCATGTAACTAAAAAAATGAAGAAATCCAAAAGTAAAAAGGTATCTCCAGCGAATACACCAGCATTAGTATCTGGTAGTTCTCGAACTGCTAAGGCATCTGAACCAACGGGAGAAGAAAAACAAAGAGGAATAGTCATCGATAAAGTGGAAACAGATGTAGCACACGTAGAAGCACATGGAAGAAGTTATAGCTCATGAAGAAGTTACGGCCCATGCCTTCATTCAGCATGACATACCAGCTTCATTCACACAGAAGAAAGTTACTCACATTCGAGAGCAGAATAATGTAGATACTCTGAATTTGCTAATTCTCGACATGGCTAATGTCAAATGTTCAACTGGTACCCACAGTGATGTACAGTGATTACATATTTACATTTATTCTAATCTAATTTACATTATAATATCAGTGCATTTTTGTATGATTACAGCTTTCGAAACCGCAATGATGGCTCAAATGAATCTTCTTGTCAACGAAGTCAGTGAAATTAAAAACAAAAAACAAGTATCTACACGAGCTTTTCTAATATGTTAAATACTGAAATTAAGTTATGTACAAAGTGCAATATTGATGTACTTTAAAAACTGTGGAAGAGTTTGATCAGTTTGATGACTTATTAAAAAATTAACTATGCTTCAAACATGATGTTGTTAACTTTTTTCAAGCATTATTTTAACAATATTATTACATATTTTTGTATATATTTACTTAAAGAAGTATATTTTCGTTGCAGTGTCATGAAATGACTCGACTTATGGACAAAAGTTATAGCATAAGCAAGTCATTTGTGAATAAAATGAAAAAATTCATATCAAAAGAGCTTGATTCTAAATTTACAGTTGTTAAACACAAGGAAAAAATCAAACTTCGAGGCTGTGAATTTTCTTCTTGTATGGATGGTACGCTCAAAGTGCTGTATAAGCTCTGTATATAAATATTCTATGTAATTATATGTTTCTTTTTCAGTTATAATACCAGGGATACGAGCAGATCACAACCTGAACAAAGAAGAAAAAGACCTGATTTCAGCCCTAAGCGATGTCATATGCAACGTGAAAAAATGGCCTTAGCCATTATATATTATTATATATTTATCATTTATCATCACTTTCCATGTTTCCATCCATCCTTTAATTTATTATGTACAAAATAATGTTCTTTTTCAATATTTTGTATGTTTCATAATCAATAAAACAAGTTGAAAATATTTCAAATATGAAATTGATTACTTCATCCTTTATTTATTTACTAATTTTTTTAATTACATATTTATCTGTTTATATTGCCCTGTTTATTTTCCCGAAAAATTATAAAGAATGTGTTTTTGCAAAACAGATCGTTCACAAAAAAGTAAGGTTATGTTAAGTATACATAGCAGGGAAAAAATCCTACCGATATTCTCTCGAGTAACCATGTCTATTTTATCGAGGTTTTCATCTAGATTCTACCCTGGAAACTTGCCAGATTTTAAATTTCTCGGTAGTTTCTGGGTATCTTATCGGGAACGCTGCCACCAGGGATTGTTTGCTAGCCAAATAAAAGCAGGAGTTTCTATTTTATTAACTTGCAATGACATTGTAGAATAATTCATTTTCAACAATATAAAAAAAATTCTAATTTTAGTTCAAACGATTTTAATTTTTATTCATATCCTACTTGAAAAAGAATATGGCAATATTATTCTTCCTTTGTTAGGCTCACACGCGATTTCTGTGCATGTTTGAAATTCTAACCATTAAAAGTGTAAATTAAAAAATATAGAACGCGTAAAATACGTCCAAATTATATGGTTGTTGAAGAAACGGGTAACTATTGATAAGTATGTAAATTGAAAGATTGTGTACTAAATGAACAGTAGCTCATTTCAATAGTATATAACTTATAACATTTTACATACCCACACTCTTGCCACCTCAGCGAACCTTTCTCTTTTTCTTTGGTACGGGATTATCGACCATCGGTTCGATGATACTCTCGATGTCTGGTTCAGAAAAATTTTCTATGACTGCCCCGTCGGGCTCTTCAACTTCTCCGACCAGTCCTCCAACTGCTGCGGCAGGTTCCTTAACCACCTAGAGTCCTGGAATGACCTCCTCAACGTGTTATCTAATGCCTTCTTCGTTGACTGCTTCAATGTTTTCTCGGATGAGTTAGCCTTCTTCGTTGGGTGCTTCATCGGACTCTCTAATGGGTTCTGCATTGTGTTCTCCAATGCCTGCTACTTCGCCATTAGCGCGTTTTCCAATGCCTGCTTGGATATCTGCTGGTTCTACATTAGCGTGTTCTCTAATGCCTCCTTCAATAGCTTCTTCTATATTTTCTTCAACTGGCACATTTCGATTGCGTCGAGGCCTGCCTCGTCTACGTCGGACTGGTTCATCAACTACTCCGTTGTCAGGTATATTTTCGTTTCTTCGAGGTCTTCCTCGTCTACGTACAGCTGGCTGTTCTTCAGCAGCAGCATTGGCATTTTGACGTGGCCTGCCTCGTATTCGAACTTGGGAATTGGCTGCGCTGACGGTACGGACATCTGCTCTGCATCTCTCACTGCATGAGTAAAAATATAATCTTTGTAGAAGCTTGGATAAAATCTAATAATAAATACGTTGTTACTTAAACAAAAATATTACCGAAATGTAGTCTTCGTCGTCGAAGCACGGGAACATCGTTCTCAAATTCTTATCCTAAAATTTCAAATTAAATGAATTATTTGATTTTTGAATTTTACGTACAGCTATATTATATCGACTTTTAATTTTCAACGTATTATGTGTGTGTATATCACACATACATATTAACTATTTACATTTTCTTCTGTCACAAAAAAAAAGAAAAATCGATTAAAAATCGCACTACAAAGAAATAGAAAAAAATTTGTATATCATTAAAAGAAAGAATGCAACTTTATAACTTTAAGCAATTATTATTTTTTGTTCTTTTTTAAATCGATGTCAAAAGATTGTTAAATTTTGTTCTTCCGCCACATTGATGTCTTCGTCATTTTTTCCACTTCTTCTTCCTCAGCTGCGTATCGTAGAGGCTGTTGCAAGCGCTCATTATATTCGTGCACTAACAAATATGAATAATTTGATTTTAAGAAATGTGTACTGTAATACTATATTAATAGCTATTCCCGACAGAGTTCATATAACTTATTGTGACATAACTATACTATTATATAACTAATTACTACCCATATTTTAAGCAGAACATCACAAGAAAAAATATACTTTGTTACGTGTGGATACACGTCACGGGTGTCTAATTACTATAAGAGAGCGATTAGAAGAGTGCAATGCGGTGGCGGCCGTGGCGCGACGACAGAGCGTCTGCCTTGCAAGCCAGAGGATCTCGGTTCAAGCCCGGGGTCCGTCACTTTTTCGTTGCACTCTTCACTCGTAACAACTTATAAAAAAATTTGCGTTACAATGAAAAAAGAATATTTTTGAAAAACTTTATATACGATATTAATCAATGGTTCAAAGTATAAACATTTTGCAAAGTAATAAAATAAAATGGTAGAAATTGTTTTATCCATTATAAGTTGATTCTGAATAATAGCTTAACTTATTAGTTAAGTAATAATTATTAATTAATACATGCAAAAAAAGAGTATTTTTTGTTTTGTTTTGCATTTTGATAATTATCTATCTGTCTACATTTTTATTTAAAGATTTATTAAAAATCTAAAAACACCCTGGTCCAAATTGATTAGTTCGTATAATTGAATTGTTGATATTCTTTAATGACCATATATTATAACTTAACTATGCTTATTACAAATCGTTGAAACGAATATCAACCGATAAAATAGCTCAAATTAAATAAGTACTTTGTCGTTTCGTGCAAAGAATTATGCAAACGATCTTATTTAATAAAAATTGGCATTTTAAAACAAATGATATTTCGTCTAAAATCAATTTTAATTTTTATTTTTGCTACTAACAAGAAATAAGCAAATATGGTAGTATGGATGTTCCCTAGTGGAAATAAGTGGGTGTGTCAAAGTGTGGCGAAGTATGCTAAAGTGTGCCATACTGTGCCAAAGTGTTCTAATTCGGAAATTTGCTGCACTTTGGCACACCACTTTGGCACACATGTTATTTACGGAAACAAACATCTCTTTTTTGACATAGTATGGCACAGTATAGCACAGTTGGGCACGGTATGGCACATCATGGCACACTTTATTACACTTTGGCACACTATGGCACATTTTGACACACTTTGGCACACTTTGGTACACTTTGGCACACTTTGGCACACTTCAGTACAGTGAGATATATCCCGTCGCCCGCGCGCCAAAACATTTCCACTGCACGATGCCGTCATATCGACGGCACGCGTGGAGCTTGAAGTCCCAGTTATAGAACGTAACAATAAATAATTTAATAAAAAAAAATTCTAGCGTCGGTAAGACTCGAACCCGGATCCTTTGGGTTAGTAAACTGAAGGTCTACCACTGCGAGACACAAGTACTCGTTACAGTTAATACAAAAATTTAAACTCATGTACTTCAAGCAGCTTTAGATACTTAGTAATTTTACAATATTAATTAACAATTGCCCGTAATTGCCTTAAAGCTGCTGTCCGCCGTAAATATTAGAAAAACATGCCTCAACAGGAGAATACAAGTTTTCCAGATTTCGTACAAAAAGTTCTCAATTTCCGAAAAACCCATGTGTGTTAAAATGTGCCAAAGTGTGCCAGAGTGTGCCACATAAAATTTTGTTATACTCACCCAATGGTACAAAAATAAACATAGCTATTAATAGTCATTTAAAAAAAGCTTTAAAAAATTCGTATTTTATGCTAAATCAAAATGTACTCGTCGTAAAATCTACTAATGCTCCAAAATAAAATTACGAGGCTTCCCAAATAATATTAATATTAATACAATAAAACTTTAATACGTGTAATCCTCAAAAAAAAAAAAAAAAATCGCGTCACACCATTCACGGTAACCCTTAATTATTACAGTATCAAACGTCGAAGCTTCATTAAAGTAAGGCAATAGTACATTATGCAATTAGGAGAGATGACTATATATTTTTATACTTGTACCAAACGTATACTACTGCTTACATGTAATGTAAAGCGTACATGTAGCTCTTGATCGCTCGGGGACGAGTAATATAACTTTAAATTTCGCTCTAGTTTATATGCACTCTACAACAAACTCCTGAATAAACTACTATTTTTAAAAGACACGGTTTTTTTAATAAAGGCATGCATACAGGATTGTTTTATGAAAAAAAGAATGAATTATGTACGACAATATTATCATTTTTTGCAATATTTAATAGTAAATTACTCGTATACGGTCAAGCCTTCGGCTCAGGTGGCAAATGCAAGTCATGAGTTCGCGATATAACCTCTTGTAGTATGTGTAAACGATTTTACTTTTTGGACCTGGGGTACATCAAATTTCAACCTAAACAAAAGTTTTTATTTTCGTATTTTTTAATTTTTAAAAATTGAAATCTTAATTTTTATATTCGTTTCTCATTCATAAAAAAGCCTTGTATATTTATATAGAGATAAATACATTATCATAAATAGCAGTTACCGCCCCACTTCAAATTCAAATTCAGCTCGCTGTATAGCTAGATCAGTATTTATGAAACGTTGTTATACTAAGAGACCAGCTTCGGCTCTTTCAAAATTTGTACTAATTTTTCCCATTTGTTCCTTCATTCCATCTACAAATTTAAAGTTATTTGAATTCAACTTCAATTGATGCATTGAATACTGAATTCGATGGTTAAACTGTGTACATAATTATTTTTGCCCAAAAAGCTTGCAATGAAAAACCAAGACCAGAGCGCCATAGTGTTGAGTTTAGTGAATCATTCTGCCGAAAAAAAAATACCAATCGGACTTTTGGTTTTTGTAAAAGTTGTGAAATACGAGCGGGTTTTTACGCGTGTTTATGCGGTTACAGCGCCGACCTCAAACACCAATTTTACTTATTAACTTTTTTTAATTTAAAATTTCATCAATATAATGAGCAGAGCGCCATAGGTTTCAGATAAGTGAATCATTCTACCAAAAGAAAATGTCGATACGGCTTTTAGTTTCTTTTTGGCATTTGAAATACTAAATACCCCGTGGCAGGTTTGCAAAGCTATAGCTCCCACCTTCCCTTAATAAAAAAGTTTCGTAATTACTCATGTCTAAGGGGTTGTTGTAGCTACATCCACTGTCAGCCATAACTTTTTAGATCTTAAACTATAAATATCGCCGCAATATGGTGTATTCCAAGGTTGCTATTACAATATCTTATATTAAGTAAGTCTTGTATTTATGTAATTATACATAATTTTTGCAAATAATAAAGCCAAAAATGAAATTAAGAATTAAAAACGATCTTCACTTTCGTGTAAAATATTCAATTATATACATTTTTTGCTATTTAAATTAACAAAAACTTTAAGATAACCCAAACAACAATAAACAATCATCGTTTCGATATTCTGTAACATAATGTAAATTGTGAACAAATAGTGAGAACTACGATACGAGGTGTGGTCACAATTAATCAGGTTGACCACGACGTGCTCTTAAAAAATTACGACTTTTCCAATTAATCTTTTAGTAACTACTTTAATCAGTAGATTTCTTTTGTACTAATATATTGTTTCAATGCATTTCCAATTATTTACCTAGCATATTATAAATGTTAGAAGGTTCTCCCATTCCTTTTGCTGCATACAAATGGAAATTTTCACAAGTATTATTACTTCTGACGTGTTTTTTTGTAGACCGACAGAACGTTAGCAAGTGGTAGCCAAAACCTTCTTAGGTAATCTGCGAAGTCTTGTAGCTTTCGCAGTACAGCTGGATTAATAACATTCCTATTGGATAAGTTATCAACAAGGCTAGTGATATGCATAAACCCATTATTGCAATATTTTTAATACAACGAGTACAGCCTGGTAGAAAATGAACAAGTTTAACAGTTCGACTTGGTAGCGTATCGCAAGCGCTAAAGCCGAAATCTTCGCTATTATCGCCCAAGAAATATTTAGACAACTTCTAAAGACTGGCAACATATTGATTTAAATTGACTGTACTGAATGAAGTAAAGATGTACGCAAGTTCGACCCAGATAAGAGTAAGGCTATTCACTCAATTCCATATGTTCATTGAACTAAATTATTTTCTAGGGGAAAAATCGTCTTCAAGTAATCGGGTTTAAACTTGCATCCTTATTACCTCATATTTATTAGCACTACATTTGGTTATTTAGTATCTTGAGAGTTGTTTGTAAACTTACAATATTATTTTATTGCTAAGAATGAACTATGTAGAAACTGTTTTAAGTAATATAACTTGTGACCAAAAGTGGGCAAATAATGTTAAAATGTGTACCTTTATCGTACCTTTATCATAATAGATTACGATAATTGAAAATCCGTTGTAAATTTATTTAGTGAAATGTAAAATTTTGGAACACATTTCAAGTTAATAGAAAAAAGTCATTCAATTTTCTACCAGGGAAATAATTAGACAAAATCATCACCTGCTTATTGTGAAACCAGCAAGCAAAAATTGTTGCATTTGGAAAATTTTCCCTGCCACTGGAACGATTTCAAAAACCTTATCCCATATAGCATTGTACATAGCTGTGATTCTTGAAGTTGCCAGAACAAAATTGACGGAAAGTTCCTATCAATAACATTTTTAAACATAAATACCAGATGTATGCTTACATTAAGAGCTTGTTGGAGCTATGCTGGTTGATTCGAATGCTGAAGCTTAGCTAACCTCAAACATTTTTATGATCATAAATAATAAGTAAATACACTTGCTCATAGCATGAAAATTCTATGTTGATTAGTCGAGTACTTAATTTGCATGCGTATCGGGGCATAACTAAGCTCATTAAACAATGATTATTATACAAATTAATAGAAAGTATAAATAAAAATGGTAAGTAATGGTAAGTCAAATTGAATTGCAATTGTTCAGATGTTACTTAATAGGCCTTATACAAATAGATTTGATATTAGATTGTAAAAGTAATAGTGCGTTATACAACTAAGCAGCCTAAACAGACAACTGTACTGAAATATCACTTAAGTCTCAAAAAGTACATCGAACCCTTATTGTTTAGCGTATGTTTGTAAAAAGAGCATAAAGAAAACCATTTTTGTCATCTAAAATTTGGATTGAGAATAGAGCTTTTTGAGTTGTCTATTTGAATAAAGATATACAGATGTAATGAATCTTAAAAGGATGTGGTAGCTAAAGCTTCGCAAATCCGCCACGGCAATTTTGTATTTCCAGTTTTCCAGAAAAAGTAAAAGTCCGATCGACATTTCCTTCGATAGAACGATTCATTAAACTCAACACTATGGCGCTACAGACTCAGTTTTTCTTTCAAAACTTTATTTAAATACTTATGTGTAATAATGAAACCTTGTTTATTGGCAAACAACTTGGAATGTAATTATAATTAATAAAAAACAATTTTTAAGTTAATTTAAACCATTTAAAGTATGTAGTAACTCCGCAAAACTTCGATGTACTTACAGAAAGCACCGAATCAACACTTGAAACATCGCCGTATTGTCATGAGTTAATATAACAACGCGATTCCTGCTGATTACTGTTAGATTTTGTCAAATGTCAAGAAAAAAATTGTAATAAAACCGAATGTGTGCAAGACTGTTAATCTTGTGATTATCTCTAAAATAAAAATAAATAAATAAATAAAAGGGTTAGGTGCGTTCAATGTTTTGCGTGCCATCATGCATGCCAATAATTTCGTTTATAGTGAAATCACAGATTAAAAAACAACTAAGATCAATTAAAAAAAGTCAAGTTTACAATCATATTATTTTATTTATAATATGATTGTACGGCAAACAAAGAAATCATTATGTTATATTTTAGTATTAAGTCGAATGATTGGTGATGATTTAAATTTAAGTAATATATTAATCAATTACAAACAACTCTCAAGATACTACTACCGCTTACATTTCGTTCATGGTATACTGCACGTGAATTGATCCACTGTACTATTACTAAATCTGACCGTCACAAGAAAACCACATGGCCATAGTCAACAAAGCGTTACAAAAAATTTTAGTAATGTTACCGTGGATCAATTCACGCGCAGTGTACATACTTTTACATTTAAAATATTCCATTATATTGAAATAACAATTTTATGAGTTTTTGTATATAAATAAAATATGCAGAAAGTTACTTTTACAAATAGACAACTGTATGAACAAAATGTAAAGGGTATGGCAAGTTGCGAAGTGAGTATCTTGAGAGTTGTTTGTAATTAATCAATATATAATGCTTAATACATAACAAATATTATGTTCGCTCCACTTTTCAAATCCTTAGTAGGTGGCGCTTCGTTTCGTGCGCTCTGAGTTGACAGCTTCGCGGGAGTGTTCTCGGAGAGTTGCTCCTACTTCGCCAGCGACTCTCGTTCAAGGCAGTTGCCTCTTATTACATTCGCGATTGTGCTATCCGACGCCAATGTTAAACGTTGTACATTTAAACATAGAAAATAGTCCAGCTACTTTAAACGTAACCAAATGCAGTTTTTATTCATTGACCAGTCCCTCCACTCCTTCCGTTGTTTCTGATCGAAGCTCCACTGAGATTACACGTATATTTTCGACTCCGGATCCTGAAAGCGTGTAAAATGTTGCACTTTAAACGAAGTAGTAAATTTAAAATAGAAGAAAAGATTTTAATCATTTAGCGTACCATTTCCTGAGTTTTGTCATCATTATAAAACTTGATGTCCAGGATCCACGACGAGGACGTAGCAGGGTGGATTTTCAGGTCCCATTTTGATCCGGCCGATGAAGGCAAGACGTGAAGACACCGGCCGATTAAGTGGGTGCTGTTTGAAAAAAAATAATTTGACCTTGAAATGACCTTGTAGGACTGGCTCAAATTCGAGGTCACAATTCTCCCCCCCCCCCTCCCTATACAACAACTATGGTCTCTACCACTTTTTTTTTAATTTGGCGTTGCTAGAGGAATTACGTAGGCGGGGTTTCATTCTGGCTGCAGGACATTGAGATGACCTTCAGTGCCGCAACCGAACATACCATTCTGAACGTAAAATTTACCGCTCTTTCTATTCCCGCAATAAAAGAATGGGGTTCCTATTTAAAAATCCAAAGTTGACCTTCAAATGACCTTGAAAAACGCGTTCAAGGTCAAATCCAAGGTCACCATCGGGTTGCCCCTTCGATATTCTACAACTTTGGTCTCCACCATTTTTTCGATTGTGGCTGTCCCTGACGAGTTATGAGCGGTGCCCGTTTAAATTGGGTCACCCTGTATTGCTGCTTTTACCCTCACCCCGGGCACTACGGGGTCTGCAATTTTACATAAATGTTTCTGATGGGCTAAACTTACCTATACTCAAAATGCAGCTCTTCTAGTGAAAAGTGTATTTCTAGCATATTTTTACTGGACTATTAGAGATAATATGTTTCTAAAAAATAGGTTGGCACACAAAAACGTTCAAACCTAAGTACCCTATGCATGAATAGTTCTCGTGAGAGAATATTTATTAAAAAATACAACGGCAAATTCGGGGAACGCGATCGATGAGAGATAAAAAGCCAAAGCTGCTAGAGAAATATTAATACGTGAACAACAAAACGGTGGAAGGCAAGCGAAGCGGGGATATTATCTAAAACAAAAGCTCGTAAACCCACCTATTCCACGCACCGCAAATTTTTACCGGAAAAATTGGTGGCCCATTTCATAATACGTCGGCACATCAGAGGAAGACGAGCGAAGTAAGCATATTTAACAATGATTTAGTAAATAAGAGTTATTTTTCAAAAGTTTGTCGACATACCGTAGAAAGGCAAATAACAGTGATTTCTGAGACAAATAATTGATCTTCTCACCCCCAAGTACAACAAGTTTCTTACCTAGTAGAATCACCGTTAAAATAAAAGAGGCGCCCAAAACACCTGTACGTCCAATAGCAAGGACTCTAAACCATCATAAACAACTAGTTGCGAGTAACTGGTGAACATTTCAATTACTAAATGTAACGGTTTAACTTTATCCAAGAGACTGGAAAGTCAGTCAGTTCCAGGATCAGGATAGGGGAAAGGAGCAAAAAAGAGTCTATTTTTATATTCTCAACAATAACAAAATATATTTCTTAATTAAACAATAGCATTTGGAATCAGTTGTTAAATCCAGGCTGAAACATAAATCAATTATGCCTCTTGTTAAAAATACTTCGCTTTTACAAGTAGAATTGTTTAAACTAACGTGGTTAATAATTTACAAGAACATATACGCGATTTCGTTACAATAATGATTCGGTGTTGCAGTGTATCGGTTCGGTGGCGGTATGAGGGATCGGTGGCGGATTTTGAGTTTAGGAATTCATTCGGTACGGTGAAGTCGTGTGCGCACGGCTACACCGATCCGAATGTGTCGTGTAACAACGATCTCGACCGCTCTGTGTGCGCACAGTAACGGCCGGGATAGTGTCACGGTGTTTTGAGGTTGTCCCTAAGATTTGTGGAGTCGTGAGCGCATGGCCTCACAAATCTTAGTCGCTCATCTCGGTCTTCTTTTATCCTGTGTGCATACAGAGATAAAGCGAATCATGAGATGTCGGCGTAAGGCTGGCTTTGTTGGTTAGGAATTTACCTTTGCTTCACCAGGACGTGAGCGTATGACCGGGAGAATCGCCAGCGAAACTAATGCTACTTCCTTAATCCTGTGGGCTCACAGTGGCAGAGGGAGGCAGCAATGTGTCGGAATGTAGGTTAGGATTTTACGGTCGCACCGGGTGTCGCCCACGTGTCGTTCGGGTGTTCCGGATTGACTCATGTGCTCACGATGGCAATTGGAGTTTCGGGTTTCGGTTCGTCTACCAAATCGTCACGTGGGCTCACGAGACGATTTTGTAGGCGTAGGTCTATCTCTCGCTATTCTGAGGCGGACCAAAGCAATACGAGGGCCTGACAGAGAAAGCCGTCGCACAGATATGCGCCTGGATGCCGCAACCTGCCCTACTCTCTACAGTTTCGCTGCCATGTACTACAATAGGGTATTATGTTTTGATTTCGTGCACAAGCGTTGGCGAAAATATGAGTGGTAGGATATCGTCCGTCTGTTACCAAATTCAAATAAGCTATTCGCAAATCAGTCTACGACCGATGAGAGCCGGAGCCAGACACATCTCAGTGTCCCCGTACTCTTTTCATGTCGAATCGTACACGTACCGTCGGACGTGTTAGTTTGCTAGTAATAATTTCAAATCGAAAATACTTCACAGCATTCGATAAATAAAATAATTATAAATCATTTCCTCTCATTTTCTATATTTCAATACGAACATAAACATTTTTTTTTATTTCGCTCTATGCTCGCGTATGCTCCAAATACACGATATTGATTATAATTAATAGTGTGTCAAAATATAAACCAAGTGGACGAATCCATATCAAGCAGAATAATTGACGTACGCGGTACATGGTTCTGTGCAATACGTCAGCGTAAGGATAACTAAGAGTAAAAATAATAACATACATCAGTTACTTAAGACCCCCGGATTACGCATTAGCCGAAACGGGGAACAGTTGACAACTGTTTAAGTCATGAGTCGCACTTTGTTGATCTGCATCGATTAATGGGAAGAGGGTTACCTCACCCACCTCAGAAAACATATACGTTTTCTTCACTTCGGTGGTTCTCTTTGAGAACTGAGGTTTCTGCATGATCACACATAGTGTCTCATTCATAAGTACGTGTATTTCACATATCGTATAAACATATTTTTGATTGATAGTTAATTGTAGACGTCCGTTCAAAGAAAATTTATAAATTCATTTTATCTTATTAAATCAGTGTTTTCATGATTCACTAATGACATATTATATAGGCGTGTATGTGCATGAACATATATGCAGTTATCTCTAAACATAAAATTAAAACAAAGATATGAAAACCAATATATGTATCAAGGAGTTGTTCGTATTTGAAATGATGTAATTTAATACACACAAGTTAATTAAGGAAAATAAATAGAATGTAGAATTCTTAGTTATGAGCAACAATAGTATCTAAGAAACATATATATTGCGATTTATAGTGGCAGCGATAGAATTATAATGTTATTTTCATGAATAAATACTATTATCATTTCATATACTTGACAACGATAGACTTATCATTCATACCTTTACCCAACAAAACATACAACTCTGTCTCCTATAATTTGTTGTATAAAACATTTACTAATATTTAAAATCCACGATTAATGAATCTTCAAAAGAATTGAATTTTCCAATTCAATTCTTTCACTGTATTTATGATAAATGCAACTTCCACAGCCCATATAAAATCATAATTAAATAAAACACGTTGCAATTCCTTGTAGTAACGTGTGCGCACGATACTACCCGGAGTGGAGCTCGAGTAGAACTGCCTATCGTGCCGCGCAATCCGCCTTATAAAAGATATGTAGCAGCTGCCGCGCTTCGTGCTCGTGCGGATTCGCCTTTCGTTCGTTGCACGCGCGCGCTCGCTGCGCATGCCGCGTCTATCGCGGCCGCCTTCACACGTATTTACATGTGTGAGACTCGTGTCTCGTCACATAAAAATAAAAGTAGGATGGTGTCTTGTCGTTAAATATTATTCATTTTAATTCAATTCAGTTTATAACTTTTGCCTACATACCTGAATTTTGTTATATAGATTGGTCTGGATTATTTTTCACGAACTTTATATTCGTTATTAGTAATTTTTGGCAGAAAATTTGTTACTCTTCGGGTAAAAGGGCTTCGCATCAATATATTATTTTTCTAACAGTGTAGCTTAAATCCGCGTTTAAGTCCCGCCTATCCATGACCTAAGTAGTCCATTATTGCACCGTGTATATCGCACGCTACGCTCGTGTGCTAATTTCACGGTACAATAATGGACTACTTAGAGCACGGATAGGCTTGACTTGGCGGATTTAAGCAGCTATGCTATAATAGTACATTTCAATACAAGTGCGTAAAAGTTGATTCAACACAAGTGGGACGTTTGTCGGACGAGCAATGCGAGGGTGACAACCTTACGAGTGTGGATCAACTTTTCGCACGTATATTGAACGTTATTTTTCGGTGCAGGAGGCGTAAAAGATGCTACTCAACACTAATTGCTATTTTCCTTTTATGTAGATTAATTTTACAACAAAAATCATAATTGAAAACGACAAAATAAGAACTGAAAAATTTGCATTTGAATGCCGATTTTTCATAAACATTAATTAATAAATAAGCCAATATTAGATTCAAAAATTTTCATTTCGTCTGGATCACTTAACGTAATGTTAGTTTAAAAAATACACAATGTACATAATAATATCTATAAACTGATTGTGTATAAATAAATTGTACAATTAAAATTATACTTACTGAACTTTTTTAAGTACTGTATCAAAAATCAGTTTGAATTCACAAATCTTGTTCCAGTCAACGTAACTAATTCCTCATTAAAGTCATCTTTTAACATATTCATCGCTATCATGGTTCTGATTTCTAACGACTTCTGTTGTGTTAGCATAAAATTGTAAGCAAAATACGTAGATCTGTAATGGCGTAGAGTATGAGAAAACTCGGCGAAAGCGGTAGAGTACCCATTAAGCTTACCGGAAAAACCGAATCCGCCGATCGCCATCGGAGACACCTTTTATAATAGGGTCATTTAATGATAGGGCCTTTTAAGACTGGCGTGGGTCTGTAAAAGAGGTAGCGGCTAAGGGCGTTGTGAGAGGAGAGTATATATAGCACAACTTATTTTCCCGTGTCTTATTCAATTGATAAAACAACTTCTGGGTTAGTCAAATTACCATAATGTTCTACGTACACCCTTGACCTACAACTAGTTACATTTTTTTTTTTTTTGCAACTAAAGATAGCACCACTTCCTCTTTTTTCATGATAATAGAGATTTCTCTCAAAATAGTTCTTAGCAGTACTTTTTTGCTTTCCTTGTAAAAGTAATATTTTCAAAAAATAATCAAAAAATATTATTTGTTATTTTTAAATAAGAGTAACATAACAAACATTTGAGAAGCTACATGCTTAATATGTAATATATTCGTATACAAATTACTTCATACTATTTGTAAAGATCGAAATCATTCATTATTAAAGTACATTGTTAAAGGACCGCAATAAAATGTACGCTTGCGTTACTATCTCTTCGATTCGTCAATGTCTCCTCCTCCCTAATTCTTATTGTATGTCTAATTAGCAAATTGTCATACATATTTCAATTTTTGTAGGCTTACATTTTAACGATACTACCAACATCAATGCGTATTAGCAACTTCTAGATTAAAAAAAACAGAATGCTGCAAGACAAAAGTCGACGACAACGCATGCTACCAAATACGCGCGCAGAAAAATATTTTTCATGTAGGAAGCACAAACCCACGCTACTATTTAAAATACGCAGACTTTTTTAGAAAGATGACTGAGAAAAAAAATTACCGTAAAAAGGGTGCACTCTGTCTTACTAAAAAAACGTGAAATAGTCGCTTACAAAGCACGAACAAATCTTTGGCATATTTCGGCGAGATACCTATTCGGCTAGAGCGCGAGCTCAACTAGATGAACTGACTAGGCGCCACTACTGCAGATATACCTAACATATAGCTACACGTTAACAAACTGGCGCGTGCACGTGCTTTGTGCGAAACAAGGAAGGAAAGAAAGAGATAGAGCACTTGCGTTCGATGCGATTCGTCAAATTCGTAGAATCTATACTCTTGCTATTTTCGAACGCGCGCACTTTTTAACATACTGCACATAATTTGCGACGTGCAGCCCGTCTTGCTGCACGCGTACACTAATGCACTCCCGAAAACACCCGAAAATGCCCTGCTGCAACTCGTGAGCAGCGGTAAATCACACGCGAACGGTTGTTGTTGTTTCTTGAGGTGTATAACCTCACCTGTAGCGCCACGTTGTTGTACCGATACAGAAGCCACACACTTAACCCTGCGAGCACCAGGAGTCGCGACGAATCGATAACGAAATCCACTCGAGAAGAACACCTCGCGCGATCGGAATTGTACTAACGAGTGCGCATCGCCGACGCGCATCAACCTACGCTCCGCTATAGTGCGACGGGCCGCGGGAGAGGGAATAGCGACGATGCGAGAGGGAGAGAGAGAGAGATAACGCGCCGCGGTATAGCGCGCGCGGAGAGAGGGACTCGCGCGCGAATATACGTACAGCCCCGAGACTTATGCTGATAGTGGGAGAGCGTATATACACCACTAGCGCGCACCACTATCAGAGCCATGTCGCCGCACTGGGGCGACCCAATGAACATGTGAGAGTCCAGTGCACCGCGTCTGCCCGGTGACTGGATTATGACTAATTGCGACATAACGACTATACGGTATAGCATATGCTTACATTGTCTCTCTCTCTCTCGCTCATTGGACGCGTAAGGAAGAGAGCGTTCGCGTAACTGACGCCGATGATTTCGCGCCAATCTTAATTAATATAGAGGGCGCGAATTAAGGTTTCCGGAGACGCGCAGGATAGTGAGAAGGAGGAGACTTCCTTCTTCATCAGAATTCTCTCAGCCTTCGATCGAGCAGGATGCATCCCTAGCAGTACCCAGCACCGATAAAATTACAGAGGAGATAAGACGCAGAGTTGTTGTTGTGGAGAAGGTGAATTAATAGATCGAAGAAAGTGTAAGTTGTTGTTGATCTAATATTGGATTTTATTCTAAATGTTTGGTGAGTGGTATTGCACTGCAGAATTATTATCGCGTAACGTGCGTTCGTAATTCCTTCGCTCGAGTAGGTTGAGACGCGGTCAATCAAACTGATCCCGCCATATTTGATAAACGCTGATACACGGTCGATTGCCGTGCAATCCAGCGAAATATTGTAACCATTATTGCTGTCTGTTGATCGGAAACCGATCCAGATTCCAGACACCGCGCAACAAATATAAGTAGCGACGCTGTCGATCATCAAGAGATCAAGCATTATCACAGAGAGATTCTAAGACGCTGAGAATCTAATGATCCAGCAACGGTTGGGAGTAATGCGTAGCGACGCTGTTGATCGCTAAGCGATCCAGCCAAAAATACACTCCACTATTTTTATCTACACACACTTTATTAGATAATCGATTGAGAGCCAAATTATTGTAATATGGGTGCTCTCTGTCTCACTGAATAAACGCGAAGCTGTCACTTACGAAGCATGAATGAATAGTTGTAACAATTTCTACGAGATGCGTTTTGTACTAAAGTACGATCTCCACTAGATTAGCTGACTGTGCATGACTAAAAGAGTGGAAAATCTCTTTAGTCGTTCATTTGTTTACTAGTTTTGTTAGATTAAGACAAATGGCGAGACAGACGTGATTTCGAGAGCTACTATAATTAAACAATTTTTTGTCAGACATGCATTGATGTTGCTAGTTAAATTAGAAAATATGTTGTAAATAATGTATCTAAATCTTAAGCCTGCGTAGATGTTTATGATTAAATATAATTATTATTTAAAATGTTTTCCGTAATTTTTCAGAAAATTTCGTAAAACAATGAGAAAAATTTGTAATTTAATAGGTCTGGCATTAATATAATAAACTAAATTATTTACTTACCTTACAATTTTCTATTTTTATATTACTTTCCATTATATTCTGTTGATAATATAAGTGTAGATTGTAAGAAGTTTTACCACGGGTGAGTTCCCACGAGTTAACTCACAGGCGGCTGTAGCTCGCATTATTTCCAATAGCTACTTACAATTTTTATAAAACATACAAAATAGTGTAGTATGCCAAGGACACAGAGGGTGCTTTTATAGACTGAGTATCGAATTTGCAGTACGACTTAAGGCAAGCTAGTGCGTAGTTTCTTAGCAAAAAAAACGAGTACTGCAACCACATCTCCTACCTGAAAGAATTGATCGCACCATCTTGAAGGACAGTGAAGAGTCGTTCTAAATGGCTGTTAGTTTTCACGCACAATTTGTGCAGATGTATGTATTTCTAACCTCAAAAAGTGTATATTGAGAAAATATATGATACGATAAAAAGAACGCGCGGTGTGCGTCTAAACTTGCTAGTGAGGTTAAAAGGCCCGCTTAGATCTTGATGCACACCACATTTTAATGACACGTGCATGAACCTCGATTCATCGCACGCTCATGCGAAAATTCACTCGCTAGATATCGGTTTGCGTACGTTGTGTCATAAAATAGCGTACTACGCTAGGGTGGTAAAGGGATTTCACCCTCGTGGGGACGTTATCGCCCGAGCAAAGCAAGTTAACTAATACTTTACCGCACTAGTATCGTAATGTACTATTTTCTAACGCGCAGACGTATTTTTGCAAGTGTTGAACGGGGCTGATGTGACTCTCACGCTCTTATTTAATCATTGATTACATTAAAATAAACGTTTGTTTAAAAAGAGGGCATGAATAATTTATCAAGCTCTAAAAGTTACTTGTGACCTCGTCAATATCACGAAAGAGTCGGTTTAGTCCCAGTTAATAAGTACGAAAAACGCTAAAATCGTTCATGTGTTACAAAATAGTATATTGCATACCAGCAAGCCTTGTAGAGGTAAGTTCTATATGCACCACCCCAGGCTACTCTTCAAACTAACAAAATGCAGCTAGCGAAATAGGTTAATTTTTTTTTTATAATCTTCTCTCAAAAAAGAAAATTAATACAACATACGATGAATTATACAGAAATATTGGATAATGAAAAAGAATTTTCTTGCAATATAGGAAAAATCATAATATTAGTTAATGTTTTATTGAATATCTGATTTAAAATAACTGTCCATTTTTATATACACAACTATCAAATATTTCAATATTCTTATGTCACTATTGGTGGAAAAAGTATCCCTTTATTAAACCGTGTTTATCGCACTCCCTACGCTTGTGCGCCAACTTCACGATACAAAAACGAACTGCTTCAGTATGATACACACTTAGAATAAGTAATTCTTCATGGTGCGGCGTTTAAACGCAATCGCTGTGCTCGGGCATGCCTAACTATACATGCCGTACCTTAAAATAGTATTCAAGGTAACCGTTACGCCATCTATGAGCATTAATATAAATTACAGTGTGCACATCTCTGTGATTTCGGTGTCCACAATCACCTGTTACGTGTTATATCTAAGAATCTAATTTGTGCACAATACGTTTGTGAGCGATTTATGCTGTGTGCAGTCAAAATTCTTATTAATGCATTGAGAAAAAAGGCATGTTATTATAACTTTCTACATATAAAAATACATTGGAAATCACAAATACAACTAGCTAGAGTTATTATCCTTTGGGACAACTCGAACAAATAATTTGACCCACATATCCAAAATGTCTATAGCCCTCGAGCTGAAAATTCCAACGAAGACAGTTACGGAAAAACTGTTTCGGTAACTAATTTCTATACAATTTAAAAAATATCTATGTATAAAAAATTTAGATATATAGCCTTTATATCACACAGATGGAATAGTAATAATGAACTTGGACGACGACTACTAAGCCTACTATGGCTCCCATTTAACTTAAGTCACCAACATAACCAAGATGTAAAATAATGTTTGATATCACTTAATTAAAACATAATTAATAAAAATATAAGCTTTCATTAATAAATCATTTTCATCTTAAATTGAATGAGTGTTATTATACTGCATAATAATATAATCTCAAAAGTTGTTGCCGGGTGTTTTTGAAATTTGTGAGAAACAGTTCGTCTTTGGAACTAGCGATGTGCTACTTAAGGCTAGTTCAACTCGTCAATTTTCTACGAGGGTATATATAATATTTATAGCTTTCAATTCTTGTTCATCCCATGACTCTGTATCTTTCGTTGCGTCTTTTTCTCTAGTTATCACTTCATGACACTTTTTCAATTTTAAGAACATCGTAATTATTTTCTTGCACATTCTGTAATCTTCTTCATCAAACACCAGTATAGCAAATTCTTTCTTCTTCATTTCGTCTACTTGAATTTCAATCTTCTCTTTTACATTAGAATTTTCTTCAACTTCTAGTTTATTCTCGAACGTTTCTTCGTGTTCAAAAATTTGCGTTTCAATTTTCACTACTTTCTTCGTTTCCGGCGTTGGTCCGTTATGCATAAAATCAAGTGCTCTTTACTTGCACTAGACCACGTGTTTCACATGCACTTCCTAATCCGTGTGCATCACTATGTTTTAACGACTTTTCTTTAAAACTTTTTTTCTTATTCGTTAGTCGTATACTTCTAGCTTCAATTGCTTTTATTTCTCTTCTTCAACTAATTTTTTACTTATATTTTGTGATGTTGCGCTTTTTATAACCGATTAGGTGACGCAAACAATCAATTTACACTTGTTTTTTAGTCGGTCTTCGTACCGCGGACTCTTCTACAGAAGGAGACAACGTATATGTATGGAAGCAGGTACGCCTGGCGTGGCAGAGGTGTAGAAATAAAGCTTATTACACACTGTTCAATTTGGATAACAATATTCGTATATTTTACAACCCCCAGTACGGAACAGATTTGGTCTGAATACAAGTTTACCCATAATGATGTATCTTGGAATCAAACGCGTGATGTTACTTGCTACTAAACGACGTAATAAGATAACAATTGTTAATTGGATTTATTTAATAAACAACGAGCTTCGACTATAAATATAACAAGATCAACCGTTTGTCGTGACTCTACAATCCGTATTCGTATCTACCAATATGGCATCGGATCGCGTTCAAAGAACGCTGTGTCCCTCAAGATGGCGTCTAACCGTTAGATTTGCTCTCTGGCCTCGCTGGTTATTCCTTTCTCGCTATCGTCTTACTGAAGTGAGACTACGTGCTGAAAAGCGCGGAAATCTCCGAGAACGTCGCGACAACCATCCGATATCTTACGATTTCTCCGCGATATTAAATACGGTTATCCTTATTGCGGTACCACGATTAATGCTTGTCGTAAAATGAACGCGACGTTCGCTCGATCAGCGACGACGCCACACCAACGCTTTTGGGGAATCGGGTTGCCGGATTTATGGTATCAACGGCGTCTCGCCCTAACGTAAGTTTGCCGACCGACAGCGGCTCGATATTTTCTCTTTAGAGAAGCTGGATCGATTGTTGATCAACAGCGGCGCTACGCTTTACCCAAGACCGTTGCTGGATCTTAGTCAATTCACAGCGGCTCCAAATTCCTCTTTGTATTATTTAGTGCTCAACTTATTGACGCCACGATCCAAAATAGAATTTGTCCCTTTCGCCTTACCTCTCTCCATCCAGACTCCGCGATCGCGTCATCTAACCGAAAAGGATAATACTTGTTGGCTGCTCCAACTGTTCAGCGCCAGTGTTGACGACGAATTGAACGATGAAGAAGCTTCATCGCGGACACATTCGGAAAGCCCTTTATATATTATTTCTCCCGCGCGAAAGAATGCGAGTCATAATGAACATTAATGGCGTCCTGCGGCGCCAATTACGAATTGGCACTATTGTCTCATCCTGTCGCCACCTGACGCGGGCATTCGCGACGATAACGAGTAGTACGGAAACTGCTAGTGGCGACGCGCCATAGTTCCCAATAACACTCGCGAGTGTCGACAGGCACGATGGTTCTGCTGATATAACAGCGACCCAGGTTTTCTGCTGGGTCGCATTGGCGCTATGTCCGCGAGTAATGCTCTTTCCGTCAGTACAGTGAAGCCACCTCTGGCTTCGGCGCTGACGCGTAAGATTAGGAACCCCAGGCGTACCGGATAACAGAAAATACAATCCACCGTTGTTGATTCCCCGATGCATTTATCACAAATACATCTGAGAATCAACGGTTCGAAATTATGTGTTGTAATTGCGTGTTGTTATTCTAACGACATGTCGCAATTACAAACTTTGAAAATGTCCTCACACCACGTGGCTTTTAACCTCAATGAATTTTAAATATCTCTTATGTCACTCGAGAGTGGATATGCGGGATAGGATTAAATACAAACCACGCTCTGTTACCATGATAATAAATGAGATCAGAGAGGATTATTCTAATTAATAATTAGGTGGATTTATTCTATTTTATATAGTACCACTTGTCGTGTACACCATGTGTACTCAGCAACGGCTCGATTTAAAGAGAGCGATGCGAGTGCGTCGTATAGTCTCGACACCGCTAGTGGTCATGTGACTCACACGCATACCGCGAGAGGGGATGCTCACATGTGTGCCCTGTTGGAAATAATGACGTCAGTAAATGACGATAAATAACGTCATTAAATAACGTTATTTGATGTCACAAATTGAAATCTTTTATGACGTCATTATTTTCAACAGGGATGCGTACCGTCACACACTCATTAGTGCGCTTGCTCATTCTAGCGCGCTATACTTTATAGTATAGTGAGAGTTTTCCAAACAGGACATACTATATTTGAACACGATCCTTGATGACTGACAGAGGGTATCTATCGGACACAATACGGCGAAGCACGGCGTCGGCACTGGCGGGCGCAACAGGTATTACGTTTCGCTTGAACAAGAAAAAGCGACTCATGGCCGAAAAAGAACAATACCTGTGGCATGATGCTAAAAACCTGGTGGTGTATGTGAAGCTGGCAGCCAGGCGCCGGGAACGTGTACAGCAGCGAGGTGGAAAAGCTGCTAGATCGGAGTCGGCGCGCGTTTACGGTGATGTTGCTGCTGCTCTGCTTGCTGCTCTGGTCGGCAGCGGGACGGCTGACGGAGCCACGCCACGGACACTTCGGCTGTAAAGAGGCCCGAGGTTGACTCCCTGTCGATGCTGCTGTTGCTGTGATGACACATAGCTAGGATAGTCTAAATTTTTATATTGTTTTTTAATAAATAGGACATCTACTTTCTGCAAGACTTGAGTATCGCGAATTTTCTTACATAACCTACAAACGCTTTAAACTATTAGTGCTTAGTAGGTGGCAAAATTAAGAATCTTTATGGAAAGATATAATTAATGACATAATAAGGAGTGCGCAAGGCACACTTAGATTTCCTAGTTGTCTAAAAACAACTTATAATTTGTATTACAGATATTACATTTTTGAATTAAAGAGAAGTTTATTAAAGAGAGTTTTGAAAATATTGATAAAAGTGAAAATAATAATAAATGTTTCTTTATCAATGGTCCTGGAGGAAGTGGAAAAAGTTTTCTATCAATTACTTTAATTTCATATTTTAAGCAATTGAATTTTTTAGTTTTACCAGTTGCATGGGCGGATATAGCGGCAAATTTATTAATCGATGTTAAAACATCACATTTAATTTTTGAATTTTCATTAGATATAACTTAAGAAACATGTAATATAACTCTACAATCTGAGTATGGGGTTAAGCGTCAGAAAACAAAAGTTCTTATTTAGGACAAAATATCTATGACTCTAAATTGCGCTCTTAATACAGTTGATATATTTTTTCGTGATATTTGCTAATGAACTTGTGATGAGTTTTTTTAGAGGAAAAATAGTAATAGTGATAACTGATTTTAGACAAACATCTCCTGTTATTAAATATAGTAATAGAACCAAAATCGTTAAAAATTGCGTTAAAAATAGTTTATTATGGATTAATTTCAACATATAACTCCAAAAGATAATTAAAGATTAAATTAAAATGAAATAGATTTCAAACAATGGCTAATAAATGTTGGTGATAGAATATATTGAAGTAAATTTGAAAATAATAATGAAGGAGTAGAAATACCAGAAGAAATTTTATGCACTAACAATATTATTAATGAAATTTATGGAAATAATTTTAATGAAAAAAATATTAATAAAAACGTTATATTAGCACAAAAAATGCAGATGTATACTTAGTATTAACTATGACACTTTATTAAAAATGGAAGGTAAAGTATAAGAATATATAAAAATAGATTCCACAGAAGAAGATAACAATCAAAATTTAGAAGCTTCTTTACCAATAGAATTTTCAAATTCCTTAACACCAAACGGCTTACCACCACATAAATTGAAATTAAAAGATGGAGCAATTATTATTATATTAATTTGAGTGATGGTCTAATATTAATTTGAATTATGGTCTTTGTAACTAAACACGATTAAAAGTTGATAAGATGTTAGAACATACTACTTGTGCAGGGGAACCTTCCTTTCTCTAGGGTAGTATGCTACAGTCTTCCAGACCGAGATATAAGCTATACTGACCTGCACTCAGAAGAGTATTGAACTCGGCGCAAGGGATAGAATTATCAAAATTTGTTCAGACAGTCAGGCGGCACTTAGAGCACTTATGACTCATAGGACGACCTCCAGACTGGTCTGGGAATGCAAAGTGGTTGTAAGTCAACTGACCGCTCATAACAACAAGGTCAGGATGCTTTGGTTCTCAGGGCACATCGGGATCAGGGTAACGAAATAGCATATAGGCTTGCAGTTTTGAGAACTAGACACTCCCCAATCGGGCTAGAACCCTACACAGGTGCCGCAAGGTGCCTGTTGGCGGGCGAAATCCAGGACTGGGTTGAGAGGGAGCATACTAAAGAATGGCAATGAACTCAAGGATGCAGACAAGCCAAGTGCATCGCAGGAGGCAGCAGAAATAACTTCCAACTCCTTATACAGATAGTGACCGGGCACATCGGCTTAAGGTATCACAGTCTAAAGATGGGGTAGGAGGCTACGGGTGTATGGAGGTGTCACGAGGGAAAGGAAGAAATGCCAACCCATGTGCTGACTGTTTGCGCAAAATTTGCGCAGCTCAGACTTCAGTGCTTAGGGTAGCTCTTCCCCACGTGCGAGAAGATAAGTACACTTGACCCTGGAGCCATACTGACCTTCTGGAGAAGGGATGTCATGTCGAAGGGTGGTACAATGGGTTTACAGACTAAGTGCTAGGGATCTCGGAGGTTCATAGTTTCATAGTAATAATAATAATAATAACAATACTATTTATGCAGAAATATTAAGTGAAAGTGAAATTGGAAATAAAATGAAAACGTTATGTTTGATGGAATATTATTATATATAAAGCAAAGTTTTCAGAATTATCTAATCATAATATTAATTTAAATAAATAAATTTATACTTTTGTGAAAAGTAGTTCACATTTACTAATCTGCGTCGTAATTATGACGACAGATCATATCGAAGGTCGAGAATGAGAAGCAACTAGTCCAGACAAAGTCTCAGAATGCAGCTACTCCAGAAAATTTCTTCAGGAGGCAGTTACTCCAGAAATAGTCTTGGAAAGCAGCTATTCCAGAAAACAATCCAGAAAGCAGCTGCTCCAGAAAAAGCGTCAGAAAGCTGCTACTCCAGAAAGCGTGTCAGAAAGCAGGTACTCGAGAACATCATCCAACAACCAGATTCCTTTTTCGAGTAGCAAGAAGTAGCGCACCAGAGGCCACCCATTTATGAAACAAAAAATGTGTCTATTTTTCAAGAAAATCGTTTGTTTTCTCGATACGATTCACAAACGTCAGGGGTGAAAAAAATGTTGTCCAAACGTTTATTCTCCTTTAGAATAATTGTTAGCGAAAATTGAAACAATTTTCATCCGGCGATTTTCTTTGACCTTTTCACCCCCGCACCCCTATTTCCATACTTAAAATGGATCTGCTCAAAGTGAGGTAGTGGAACGATGTGCGAGTAATTTTGAGCACTTGGTTTCCTTTTACTATCTATTAGCGAGGGTTTATTACTCTTGTAAATACGGTGTATGTTAAATTAGTGTTACTTACAATTCTTTATCTAAACGCGAAGTGTGCAGATGTGTGTTTGTTGAGTGTAAGTGGTGATAGTGATATACGTTTGCGGCCGCTGCACTAGGTGTGATCAGTTAAAGCGGAGCTAGAACAAGAGAGCGAGAGAGCCACCGCGAGACAGTTTTACGCAGCGCCAACCACGTAGGTTAGGTTAGGGGTCGCAAAAAGGCTCTCGCGGGGTCTCTTACGTAACTCAAAGTAGCAGAGCGCGCGCCGTAATTCAAACGATGTCAACAAGTTTTAATATCATTATATATACCATTATAATTATATTCAATAAATAGTTTTTAGAGAAAATATTGCATAAATTACAGATATTCTTTATAGCAAAAGGTTTTATGTATTCGCTTTGATTTTATAATAGTATATTACGATTCAGTTTTACACGCTAAGCACCGTGTAAAACTGAACCATTTAAGTCAAAAGTATCGTATAAAATTTTATAGCGCAGACTGCTAAAATCCGCAAGTCTCGCCTATTCGTGACTCAAGTAATCCTTATTTGCACCGTGAGGTTAGCGCACGAGCGTAGCGAGTGTGATAAACACGGTGCAAAAAAGGACTACTTTAGTCACAGATAGGCGAGACTTAACCGCGGATTTTAGCCACACGTGCTATAATATATTTGCAGATCAATACGCTTTACGTTTGCGTTATTGAGGCTAGATCAGAATTTTATAAGTATACAAAAGATTTAAGATTGTTTTAAGTTTTTAACAGATTAGTTTTAGTTGCGGTATCAGGTTAGAGTCGACAAATTTTATAAGTATTATGAAATACGAAAATGTTTCTAAGTTTGACCTACTCAAGGAGTAAGTTGCTCATGAGTATGGACTAGACGCTTTAGTTGCGCTGGCGCTTAAGTTGTGCTTCGGCTAGTGAGTTCAGATAGCCTCTACTAGTCCTTTTAAAGGCAGTGGAGAGAGCGGGTATCGCCGTCGAAAAAACAATCACATTCATACTTGCACCCTTACATTTACAACTATACACATAAATCATTCACACAAACATATTCTAATGCGCGTACCGCTTCGCCGCTGCGTCGCTACTCCTCCTCTCGCGCCTTATCGCGTCGCTGCGCTTGCCGCTCGCTATATACAGGTATACACGCTGTGCTGCTGATGTAATGCTACTGCTGTGAGCTCAGCTGTGGCCGGAGCGTTAAAATGAAGAGTGGGGGAGCGAATAATTTAGAAAAACTAAATTATATTTAGATTTTAAATATAATTTATAATTTTATGCGGAGCTTGTACGGGGTGTTACCCTTCAGCACTACGCCTCTTAATATAATAAGAGGATTTGATATCTACAACAACAGATATCTGCAGTGAACAAATTTCATTAAATATCTGAAAATGAGTAGAATAGATAAAACCAGTTTTAATTGGCTTAGCGCTTTTAAACAATGGAGAGTGGTTTCTAATAATGTATAGTTTGTGTAGAAAATAGTTAGTTACATTATGGGATAAAAATTGATTTTTGCGTGATTTCGATGATTTTTCGGAAAATAAGTAAAAAAAATGGGTAAAAAGTGGCACAAATAAGTCTATATCTTAGCGAAAAAAATTTCTTAAGGCTTGGTAATGAATATTTTATAGCGAATATGGTTCCAGAAAACAGAAATCACGCTAAAATCAATACTGCGCCAACTGAAGGAGTCATCCAAAATACCCTTCCTTGCATCAACCTGTCCTCATGCGTCTTGACGTCTTTACATAGAAAACTCTGTTGGACCAAAGATGGCATGTCGACGCTCTATGTTCGTGTATGCCACACTACAAGCAGGTAGTACTATTAATAGGGCTTTTACATTCTGCTTTTACGTGTTCGTAGCAGAACCAACGGTAGCATTGCGTTACAATTATTCAAACCAGCACACGGAAGTTTACTTACCCGATAAGAACCTTTTCTTTTTTAAGCAGAATGGCAGCCTTAGTCTCATACATTTCAATAGCTTGTCTCGACTACGATAGTACTTTCGACCTCTTCTTTTGTTGTAAATTAATAAATATCTCTAATTCCTGCAACTTTTCACAAAAACTCAATTTGCTCGCACGCTAATCCGTCCGTGTGCGCGATTTGTAAATGTTCGCATTTGTTTTACAATCCACTATTACGATGTTTACTCTGTTAATCTGATTACTATTTTTAGTACGTGGTTAACTTTGAATTAATATTGTGGTATTAGGGTGAATTACAATTACACTTACAATTACAATTACAATTAGTCTCTCACACTGGATAACGCTGTCTCCTCGGTGTAGCTAATGCTGATTGAAATATGCTACATGACTGCTAGTGGTAAATTATTTAAACGTAACCAAGCTTTGGTTTTCCACTAACGCTAGATGTATTAACTATTTTTTATCATATAGCGAGATAAGAAAGAGTAAATTCGAAGCATTTTGAATGTGATTTAACTGCTATTTTTATTTTCCGCAAGACAATTGGGTCGTTTTCCATTCTAAAACTTGACAGGCATTTCAGTACTAAAAAAGACACATCTATTATCAAGGGGTGCGAGAGCGCTGCTTTGGCAAGAAAAAGTATGAAGTACGATTTGTCGACGTCGCGACCCTCTATACTTTGAAATTAGGTGTTCCTAACTTTAAAAAAAATCTCGATTGCATTCAAATCATTATTATTGTGCGTATGCGCAATCTGTTGGTATCTACTTAAATATATTATCCTAATTTTTCGTGTATAAAAGGTCTATTCAAGAATATTAAGTTATTAACTTAATATTGCAAGTTGAAAATTTGCTCGGTGTATTTCATTTCGTTCAGAGTTTCCACCCTCTTCCGATATTTTTCGTCTCCTCCGGTCACGTGACTTCCGGTGAGTATATTTGGAATTATACACCAATGATTACAGTAGTTAATCTACTTTACCGTCATTCGTCTGCTACTCGGTGACACGCGATTATAATATGCATGTAATGCTATATGTATATATGCATATATTGCTATACGATTATATGAGCGATGCGATCAATGTCTGAACCAATAGTAGCTTGTTGTCTATCGAATAGATCAAGATTGAATGAAGTGCAATAGCAAGGAGAATATGCTTTGTAAAAGATGTGAAATCTCTCAAAAAAAAAAAACTTTTTTCAAAAGTGAAAATCTTGGCAAGAAAAAGGCTAATAAACGTAGTGAAATCTAAATATCAAAATGTCAAGTAAATATTTTTTTGTTATACGCATTAAGATATAAAATTAAAGTTAAAATTATGTTTTTCCAAAAAATGATATTTTAATGTGTATAGCAAAAAAACATTTACTTGACATTTTTATATTTAGAAATTTATTTTAACAGCTAATTAAAACTACCCACACAAGAAAATGCATAAAATTTTGTATTTAATAACTATATGTATAATCTGTATTCCATTATCATTTTATTTCGTATATAAATCGACTTGATGTTAAAGAAATTTTCTCATCTTGTGATTACAGATGCATGTGGACTATCGGATGTGTCGCACATAGAATCACTCCAAGAAAAATCTCAATGCGCTCTTGAAGAATATTGTCGAACGCAATATCCAAATCAACCAACAAGGTTTGGAAAACTACTATTGAGATTGCCTTCGCTAAGAACTGTATCCTCTCAAGTGATTGAGCAACTATTTTTTGTGCGACTAGTGGGTAAAACGCCAATTGAAACACTTATTAGAGACATGCTTCTCAGTGGTAGCAGCTTTAATTGGCCGTATATATCGTCTGCGTGACAATCAGTTATTGTGATCAGAAAATTGTTTGTGTTAAATGTATACATATCGAAAAAAAATTATACAAGTCAACCAAATATAAATAGTTTTGTAACTATCTTGATTTTTTTTCCAATTATCAAGATAAATTTGTTACATATTCAAAGAAAATTGTCGATAATTAATTTACATTAATGTTATGCTTTAAATTAAACTTGACTTAAAAGTAACTAACAATGATTGGTTGATCGCCAACGCTTTTACTTGAACATATCTGTGATAAATATACTTGTAAAAACATAAATAAACATATTTAAGCACGTTCTATGCACGAAATAGTTTGTATAAACACACGTTTTATTACTAGTTTAATATTACATAATGCGACTTAATGTATTTTTGGTGTTATTATATGCTAAAAGACAATAAAATAATTTATTGCTTCCTTCCTAAGGAAGACTTATAAGAGTAATTTTTGAACTTTGTATAAAAATTTATAGTAAGTGTATTTTGATGCATTTTTAGTCAAATAACTGTGTTTAAACGAGCGATAGTCTCACATTAAATATATATGTGTGTGTGTGCGTGTGTGCGTGTGTGTGTGTGTGTGACGTCCTGCGACGTATTGCATTTAAGTAATATCAGTGGAATTGTTACGAATCCGAAAACTGACGACTCAGATTAATAAGTAGATCAGCGAGGTTAATGAGTATCCCCTGTATAATCCGAGCGACCAGTTGTAATTATACACTCGATTTGGACTTTTGTACGACGCTCCTATCCGTCGTCACAAGTTATCCGGGCTTAAGTCGCGATCCCGATACCTATAGAACTTTATCTTGAATAAATCGTGAAAGTCAATCAACTACAAGTGTTTTTCTATTGAATATATCCATCCTGTATAAGCCTGACTACAGCACAGCAGCAGAGTTTCGAGCCCAAGTAGTTAAACCCAAGTAAGTAAAATTCAATAATTAATTATAGATCAGAATTGTGACTTAACATTGATTGCGATACAAAACGTATTATAGAGTCTTAAAAGAAAAGTTACATATAAAAAAAGGGAAAATTTTAACAAATTAATCAAACTACAGTTACATTTGTAAATTTAAACAAATATAAATTATATATATAAATATCCATACCCCAAAAGTAAGTTAAAGTGTTAAAAAAAAAAAAAAAAAAAGTCGGAGCTAGGATCTTGTGCAAAAAACCTATCTTAAAGACGCTGAATAGCGATTACTCTTTTACATAAATCAATATCCTAACGGAAACCATATAACTCGAAAAATTCAATTAGTCGTGACCTGCTCGCGCTCATCGGCGATCGCGCTCACCTGGCGTTGCAGTGTCAGAAAGACGATTGAAAGAAGCTCTTCAAAATGGTAGCGCTTGTCAATCGAGAATATTCAAAACATATGTGAAGAAATTAATTACGCGCATGCCCAATCTGCCGTGTGATTAGTGGTTTATTAATCGATATAAAAGCGCGTTATTTTTTAAGATTTTATTATTATTTATAATTATATTATTTAAATTATATTATATTAAGTATATTATTTATATAATATTATTTATATTATATTAAAATTATATTATCCCCGTCAAAACGATCAACGTTGATTCAATGCTGATTTCAATATTGATTTCCGTCTGAACTCAGTGTTCATTCAATATTGAATCCACGTTGAATCAACATTGAATTTGTCCGAAAAAGCAACGTGGATTCAGCGTTGATTTCAGACTGAATTCTGTGCTGGATTTCAGGGTTCAATCAGGGTTGAAATAAAATTGTAAAAAAAAACCGCCGAGACGTGGGCTCGAACCCAAGACTTTTTGATTAGTAGACGAACGACTCAACCACTAAGCCATTTCGACACTTGCAATGTATATCTCATAATGTAACATACACGGAAACCTATAGGTGGAAAATAGTCTCGAAGTTGGGTCCCTTCCCGAGAGCACAGAGAGAACCAGTTGAGGGTCTAGTCCAGTATTATTATAAAAGTCATGATAGAGTAGGTTAATTTTCGGTTATTCTCTATAGGATTCCGTATATGTTACATTATAAGATATAAATGTAAGTGTCGAAATGGCTAGGTGGTCAAGTCCTTCGTCTACTAATCAAAAAGTCTTGGGTTTGAACCCACGTCTCGGTGTTTTTTTTTTACATTTATTTATTTCAACTCTGATTGAACCCTGAAATCCAGCACTGAATTCAGTCTGAAATCAACGCTGAATCCACGTTGCGTTTTCGGACAAATTCAATGTTGATTAAACGTTGATTCAATATTGAATCAACGCTGATTTCAGACTGAAATCAATATTGAAATCAGCATTGAATCAACCTTGATCGTTTAGACGGGGATAGTATAAAATTCGGACTAAATAAGATTTTGTTATAAATAAAAGGGTAACAAAAATGAGATTATCAAATGAGTGATATTGGATTGCTTATTATCATAAGAAAGAAGTAAATAAAATTGACACTCAGAGGTCAAGGATATCAACATGGCATAGAATTCGCTACGCTTATCGTTAAAATATGTAGCTAATTTGGTACCAGAATTTGATGGAAAAAATATTTCGGTAAATGAATACATCGAATAATTGAAACATGCCAAGAATATGTTATCAGCAGCAGAACAAGCTAATTTAATTCCAATTTTAAAAATTAAAATGAACTTACAAGGCCATGTTGAATGCAACAATCAATACTATTGAAGATTTCATAAAAGCAATACGACAGATATACCCATCTACTGAGAATATGCCCTCTCTTGTTGGGCAAAATGAAGAAATTTTGTAAAAGCCGGACAAATCGGTTCTTAGTTTTGCCAATAGATTGCAAGAGTTAGTGCTGAAGATTAAGGACAGCAAAAAAGTACAAGATCTCACAGCAACTGAAAATGCCGCGATTGAAAATAAAATAAATAATTATGCTTTTCAAGGTTTTAAGGATGAATTAAAGCAAGAAATCAGAATAGAATTTGAAGCACTAACCTATTTAACAAAAGGCATTACAAAAG
This sequence comes from Trichomalopsis sarcophagae, assembly GCA_024372645.1. Taxonomy (NCBI): domain Eukaryota; kingdom Metazoa; phylum Arthropoda; class Insecta; order Hymenoptera; family Pteromalidae; genus Trichomalopsis; species Trichomalopsis sarcophagae. The sequence continues at coordinate 331,576 of QLSS01000087.1, forward strand.
CTATAGAAATAGAATCGAAATTCAATAAAAGAGGAATTTTATGCCATAAAATAAATAATATATATATAGCAATTCACATAATCACAATACAAGTAATGCTATTATATACGCATGTCAAATCTGTGACAGTTATGGGCATGAAGTATTATTCTGTCATAATTCGGGATGTGTTTATTGTAAAAAAAAGGAGTATTTGTCGAACAACTGCAGAAAAGTCAAGAATAAAACTGAATTGAGTAGTGAATTTTGCAATAATCAAGGACATTCTATAGACGCGTGTAAACTGAATAAAATTAAAAGTAATCATTGCCAATATTGCCAGGTTATGGGCCATACAGTGACTCAATGCCCATTTATAGTAGAATATGAATTGTGTTGGAAATGTAAGAAAAGTGGTCATTATCCAACTGCCTGTACAAAAAAGGTAGCGCGGGCCATACGATAAAAGCATGCCCAGAGGTTATATGCAAACGATGTAATCAACTTGGACATCCAGTAAAATACTGCCCGTTAGTAAGAAGCCCGCTTGCAAATAACAAATTTATAATATGCTCGATTTGTAATGCAAGACCATGAAGACCATGAAGCCATAGAATGTGAACAAGTCAAAATATTAGTAGCGCAACACAAGACGAAATCTTTTCAAATGAATATTCAATGTCAAGTCTGTGATGAAAAAGGCTACTCAGCTCAAAACTGTCCTCAAATACGTAATAAACAGCAAAGTTTTAATAATTCAAATAGTAAATATCAAAATTTTAGTAACTCTAATAACTTTAGGAAATATAGCAAGTATAACAATCAAAATACTAATTTTCAAGATACAAATAATAGCCAAATAAAGTGTGATTATTGCGAAATGTGTGGTCACCCTGTATAGAAGTGTAGAAAATTGAAGAATTTAGAAAATATTGCTAGAAGAGAGGAAAACTGCACATATTGTAACAAAAGTGGTCATAACATAAAAAATTGTACCAAAATAAAATCATTGGAAATGCGTGCAAGCAAATTTTGCAGTGTGCAAAAATACAAACTATATGACAGAAAAATGTTTCCGATTACAAAACCAGCAGAGCGTACAGTCGGGAAACGAAGCCTTCTTGGACCAAGTGGCCGAGAAGTTACAACACAAATCCACTCAGCAATACAAAAAACACGGTTAAAACAAATATCATAACAGCATCGCAGAATCAGAACAGGGCAAATTATGAAAATCACGATCAGCAGCAGGTTCAATTGCTCGAGAAAAAAGAAATCAAACTAGAAATATATCATTTAAAATTAAATGATTTATTAGAATATGTTAAGACAATAAATCCCTATTCTATAAATGTATGCAATTTACTTGTCGATAGTGGAACACAAATAAATATTATAAAATAAATCAAATTTCTATGGGAACACAACTGCTAGATGAAAAAATATTATTATCCCGCATCGCAAATAATTCATAAGGTATAGTAGAACTACCGATAAATGGTAAATATTTTGATTTTCACGTTGCACCTAATGATTTTGTGATTCCATATGATGAAATACTGGGAATTAAATTGTTAAGAGGAAGTAAACTACGTTTAGATGTAGGGTACTTAGAGGTCAATAAAGTAAAATTAAAATTACAGAGAGGTCCGGTTACAAAAACCGCAATGAAGTTAAGCCAAAAAGAAACTATAAATATAATTTTAAAAGAAATTATTCGCGACAATGATGCATATAATATAGAACAACAAAATATTTCAAAAGAAACGGATCATGAGAATAATATTGATAAAATCACAATGGAAGATGAAGCAAATCAAAATATTTGTGAAGAGCATAGGACTAGCGAAATCAGTAACATAGAGAATGAGTTGAAGCAAACTGAACAATCACATGAAAAACAGAATACTGAGATAAATGAAGCAGAACCATTACTAGAAAATGATAGTGTCACAAAAAACACATTTAATAATAATGTTTCCGCCATTTTAAACACAATATCGGAAATCCATGAAATAAATGACAAATCAGAATTATAAAATTTACAACAAAAAAAGATAAATGAAAACAAGCCTAGGAACATGGAAAATTTTTGGAAAAATGATAATAAAAATATAGAAAATTTTATACTTGACTTAAATAGAGCAAGTAATGCCTGAAGAAGCGCCAACTCATACAAAAAGGCTGGATTATAAGGAAATATTAACTATTATGAAGGAAAATAATGTAAAAATATCTAAAGCAGATAAAAAAATAATTTTTGAGGAAAAAATATCAATACATTTCAATAGACATCGATTATATACCAGTAGGGGCTCAAGTAGTAGAACTTGATATCGATGAGAAATCAATTCTAAATATAGAAACTGAAATTTTAAATTATAACCAAGAAAATAAAACCAGAAAACCGAGTCAGAAGGAAATATTGCGAAAGAAATTGCAATTAAAAAACAGGGGTAAAAGAAACGACGAAAGAATCGAATGATAAACCAATATCCGGATGTTTTTTGGATAGAGGGCGATAAATTAGGTACATGTAACATAGAATAACATGAAATCAACTTAACTTCTGACAAGACAGTAGACGTAAAGCATTATCTATTAGCACACAAATCTAAGGGAATAGCTTTAAAAGAAATGGGCAAATTACAAGAAACGAAAGCAATCAGAGAAATAAAAAGTGCGTCCGAAGCGCCATCGTTAGTAGTCCCGAAGAAGGAGCTAATCCCAGGAGAGAAAAGATATAGATTGGTGATAGATTATAGAGCCTTGAATGAGGTGACTATAGCCGATCCATATTTACTTCCCAATATTAATGGAATTATAGACTTAATTGGAAAGACGAAATATTTTGATGTATTAGATTAAAAATCTGGCTTTCATCAAGAAAAGAGAAGTCCTTCGAATATTTACAAAACTGTATTTAGCCTACATCCATTAGGAAAATTTGAATTTGTCGTTCTATTGTTCGGTCTTGAAAACTCAACTCGGACTTTTCAGCGGGTTATAAATAAAGTTTTAGCCAAATATATCAATAAAATATGTTTTAATTATATTGACGATATCATTATTTTCGGTGACACAAATAAATTAAGTCGTTGCCATACTTGATACGATACTAAAATATTTCTCTTTCTAGGAATATGGACAACATGATTATTCAAATGATTATAATTGTTACACTTTTTCGAAACGATCACGCTCTAATAGGAAACGACTGCGGCACAACAACATCAAACATAACAACATCCTCTCTACTGGACTCAGGAGAATACGACTTCCACAATACACAAGTAAATTCAACAAGCGTCAACATCGAGCTGATACATGTCGCTGAATTCCGAGAATTTACCGTAATACAATATAAAATAGAAATCCATTGAACAGTATCAAGCTGTGGAATCTTCGGACATTTTATTCCTACAGAAAATGAAGAGCAGGAATATATTTATGAAATGAGTCATAAACAATGTAAACTTATTTATGATACGGGAATTTTTAAGTATGATAATATTCGCACAATAGCAAATTTACAAAAGGAATAGATTTTGCCGGAAAAGCAGAGGGCAACTCTTGCTCAGGTGCATCTTACGCTGATAGTTTTGGATCCTGGAAAAATGTATTTGTTCATGGCTTAATTGAAATAACGTTAATTCAAAATAGTGCTAAGGTTAGTGTAAAACATGATAAATTAAGATTAAGCTTAGGAACGGTGTGTAAATTTTCTGAAAAGCATTGTATAGATATGGAAGGAGGACACACGTTTTGGGAAGTTTTACCGCAAGGGGAATGTTTTAGAAACTCTTTTGATATTCTTTTCAAAGGGCTAGCAACAAAATATTTTAGCGATACTAATTACGAAATTGTTTACGCACTAAATTCAAATGAAGTAACGTTCGCTTGAGCTATTGAGGATAAAATTATGCGTTGTAATAGAGAATTTATACGTACAGAACATCAAAAATTACTAATCATAGAAAAGAATAGTTATTTAAATGCGTATCATTTTCAAAACCATACAATTAGTAATATATAATATAAATTACTAATTAAATAATATATAAATTTCTATATGCAGAAAAGCATTTAGGGAAGCAGCTAAATAATTTATATTTTAATTTAATAACGGAAAAATGTGAAATTGAAAGAAAGGTAATCCAAAATTCCTTAGCAATAGCCTCTTTTTTCCCGGATGAATTTGCCTATAGTATTATGAAAAAACCTGGATACATAGCAAGAATTGCAGAAGTGGTACATTTAATAAAATGTGTACAAAAAACAGTAAAAATTTTGTATCTAAAGGGATGCTACAATCAATTGCCAGTTTTATCAGGAAACGAAACCTGGTTCCTAACGCCAAAAATGCATATTCTGGTGAAGAAGCGAGTTCAAGTAAATTGTAACTCAATAGTATTTATACATACTACAGAATTTTGGGCGAATGGATAAAATTCACACCAACGCCAACTAAAACAGTATCACCTCATATTTTGAAACCAAACACGAAGATTGGATGGAAATTTGAGTCTGTCGAAACACTAGCAACGAGTGGAGTATAGTCTCAAGAAGAGTTGGACCAATTACAACAGCAATTAATGTTTCCAATAGAGAAGGCATCACTTTTAAATGTGATTACCAGAGGAATTGCAGGAGATAAAACATCTGAAAACATATTTTCGGAAAATACAATAAAAAATTTAGCCAAAAGTACATGGTACATGCTTACTGAAAAAATGATCACATGTGGGTCATTTTCATCTGTGTTTATCATGATACTCATAATCCTGCATATTGGAAAACTAATCATCGATACCATTATTAGAGGCTACACGTTACACACGATTTTTGGATGGTCAATATATCTATGTGGAGCCATTTTCAGCTCAGTAACGCATTTATTGACAACACTGGGAAATACAAGCAGCATAAAAGAGCAGATTCATATGAATACAAAGAAGAACAGAGTTTATGAAGAGACAAAATTACAAGAAATAAGGATTACAGCTCCAATACCCGCCCCAATGCCACCACCTATTCCTTCATGCCCACCACATGCAAATAACTATACAAGTAAAATCACAATACCGAATATTCAGACACAATCTAAGACTAGTACATCCTTATTTTCATTAACACCACTATAAAATAAATCTATTATATAAAATCCCTATAATGTTATTCTACGTATATAACAACATAGGTATACAAAATTTATATTTTTTATGAAAATCGTTAGTTTATAGATATTTGAGACTAATGTTAAAACTCCGATCATATTATTCTGCATATACAATGTATTGATAGATTACATTTGTATTAAAATCAACTGATGTTTTTAATGAATTTCATGTAAAATGATATCTATAAGATTTTTAAATATGTAAATAGAATTCCAGCATATTTAGTAATTTAAATATAAAACAGTAAAAATGAAAACATTTAATGATTTTAAACAATAATAATTAATAAAAGAAAACTATTCTTGAAATTTTAAAGTAAATAAGTTGGAATTTTTAAGTGAAAAAAAAAATTATTGTTAAAAAAAATTAGAATTTTAAGAATCAAAATTATTTGTCAACCGCTAGTTAATTTTAGTTTTGTATAATATTACAATAAAGTTGCCATTATACCAATAGGCAATCGGCTAGTTGTGGGGTGTGACGTCAACGTCAACAATATCAGCGGAATCGTTACGAAGCCGAAAACCGACGACTCAGATTAATAAGTAGATCAGCGAGGTTAATGAGTATTCCCTGTATACACCGAGCGATCAGTTGTAATTATACACTCGATCTGGACTCTTGTACGACGCTCCTATCCGTCGACAAGAGTTATCCGGGTTTATGTTGCAATCCCGATACCTATAGAACTTTATCTTGAATAAATCGTGAAAGTCAATCAACTACAAGTTTTTTTCTATTGAATATATCAATCCTGTATAAGCCTGACTACATCAGTTAAACCCAAGTAAGTAAAATTCAATAATTACTTAACTTAAATGGTGACTTAACTTAAATATATATATATATATATATATATATATATATATATATATATAATCTGTATTTTGACACTTGGTTGAAAATTGTGTCCACTAGATGGCTAAGCCTTCTCTCTCTCTCGAAAGGAAAAACGGCGACTCGGGGTACTTAAAGGCCGCACCTCGACAAGGCGACTGGCATCTAAGGAAGCCGTCAGATCCTTACTTATGAGTCCAATCTAACGGTGGGACGGAGCGCCGAGATTTTTATTTTATTTTTGAAAGGCACGCCTGTTCAGAGATCCCAAATTTTGAGAATGAACAGTGTCATAGCCTATTATTTCAAAATTAATTGTGCTCATATAGACCGATAGAGTCATTTTAACATCTTTTTTAATTTATGCTATTGTTCGTTGTTCTTTTATTATACACCATAAAGCGCAATTTCTTTAAATCGTTTCAACTTGAAAACTATATGTCGTACCTTGTTAGAAAAAAACATGATTATAGAAGGTTATTCGAACTATACATCAAGCTAATTTTAAGTCATTTTATAGGGCAAATCCTGAGAAAAACATCAAAAACTAAAAGAAGTCGTTTTTCTACGTGACGCGATAACTGGAGTAAAAAGTCAATAATGTCACGAATAAGCCCTAGGCTCTCCTAGGTGGCACCTCCGGTGTCTGCTGGTGGCAGAGAACACCGCTATCGAAAGTTTCTCACGAGCAGAGGTAGAGCGACTGCACTTGTGCACGTGGAACGCTCGCCATCGACGACTCGCGTTGGCGACGAAACGGCAGATCACCAGCGACCACGCAAGCGAGCGGAGCTTTCACTCTCTCTCTCTCTCTCTCACTCTCTCACTCTCTCTCTCTCTCTCTCTCTCTCACTCTCTCTCTCTCTCTCTCTCTCTCTCTCTCTCTCTCTCTCTCTCTC
>QLSS01000087.1:338480-372137 GCA_024372645.1 Trichomalopsis sarcophagae
CTCTCTCTCTCTCTCTCTCTCTCTCTCTCTCTCTCTCTCTCTCTCTCTCTCTCTCTCTCTTCATTACAAAGTGTGACCTTGAGCGCAATGCGACCGATGCACAGTGGGACCTAACTTCAAAAACGGTAAGAATGTAATATTTTGTAAGTATTTTATGAATCCAAGTCCCTGCCAGTGATACCGAAAATAAGGAAATTTGAAATTGGTGACAACTTTTGACTGGAACATTTGTTTTCAATTTACACCTTAAATCACAACTACAACAAGGTAAGCTCGTACGGCTCTAGCCATAAAAAATACATGTTCTTACACATCGCAAACCGGCTAAGGGGCAAGGCAACAGAGTCCTATCGTGCTAGAATCCCAAACTACAAATCTGTAGAATGTTACACAACTGTTACATGACCTCAAGCTTCATTATGCGAACATCGCATTGCAGACCACATCCATATTCAAATCATGTCGATCAAACAAGGGCTCAGTGACCCCGTCGATGAGTACGGCATGTGAATAGATAAGCTCTATAACCACTTAATAAGCATAATAAGCTCCGCTCCGGATCTGTCGCACGCAGATATAAACGTTAAAAAAGGCCGTGCGAAAGAAGACGTGCTAGAACAGTTTTTGTTTGGCCTGCGTTTGCTGCTGGATCATCAAGTACGCAGTAAGTTCCCTAGGGATGTAAGTACTGCGATGACGGCGGCGATCTAATTCGAGGGCAACAACCGGACTAACTATTCGGGAATTTTGTGGCCGAAAAAATGAATGGTCGAATTTATGCCCAATGTATAAACGTCAGAAAAGCCGCGGTTAATATCGCTAGCCCAATAGTCAAGCTTATAGAATGCGAATCTGTCGGAGAAAGTAGCCGAAGGGGATGGCTCATTGGAGAAAAGTGCTGACTCTACAGCCTTGGTACGCTGTATGTTCGATGCAAGCGTTACATAGGGAAAGTACACTGAGGTACGGACCCTAAATGATAGGCTTCAGGCCTACGATAACGCTAGGTGCGATCGGGTAAACAAGATATTGGAACTTGTCGATTTGAGTGGTTACAGTGCAGAAGAAATTAAGGGAATTCGAGGAATAATTCACGAATACGCCGGAGTATTTGGTCTGGAGGGCGAACTTCTTCCGGCAATCCACTTGATAAAGCATCGTGCTGATTAAAATCGTGCTCAAGTCCAATAAACCGATCTAAAATCATAGGTTCAGATTTTCACCGGCCTTTAAGGAGCATATAATCCGGGAGCTCGATAAATTACGCGAGCAGAACATAGTGGTCGAATCAAACTCGAATTATTCCTCCTCCCTATGGATCGTGCTGAAAAAACCGGGGAATAAAAGATATCGTTTAGTAACCGATTTTCGAGACCTCAACGAGGAGACGGAGGGCAGCTGCCTCCCTCTCCTGTTCACTAGTGATATACTAGAACATCTAGCCGCCGCTAATTTCATTACGGTTATGGATCTCAAACAGGGATACCATCAGATTAAGATGAACCCGGATTCAGCTTATCTGACGGGCTTCTGCGTGCTCGATGGAAAGCGCGGGAACCAACTCCTGCAGTTCAATAGGATGGCCATGGACCTTAAAGAGGCCACTATTACTTTTACAAGGGCTATGTCCTTAGCTATGGCTGGACGGCAGGGGGTCGAAGTAGAAATATATTTAGACGATCTGATGGTGTTCAGTGAGACGCAGGACCAGTATATGGTACGGTTACGTCACGTGTTAAAAAGACTGTTAGAAGCTAACATGACAGTCGAATCGCGGAAATGCCAGTTCCTTAGGAAGGAGGAACACGTATTGGGCCATATCGTAGGTGGCTGGTACATTAAGACAGACCCGGCAGAAACACGTGCCACGGCCGATTATCCAGTGCCAACGAACACTAGAAAGGTCAATTAAGGCCTATTCAGTATTGTCGGAGATTTATAAAAAAAAATTTGAAAATAGCTCACCTGTTGTTTCGACTTTTAGCTAAAGATGCCGAGTTAAAATTGGGCCAAACGGAAAAGAGCTCAAGCGGCTGTTGTCTGGCAGACCGATCCGCAAGGCTCCCGATTTAACGCAGCCGTTTATTGTAACAATGGACAGCAGCGATTATGCACTATGCGCGATCCTAAGTCAAGGGAAAGTCGGGGCGGATGCGCCTTGTGCGTATGCATCCTGTTCTCTTAAGAGAAACGAGTTAAAGTACCTGACTTATGATAAGGAATTGCTAGGGGTGATGTTTTCGAAGGAGCAGTTGCGATGCTTTTTATTTGGCCAAAAGTATGTTATCGTTACGGATCACGAGGCTGCGACGCTGTGCCTCCCAACACAGGTGCGCAACACCTAGAGACTCGCACGCGCTAGGATATTTCTTATTTCGTGAGATTTGGCGCGATCGTCACGTTTGGAAGAACGCTAGGGAGAGGGGAAAATAATCACACAATGGTTAACAGTTTATTGCACTTGTATTTTGCCCAGCCCTTCCCTACAACGTGGTGGCAATGATGCCTCCCGCGCACAATGTAGCCACGCAGGGCTTATGTTGGCGCGCTCACACACGAGCCGCACTCGTACAGCAGACGGCAGGCCTCAGGCCTAGGTCCAGTCTGTTGACGGTTGGCTCTCTCTCTCTCTCTCTCTCTCTCTCTCTCTCTTTCTCTCTCTCTTGCGTCACACGTACGCGCTCGACTCGATTCCCGTCGGTCGCTGGCTCGTTCGGGCGTTGGCACTTCCTAGTGTTAACGAGCTGCACCTGTAATACACTCGCGCACTCTCGCACACTCTTGGGAGACTCTCCCAATCTCCTCTAGTCATCGACCTCGGGTCGACAAGCAGAGGAGGACGCACGTAACTCTCGCAAACGTTGACGTGCTCCGTCGACAGTCGGAGCACGTTCCCCGCTCGTTCTCGCGCTCACTCTCCTCTCGTGCTCGTCGGGCCCGCGCTTCTTGCTGGCTTCCGATTGGCTGCCAGTCCGCGCGGCTAGCGAGCCGCGCATCGGCGCCTGCTGATTGGCTCGCGACATGCGGAGGACCTATCAGCGCGCGCGCCGACGAGGCTCGCTCTCGCGCCAACGATGCTCACTCTCGCGCCGACGATGATGGTTAGCTAGCCCGTTCCCCGAACTTGAGGACAGGCCGGCGCCGACAACAACACGTCGACTCGCTTGTTTATTCCGCTCACTCAGGGCTTGGCCGCATCGAACGAGATTCCTCGTATCGACGCGGCAGCAACGTCGTAAGGCTTTAAAACATTTCCATACGACCAAGAAGCCGGATCTTTGCTTCAATCATTTAAAAGCCGTGTTGAAAGGTTACGATTTCGACATAATTTATAGACCGAAAATCAAGAACGCAAACGCGGACGCGCTTTCGATAAATCCGGTAATTGGCGAAGGCGAAGCAAATCCCGAATTACCAAAAAAGGAAATATACGCACTCGCCGACTTGTAAATTAAAGAGGAGCCAGACGAGGAAGCGGGCACGCCACCAGAACTGAACGCGCGCTATAAAACAGCGTCGAATCGACGGGAATAGCAAAGTGCGCTGAGCCTTAAATTCGAGCTTCGAGTCACGTCGCAAACAAAAGAAGGCACGAAAAGAACGCGTTGATCTACAGATCTACAAATAGGGTGAAATCCTTGCCATAAGAAATGGGCACTATAAGTTCTATCTATGCCGCACATTACACGACGTTTTCCACGGGGACAATAAATTAAAAATTCAATGGTTTACCGAGGTGCAGGGCCGCAAGTTCGTCTACGTGCCTGACTATCGTGACTCTGTTCAATTCGAGTGTGCACTCAGTAGCACCTCATTTAAGAGGCTACTTAAGGACAGGTATTTGCTGTGCAAAAGCGAGCGCGAGCGCTTCCGGGAAATCCTACTGGCCGCGATCGAATTTTGCGGGGCCTTGGTTATAGTTAAAGTAGACAACGCCGGACTAGCCGAGTCAGCCAGCCAGGAATCGGATTAAGATGAATCGATGCACACGGTCGAATCAGAAATATCCGACCCATCAAGCAGGTCAGAGGTGCCCTCGCAACTAAAGGCCTTTTTGAAGTATGTAGAGCCATCTGATAGCAAGACTCGCAGCAGGCAACAAGGCCAGGCCCCAGCATCTCAAAATTTAGGCGATGCTGACGGCTCGAGTAGTAGCGAAGAGAGCATGCGAATCCCACCGGCAGGGCATATACAACGCGCCGGAAAAACGGCGAGCCGCGACCGTTCGTATATTGCCGCAACCTTGCTTCCCCTTTCAGCCCAACCATCCTGGACGACTCCCGGAGAGACGTTAGCCATGAACCGACAGGGAAAACTTCTTTAGCCAGCGCGTCGAACAATTCAAAAAGAAGCTTTGACTCAATGTAGAAGGAAAGGAACAGTACAGTAATCGCGGCATGCAAATCAACCTGTGAGAGGTTAAGTCATTAAGCGCACCTACAAAACCCAGATCCAACCTTTTGAAGGGAAAACCGCCACGAAACGCAATTGGCGGAGAAACGCACACTACAGGGCAGAGTGCATGCGCACCAAACTGCTACGCGAGCTGTACAGAGGAACAAATGCCACGGCCGCGCGAAACCGGCTCACGTAACGGTAAGAGCGTTACGAAAAGAAGCGGGTAAGGAGAGATAAGAAAAAGCTGACGGCAGGCGAAAAACAGTAGCGGGCGTTCTCGTTAACTGTTTAACTCGTCAGCAAGTTCGGGTAACATCGTAATGCACACGTATATATGCAAAAATAATGCATGGAACCGCTCTTAAGCTTACGCCGATCAGATGATATCCCAAACTCGCCACCAGGGGATTGTCTGTTCTTTTCGTTGATAAAGCTGCACAAGCTAAAGGCATCGGAAACCAAGAAAATTATTTAATCTAAAACCGTATACGGTACGGTTGACTGCGCGTTCATTTTTACACATGAATTCTGCGTAAACATACGTATCTATTATGACGTACCGGATCAAACACGAATATTTTGCCACATTTCAGTGGCCGACGCACGTAAAACCTTGCATCTAAATTTAATCGGGCTATACTTCACGCCATACGAAGTCGTGGGCACACTCCCAGCACCTACGCAGTCGCCTAACACGGACAGGAGCCTGTTCCCGTCAAGCGACGACGAGCAGGCCGGATAAAAATCTCGTATATTAGGTAGGAAGCGGAAGTTCACCTCTAGCAAGGGCCAGATGCGCGATAGCGAGCAGCAGCCGACCGACGAGATCAATCAAAGCGGCGCACAATGCGCCAGAAATTTAAAAAAGTGATCACGAGTGATCTTCACTCAAAAAAATCACTGAAAACAAAAATCAAAGATAGGTAAATCTTCGTAAGAATGTCTAGTTTCCGGGTCTGTTTCCCCCGAAACCCGCAACCGTCAATATTTTTTATGGCAGCTCAAAAGCTAACCTTATTTTTAGAATATCCTTTTTCGATTTTACCTCAAGGCCTTCATTCATGAAAACTCCCTTTCATCTGTTCCCTATGGTACCACGCACCACAAACAGGGTTTTGATACCTAGCTTGACTTTTGTCTAATCGACGAGCAGGATCGCCTGCTGTCATACTGGAAGACAAACTCACCTTTCATCAACGGACATGACCTTATCACGTCCACTCTCGACGTACAGATTCCACGATACGTATCTAACACACACTCTTACAGAAACTTAAAGGAATCAGCGCCGAGAAGCTAAGGGACTTTCTTAGCGCATGTGGCTAGTCATCCCTCACCGCTTCAGCACTCGACGAATGCATATCTACACTTAACGCTAACCTCATTAACGCCATCAATCATCTCGCCCCATTACGGACTGTGACACCAAGAAGACAGCGTCACCTGTGGTTCACGACGGCTCTTCGTGACCTTGTATCTGAGAGAAATAGACTTTACAGGCGTTTCAGAAACTCCAGGCTAGATTCGGAATCATAACGGAATCGGATGTGTTGGCTGCAGTATCACACTTCGACACTCAGGCCAGGGGAAGCGACGGAAGCCCTCAAGTTGCCATCTCAAAAGCATTGCCAGTTCTCGCTCTCCTACTAAGTCATATTTTCAACCTGTCTCTGAGCGAATCCTGTTTCTCATCTATCTGGAAATTGTAGCTTGTACATGGACTAAATAAAGTCAGTTCACCAACAGTTTTCACTTTTCTGCTTTCTCTCCAAGGCCCTGGAGTGACTGATGCACATGCAAGTCTCACAATACCTTGAATCAAGGCTCTTACTAGATAACTTTCAAACAGTATTCCGCACTGCCCACAGCACTCAGTCTGGCCTAATTAAGCTAACTGATGATGTCAGGGTCGGGATAAACAAAAAGAAAGTGACGCTTTTCCTTCTCTTTGACTTTAGCAAGGCGTTTGACACTGTATGTCACTTCCGACTCCTGAGAAAGCTATCCACCTTCGGCTTCTCTGTGCAGGTCATCTCACTAGGAGAGAGCAGGCCGTGGTTGGTGACAATAGCGAGCGTTCCTCTCCGCGGCGACTTAACATCAGTATCCCGCAGGGCTCCATCTTAGGTCATTTGCTGTTCGCATTGTACATCAATGACATCGGTTACTGACTTAATTCCGATGTTTCCCATCTCATCTATGCAGATGACTTGGAAATTTACAGTCAATGCCACCTCGAGGAGCTGGATTCTTTATCAAACAAGATGTGTGCTGATGCTGAGAGGATAATGGGCTGGGCTGCGCAAAAAAAGCTTAAACTCAATGTTAATAAAACCAAAGCAATTGTCCTGGGCTCCCCTTACTACATAAATTTACTTCCCTTAACAGCTAACACTTTCATTAATATCGGGAGTGTCCAGGTCAGCTTTGAATCCTCTGTGCGTAATCTGGAATTGGTGCTTGACTTTAAACTCATGTGGAAGGAGCACGTTACACAAGTGTGTAAGTGTGCTCATTCGCTAATGTACAGGTTCTACTTTTTCAAAGTTGCTCAAGCATCTTGTGCAAGCGCTCCTATTTCCGATTGATGCTAAGGAACGTAGGTAACTGAGTTCAGCCCAGAGTTTTCCACCTGATTCAGAGAAACGAAGGTATCGTAGTAGAGTCTGTACAGAGAATGGCCGGTCGATGCTGCTCGAAGTAGATGACCAGACGATGCTGCAGGAAGCAGATGGCTGGACAATGCAGAATGAAGAAGACGGCATGATCATGCAGAATGGAGAATACGAGTTTGATCTTAAACCCCTAATCACCTTGGTGGATGGGGGATCTATGGAATATATGAAACTATTGGTAAAATTATAGTTATTGACGAAAATACACTTTATCGTCAAGTTGATTTATTTAAAAACAATATTAATATGACTGATCCATGTTTATCAATTAGAATTTTTATGCAATAATAAAAAAAAGAAAAAAAAACGTGGAATCATCGCCTAGAGCCGTATAACCACAAGAGACTTAGATTGGTTCCTGTTTTTGTATTGTGTATTATAATGTTTTCAAAAAAAAAAAAATTTTTATTAAAAATGTAATTTATTGAAATTCTATTTTCATGATTATAATCTAAAATGCTTTGAAAAGTAATAAACAATAATTACACAATTAATTTTGATTGATATGATTTAGAATGTTGGCTTTATTAATGATATATTTAACATAAGAGTCGGTAAATTAGGATTATCTGGTGTCACGTATGAATACTCACACGTTTGTAGCGTTGCTAATTATAATGCAATCAATGCATAGGTCGCCAAATACGTGCATAGCAACAGCTCGGACCCACCCTGAAGGCTGTTTCTTTCGATTCAACATAACCTCCCTTCCACAATTTTGGACAACCGCTCAGGTAAGAATCAAACCACCTGGAAAGTTTATAAAAGGGGGTGCATGGCTTCCTCTCGATTCCACGACTCACGATCCAGCACTAGACAGGTAGTTTATAGGATCTTATACTTAGAACGCACATTCTTTGAGATTACTTTAACACGCGTTCTCTCTTTCATGCAATCAGTCCATTGTGAATTTCGATTAATAAACAGACACATTCACCGTGTTTCTCTCTCCTGTTCATTCATTACCTCGGTATTTTTGCAGCAACCGTAGCTTAACACCTCATATACAACAAAACTATCGACCTACACGTAACATTTTCTGGTGTTAGGTGTGGAATTTTGTTCGCAAAATATACGGGCGTATTTGAACACCGCGATAGAGATTACTCGGTTATCATTTTAATCCAATAGATGGGAAGAAAGGATGAACATTGCCTGGATACTCATCATTGCAGCCACCTTAAGATAAGTCTAGTAAATTTTAATAAAAACTAACAATTATACCGTCGGATTAACACCCGTGAGAACTTTTCCGGTTCGGATAACTAACAACTAACTTAGACCGCTCCGTGGTCTTAGATACCGTGATGAAATACAAAATATGACAGAATCGAATCTATCTGATTAAAAAATATCGAACTTTAACGGACATAATAGTCTCGAAACACAAAACATGCGACGCGGTGCCTCCCAGCACCTCGATGTGCAACTCCTCGCGACTCCAACGCGCGGATTATTATTTTTGTTCGCGGGTTTTAATGGCAATCGCTGACGTTTGGGAGAACGTTGGGGAAAAGGAAAAATAATCACACAAGAGTCAACAGTTTTATTGTACCTGTATTTCGCCCAGTCCTTCCCTACAACGCGGTGGCCGTAGCCGCCCGCTCACAATAGCCACGCAGGGCTCTACGTCACACCTCTACTCTTAGGTACAAGCGTACGCCTCGAAGCTCTCGCCTCTGGCGTCGCGCCGTATACCTGTCGGCTCTCACGCACACACACACGCCTCGAATGCTCAGTGCTGCTCGCTCGGACAGCGAAGCGCACGACGCGTCTCCTCTCTCTCTCGTACTCAACGTCGCGCGCGCCGCGCGCGTACCGCGACGTCGTAGCACGAGTCAGCGCGGTCCCCCTTCCTACTCTCTTACACACGTAGCGCGCGCTCTCCTACGGCTCGCGCCAGCGGTCCCGCCACGACGATGCCCGAACCACGCCGACGGAGCGCTCGGCTTCCCCCCTCTCTCTCCTCTCTCTCGCTTGCTCGAACTCGCGCGTGCACCGGCTTTGCCTCGCGTTGGAGGCAAGCCCGACCTTCTTTCTTTCTCTCTCTCTCACACACGCTCGCTTTTTGTTCGACGCCTCTCTCTCTCTCTCTCGCACGCTGGCTCAACGCCTCGCGTAGTTAACGTCGAGGTGTGCGCCCGCACCGCACACCACTCTCTCGTCTCCTTCACTCTCTCTCACACTCGCGCTGTCTCTCTCTCTGGCCTCATTATTCAATAAACACAAGCCGAGACCCTCCAGTAGGGGAGTTCCCCCGGAACTGAGCATCCCTACCGTGAGTACTGAAACCGGGGCTAGGGCCTTCCAGGTCCAGGGTGCTCGGTTCTGGAACTCTCTCCCTTCTGCTCTGCGAGGCCTGCCATCTCTCGCCTCCTTTAAGGGGGCACTGCGGCGGCACCTGCTGGCCATAGAATCGTGACGAATCTGAGCCCTCTGGCGCTGCATCTTTCATATTAATCTAGTTTTTAATCTAGTCAGACTCGGATCTAGGCCGTACAAGATTCTTCCAGTATTACGTATTTTTTAGATTTCAAACGTGCAATACAGATAGGTCTTTGACCAAACCTTAAGCGTACAAAGTAATATTGGAAAAGTTTATTGTGATAATTAAATAGGACGAAATGTGATTTTATGTGATTTTATGTGACAATAATTTTTATATATTTGTTAGACTGTATGCGACACAGTCCTTGTGATCTCTACTGTATTATTTTTTTTTTGCTTTAGCAAATAAAGACCTATCTATCTATCTGTGATCTCTACTGTATTATTTTTTTTTTGCTTTAGCAAATAAAGACCTATCTATCTATCTATCTATCTCTCTATCTCTCTCTCGCCGCGCTAACAACAACAAGTTGCGTTTCGCGCGGCTGCGGCGTGCTTTGTCGCAGAACGGCTCCTTCTCTGACCTTACTCGTCGAGAAGGTCTTGGCGCGAAACAACAACGTGTGCTTCGCGCGACTGCGACGTGCAACGTCGCAAACATATTTACATCGCTAACGATCCCGACACTTATCAAACGCGTTTGTAAGAATCCGAGACGTCAGGGGAACCGGTGCTACTTCTGCACACTCGATTAACGATCGCATTGCAACTTACGGACGTGGACATGGCATATCCGCCAAGAAGAATAATCGACACCGCGATAAGTCACATACAGGAAATAGTACATCAAGAAAAGTTGACCCTAACCGATAAAATACAATTGTTAAAGGTCGCAAAAGAACACCTACTGCAAGTCCGAAACAAATCAGAACTTCGGAGACAAATGACAATACGACGCAACAATCTATCCTCGATGTGACACATAACAACGGAACATGCTGCTGACGGTTATACTTCGCGCCTGACGACACCGTAGAGCGGTTGCTAGCCGAAAAGAATTTAATTTAAAAGAAGACGAACCTGAAGAGAGTGTCAATATACTATCCATATTTTCCAAAGAGAGTAAGAGCAGGGCCGAAAGAATTTTTGAATTTCTTGATCCAAGGACACTTAAAGATTTAACGGAGAAATAAATAACTCATGTTAGAGAAATCATCCGAGAGAAGCCGCATATCTTCGGGCTACCCGGGGAGAAACTTAGAGCAACAATACTAGTGTCGCACAAGATACCTACTACTACAATGTCCCAGTACGATCAAAAGGATACAGACCAAGTCAAGAAGTAAAAGAGTAGTTAGGGCGCCAGATAAAGCAGATGCTGAAGGACGACATAATCAGACCAACAGACATACCTTACAGCTCTCCTACATATGTAATACCCAAAAAGCCCGCAGCGGACGGTACGAAAAAATGGCTATTAGTCACGGATTTTAGGAAACTGAAGAAAGTAACGGTGGGAAATAGCTACCCGATACCCAATACAGCGGCTATTACTGACAGCATCGCCTCAGCTAGGTATATAACCACCATAGACTTGAGGACCGGGTTCTACCAAATACCAATGGAGGCCGCAGACGCCCAACAAAACAGCCTTTGCTGTACCGTTCGGCCATTACTGCTATCAACGTCTAGGAATGGGGCGCAAAGGCGCTCCTTTGACATTTCAGTTTCTGATACACTAAGCACTTGCAGGCTTACAAAGGACAGAACTGTACGTCTATTAAGATGATATAATCGTTTTCGCTAAGGATCTCAAGAGAACGGTAAGAAGTTCCGACGGTTGATGAAGAGACTAGACGACGCCAACTTGACAATCGAACCTATAAAGTGCGAATTCCTGCAGCAAAAGGCACACTTTTTAGAATATATCGCTGAAAGAGGAAAATTCCAAGCTGACCCTAAGAAAATAAAAGCAGTGAATAAATTTCCAGTACCAACAAACGCTAAGAAAATCAAATAATTCTTAGGACTCACAGGATATTACAGGCACTTTACCAAGGACTTCGCGAAATAAACAGCAATCCTATCTAGACTGTTGAGAAAGAACGAGCCCTTCGTGTAAATAGAAGAGCATTAGCAAGCCTTTGACAAATTATGAACGGCATTGTGCGAGGAACCAGTGATGAAGGCACCGGTCCTCACTATATTCTTCTTAGTAATAACCGACGGATCTGATTACGCCATAGGACCCATCTTGAGCCAAGGACAGTTGGGCAGTGACCAGCCCTGCGCTTACGCATCGGGTGTCCATAAAGGACCCAAGCTAAGATATTCCACTTACGACAGGGAACTACTAGCTGTAGTGTTCGCAAAAGACCAATTTGGACACTACCTCGCAGCACGCAAATTTACAGTAGTAAAGGATCACGGGTCCTTGAAACATTTCTTCACCACGAAAAAATCTGATCTAAGGTTCAACATATTGAAGACAGAGCTCAAAGACTACGAATTCGACATTGTATACAGGCCCGGAGCTCGCAACGGAAACGCAGATGCACTCTCTAGAAATCCAATCCTCGATGAAGGAGAAGAAAATTCAGAAAGACCGAAAGCAGAATTGTACGAGTTGGCAGATAAGAACGTGCACGATGTTACGATACTACGATTTAAAACAACAAGGAAAAAAGGCGAATTCGAAAAGCTTTCAGAATCAGCGGATACTGCCGACAAAGAAAGGATATCGACAGAATTTGAAAACTCTGGAAACTTAAGAGAAAGAAAACGACGAGTTGTAGTTCACACTGAGAGCAGGGGTCCAGATATCTTCTCAGATAACGAATGGTAACCCAAGGCGAGAAGGAGAAATGGTAAAGAGAGTTTACAAAAAGGTTCACGACGAGAAAACCGGGAAAATATACCTTACATGCCATAAATTATCCGACTCACGGGAACTATCTTGTGGAACTTGGGGAAAATCTGCAAGGAAGAAAATTTGAGACTTCTTGTGCAAGCCATAAGTACACCACGAACTCGGGAAACGAATTACAATAACGACCCGAAAAGGCCCATACGGAAGCAAACCCTTAATAGAAGTCCGCCAGATTTTTACAGAAACGACATGGAAATCAGCGAAGACAGCAACTTAGTAGAGGGAGTAGCTTAGGAGTAGCTAAGAGTAGCTTAGGTAGAGACGCCAAAGATGAACCTTTAAGAGCCGGTCAAGTAGAACGGGAACAAGAAGTAGAAATATTGCGCAACCTCATCGAGAAAGAACCTTCACGGAATTGCCACGACTTATCACAACCACTAACGCCGAGACTGACACCAAGCAGTAACAACAGTCATAAAACATCAAGGTCAATCCCTTAGAAAACGAACAGCGAGCTGGATAACGTAGGCTCCAGTAATAAACAGACGAGCGCAGAATCACCGATAGCAAACCTTCGACAGACGTTGTTTGGCAAGGAGAATAAATTTCAAACTCGCCTCGCTGTAGACGTAGAGGAAATAAGTAAACAAGATAAGTCATGAGTTCTTATTAAAATATGCTAAAGCGGAGCGCAAAGTAGCATCGAGATACCCGACGAAAAGAGGGTGAATAAAATAAATCCAAGCGCAGAAACGCAATACAAAAGTATAGACTCTCCACAGCTGATTCTTACCACACATACCCGGTTAGCTCCACACGACAGTCATCCTAGCACTCTAAAATACACTCTTCCCATCTACAGACCAAGGAAAGATTTTTATCACATTACACCGCAAATAGACGATGAAGCTAATGCAAAACCATTACCTGAGAGTAGTGCTTTAGAAGCATCCTGGGAAGACATCGACCTACGCCTTCATAACATGAGCAAACACGATAATACAATTTCCATAAAGGGAGGAAACCGCCACAAGTCCGTAGAGTTAATGGAAGACTCGTTTAACGATCAACCGGCAACTGATCGGACGGCAGCTACTATGGGCATGACACCCAGGGCTCAGCCTACCCCGACACCATACACGGGAACATATTTGGATGCAATGGCCCAATGGTATTCCCTGTACTCACAGTATGAAGATTGTGCGGAACCATCTAAACGGTTAACGCACAATAGAAACATACCCATGGAGCCACCGGGAAACTACTTGTTCAGCTCAATAATAAAAATCTTAAATCTACAAATGACACTAAGTTAAGTGAGATATATACTCTTGTGCAGCCCGCATGTGGAAACCTGTGGTGATCCAGAAAAGGCACGCCGCATCTTGCTATCAGAAGTCGAGTACGGATACGTGGATTGCATATATGTATTCTCGAGGGAGTTTGGATACAACGTATGTGTACATTTCCGAACGAATAATCGAAATAATTACCGTCACTTCAATCTAAACGAGGGTAAGAAATTTATACATTTACACCTAGCGGGCTATCACTCCACACTGTATATTATAACAGAGGACAAATCCAACGAAGAATCGGAATCAGAATCAGAGAAGGAAGAACAACCGGCAAATTACCAAAAAAAACCTCATGTGAAAGAAGCAATGGCACGCTATTTAATAGCTAAAGCGCGACCAGAACAAGATTCACCAGAGTGGAAAAGAGATCCTAATGACGAAGACCTATTTACTAGGGTACAAAGCCTGAACGATCACCCGTTTGCGCATAAATGCAACCTTGCTTATATCTTGGCAGAAGACATGATCCTCAACACAGAAGTACTAAACGCTTTGATAGAAAGGTGCTACGTACACGCAGAGGAGCTCTTAGAAATACAACGTTTTGTAGGCAAAATAAACGTAACAAAATACAGAGAGGTGTAAAGAAACACCTACACGACAAACCCTTAAAACCGGATATTGCTGGGTGTACAAAAACACTACAGTTACTGACTGAAAAGTACGGAATAACAACGTTTGGCTTTATCAGAGATTTGGGAATAATTACGCTCGCAGACTGGAACACGTGATTAAGCAGTGTAATAAGACCTTTAAAGGAAAAGCAATATCAATCGTCTTATTCAAAAATAACTTACCACTACCAAAGGTCGAGGACAGATATAGACTCATCAAAGAATATCACGAGTCATCAATCGGTGGTCATAAGGGAACGAACAAAACATACAAAAGAATAGCCAGCAAATAGTATTGGCGAAACATGTAAGCAGACGTTAGACAGTTCGTTCGAGGATGCGCAGGGTGCCAAGAAAAGAAACTAGTGCGGGTATAAATAAAACTGCCAATGCTCATCACGGATACCTCATCTCAGCTATTTGACAAAATATCAATTGATTTCCGCGGACCAATCCCCCAAACTGAACGAGGAAACCGATACATATTAACCACCCAAGATTACTTTACAAAATTTTGAATATTAGTGTCAGTCGAACACCCAACAGCACGGGAAGTAACGCGAGCTCTTACAGAAAAACTAATTCGCTATTTCGGCTTACCTGTAACCCTCATCTCTATATAAGTATGAACAAAGAATAATAAAAATTCCCAAGAACACAAAAAAATATATATAATAGTAAGGCTAAAGGGGAACATTCGAATAAAAATAAGAAAATAATCATATAGGGATAGTAGGATAAAGACATACAATACAAATATGAGAAAAAAAATATATTAGCCATAGTACTAGGATAAGGATATATACATACGCGATTTAAAATTACAAACATTATAGAGTAAATGAATGAAGAGTAAACCTACGTGTACTGTTTTAAAAAATGATTACAATACTTATTCGAAAATACTTTACAAGGTCGTCAAAGATGCTAAGATAAAATTTGACTGCGAAACTATAAAGCGAAACAGTAATAACCCAAAAAACTATGGAAAACAATTAAGTCTAAAATAGGAAAATCTACGGTACAAAAAAGTAATTATATAGATTGTATATATGATAATAATGTAAAGTTAGAAAATAAGGCAGAAATAGCAAATTCTTTGAATGAGTATTTCTGCATAATAGGTGAAAAACTAAGTAATCAAATTACTAAACAGGATGAAACGGAATTCAAACTTCCAGAAAGTAACAATGAATCAATTTATATTAGGCCAACAAATGCATTAGAAATACATAAATTAATTTTCTCAATGAAAAAAAAAGCAGGAGGAATTGATGAAATAACTGTCGTTACTATACAAACTTTAGCAGAATACAATATTAACCCGTTGGAATACACTTTTAATATGTGCATAATAATAAATTAACATAGCAAAAATCTTTGAAAAGATAATTTTTAATAGACTTTATGCATTTCTAGAAAAACACAACATAATATCAGACAAGCAATTTGGTTTTGTCTGTAATAGAGGTACCACCGATTGCTTGAATCACATTACTAATATAATTTACAGTTACTTAGATAAAAGCAAACCACTTCTCACTGCTTTCTTAGATCTATCTAAAGCATTTGATACGGTTAACCATAAAATTTTGTTAAAAAAACTGGAAAGATACTGTTGGAATACGCCGAAAATGTGTATACTTTTATGCACGTACATACACAGCTACAGACTACAGCATACGGAGAGGCCCAAGCGGAGAGGGTCCACTACCTGGACTTTATTGCACCCCCGCCGGACTTTAGCCCCCCAGCGCAGCAGCGCGTCAGTTCCAGCACGGACACGACCAGAGCGACACACCGAGCAGAGCATTCAATCATACATACAGTTATTCTAAACATTCAGTTATTCAATTTTGTACATCCTTTTAATCAGTGTTAAATAAATAAAGTATCCTTATATTCGTCACATACTTCACGCATATTCCTGATATTCCAACAGATACGGTGTAAGAGGTACTGCACTAGACTTACTTACTAGCTATCTCATTGGTAGGAAACAAAGAGTCAAAATTCTGAATTATATGAGTGATGATAAAAACGTAACAACTGGTGTTCCTCAAGGAACTATACTAGGACCGTTACTATTTATAATATATGTAAATGACCTACTGAGAGTTATGCAAAATGCATAATTTTATTTACCTCTATAGGATGCCTGTTTCAAAGACATTGTATAATGGTTTTCTAAATAAATAAATAAAAAATAGTAACCAGAGTAGAAACGTTTAAATTAACCCATTAACGTCCAAAACAGAGAAATCGTAACTCTGTTTTCAACCGTAAATCTATCACATATTCCACGGATATATTCACAGCAAACATACTTTTTCTTAAGTATATTTTTCTCTACTTTCCATTTCTGGTATCAGAATTGCGAAGTTTTCACTCAAAAATCCAATATGGCGACGTTTAAAAAAAAATGCAAAATTTCGATACTTTTTTTTTTAATCCAATTTCTTGTTGTGTTAACGTTGAGGACGGAACTTTATTTTTCAACTATGAGTGCATAAATGAGTTGTACTTTAAATTCAGTTTGGTCCCGAATCCAGAAATTCAATATGGCGGCTAGAAAATGGTGCCTGAAGCGCAAAATTTTGCCCAAACTTTCACGAATTTTTTTCTCGAATATGATGCATTCGACGAAAAAATCAATAAGAATAAAAAGTGCTTATAATCAATCAAGGAATATGTCCAAATTTTTTCACTAAGTTTTGAGCAACTTTTTTATTTTTACTAATTGGCAATTTATGACAAATTGGAAAATTTCATCGAATCGTCTCGAAAAAATTCAGATATACTTCTTGGTCAATTCTAGGTACTTTTTATTCTCTAACTTTTTCTTATATAACACTTTGTTTTTGAGTAAAAAATCAAAAACCTTAAAATTCTTAAGATTTTTTGAAATTCAAAAAAAAATCAAAAACTTTAAAATTTTTTGTTGCATATGCACTTTTTGGTCAATTATGAGCAAATTTACTTCAAATTTGTGCCCGAGTATCTGTCACATTCCAGATGATATGATTTTCGCATTGAAAAATTCTCATTTCTTAGCCGTTGATGTACAACGTTTCCCGACACTTACTGCGTGGAGGTGAATGAGTCAAAGCATCTTGTCTTTTTTTTATCTTTTTATTTATTTATTTTTCTAGCTTTTTATTAGAGTCTTATTTATGTTTTTGATTTTTTATAGTTTTCTAATTTTTATTTTTTTTAAGTACTGTTATGATTTTTTATAAAACACGTTTTACAATAAAAATTATTGCATTTTTTGCAAAATTTGTTTGTCCTAATGACACATGGCTTGCAACAGCAGAGCTTCTGTTGTTTGAGGGATACTGTTTCATGATCAATGTCATCAACTTTAGGTCTAGTCAGATAGTATTTCACAATATCCATCAGAAATTCTTTTGAACTTTTTTTGTGACTTGGATTAGCACAATTATAAAGTATTACTGCATTGGTGACAGCGGCCTGAAGTAATCTAATAAAAACCACCCACGTCCACTTTTTTGATCGAATGCATGGCATAACATCATTGCAATGGCCATCATGAACATCAACCCCTCCCATAAACCTATTATAACGATGAAATGCATTAGGAAAAGGTATGTCTATTTTTGATATTACTTCTTTGGAATATCTTTTCGAGGGTAACAGTGGTGTTACTCCAGATGCTGTAGAAATTATTGAAATCGGTTTAGAATCAATAATAGTAATTAAATTCATTCCGCTCTTCTGATCGTGCTTTGTGGTGTATGTGCCTTTTGTTGATTTTTTATCAATATAATTTTTTTCTTTTATTCTATTTTCTATAATAGTACCAGTGGAATGTAAACCCATTTTTCTTAAATGTACAAAAAGGTCTAAGCTTGTGAAGTAATTGGCCACGTATAGATGGTAAAGGCCTACTTTACGAAAAGTTAGCGTTGAAAAAAAATTGTCAAGTAAGTTCATTAGTACCCGAGTTCCTAAAGCACATTTGGCTAATTTATCCCCAATAGTTGAATTCATCCCACAGTATAGATCAAAATCTAATAAAAATCCATCTAATGCACATAGATCCCAAAATTCCAGACCGAATCTAATTGGTTTGCCGCGAATAAACTGTTTCATACTAGTTCTAGCGTAGCATTTGGCCATCATTTCATCTACAGATATCGCGGTTTGAAAGTACCCGAACAATTTTATGTTTCTACGAAACAGATTCCTGACTTGACGAACTCGCCAAGCTTTATCATTGCAATCTTCATCCCCTGGTTTTGATAATTTCAACTTAGATTTTATATTTTCAAATGTACGGCGTCCCATAGCCGATTTCACTACATCACTAGATAAAAAGATATCATTAGACCAATAATCTCTTTGACTTTTCCTTTTATTGAATGCTGAGAAAAGTATTATTCCTATAAATATATTCAAATCTGACATTGTTAGACTGCAATTATTCATCTTAGTTGATTCTATAATATAATTTTTAATTTCTTTGCAAAAAAATGTCTCAAAAAGGTCAACTGGACTCATATTTTTAATGTCTTTCTTATGACTATCAGATAATAATATTTCATTTTCAACTTTTGCAGGAATAACTTTTTTCTCCGTCGATCCATTTATAAATATATTCATTTTCCAATTTAGATTGATCATTCGTATAATTATTAGAAGTTTCTGCGTATGTACTCAGTAGTAAGTTATCAATAGATTCAGAACCAGAATCTTCGTCACTCTGACCAGAACTGTCCGAATCATCTGGATTAGGTACCAAAATATTATGATCATCGTTATCACCAGAATAATCTTCTTCAGACTCTGATTGAGATCTTACATTTCTCCGGCGTTTTGGAGCCATTACAAGAAAAATATTAACGCTAATATTTAGAACACTAACAGTATAGTAGACAAAGAGTGAAAAAACTAAAGATTCTTCAAAATCGATTTATGAACATTCAATGATGATTCACTATTTTGAAATTCAGATAAAAACATTACAAAAGCTTTTGGCAAAATTCGGCAAATTGAATATAGTAATTAAATTCAGACTTTTTCGATTGAGAATTCAATATAGTTTATGAAACAATTCCAAAAGTTGCATAACTCAAATTTTTTAAGGTTTTTGATTTTTTACTCAAAAACAAAGTGTTATATAAGAAAAAGTTAGAGAATAAAAAGTACCTAGAATTGACCAAGAAGTATATCTGAATTTTTTCGAGACGATTCGATGAATTTTTCCAATTTGTCATAAATTGCCAATTGGCAAAAATAAAAAAGCTGATCAAAACTCAGTGAAAAAATTTAGACATATTCCTTAATTGATTCTAAGCACTTTTTATTCTTATTGATTTTTTCGTCGAATGCATTATATTCGAGAAAAAAATTCGTGAAAATTTTGCGCTTCAGGCGCCATTTTCTAGCCGCCATATTGAATTTCTGGATTCGGGACCAAACTAAATTTAAAGTACAACTCATTTATGCACTCATAGTTGAAAAGTAAAGTTCCGTTCTGAACGTTAACACAACTAGAAATTGGATTAAAAAAAAAAGTATCGAAATTTTGCATTTTTTTTTTTAAACGTCCTCATATTGGATTTTTGAGTGAATCCAGAAATGGAAAGTAGAGAAAAATATACTTAAGAAAAAGTATGTTAGCTGTGAATATATACGTGGAATATGTGATAGATTTACGGTTTAAAACAGAGTTACGATTTCTCTGTTTTGGACGTTAATGGGTTAATTTAAACGTTTCTACTCTAGTTACTATTTTTTATTTATTTATTTAGAAAACCATTTTACAATGTCTTTGAAACAGGCATCCTATAGAGTAAATAAAATTATGCATTTTGCAATAATTACGATTTCTCTGTTTTGGACGTTAATGGGTTAAACAATATGGACATTTAAGGAAATAATTATATCAAATGAACGAAACAAGGAAGCGGAGCGCAGTGTAGAAGTTGATTCACGTAACCGTAAAAGAAGATGCATAAAAGATACGCTAGAAGAGACTGTCGGAATCGCTATCAGTCACAATCCGACGAGGAATGGCAGAACGTACCACCGACTCAGAAAAAACAGCCAATACAGGCGAAGGCGACCCGCGGACGAGAGTAATCACGGGAGAGAAAGAGCAATGCCTAGTGTAACTAGTCCAATCATCGGGCTTTAGAAGTTGTCAATAGCTCAGATATTGATATCGACAAGCCTGCGTTTGTTCACCAGCTAAAGATTCCAACACTATGTTTCGCACACCGCCACGCGGTCCGCGGCAAATAGCACATACCCTAATATTATCCCAACAAAAACTACATACTGAGTAACCATTTAAACATTGATAAATAGGCGTAAACATGTAATCGAAACAAATCGGGCAGGGTACTAATACGGGCCAAGAATTATTCAAAATCGATAACCTAGAAGGCGGACTCGCGACTACCTCAGCACTATGCGGTAAGCTAAACGAATTATTTGGTAGCATTGAAAAGGAAGGATTTGATGAATCATTAGAGAGATCAACCTCAACCACGGAATGCTCGGGCGGCGCGCCAAGCGCCGGCATTGATAAATGAGGTAAAGCGTCTTGAGATGAAGATTCGTAATTTTCCGAATTTATTAATTAATTCCGTAACGTCAAAAGAACTGTCGTAAATTACGGGATAAATGCCAGATAAAATCGCGGAAAAATAATCGGTATAAGCAAGAGCACCGTCGTAGTGCTCCTTGCTAATCCCAGCCAGAAAGAAAGGCGGATAGGTACTCGTTATTGGGGGCAATGGTGCAGGATAATTGGACACTGCAGAGGGATTATATGGGAATTGGGATATGCCCTGCGCGATCCGACCGGACAGATTTAAAATCAGTGACGTTGTCTCAACAAAACCATGAATAGGCGTCCGACTACACCTAGGATATCTTGCACTTATCACGATTCGAAAAAACTATAAACCAATGGCAAAAATGAAGACAGTGAAAAATAACGGGACAACCGGATAATTAATAATCGTTCAAGTAGAAACATCATTACTCACACGAGAACGAGGCAAAGCAACAGTAATGAGTCCAGACAGAGGTCGTCGGAGAGACGAAGGTGCGAGTTCCGAGTACGGACGGAAGCTTCGGCCAGCTGCTGGGACTGAAGTAGATGAGGAATCACGTTCTTCAGATACCCTTCCGACAGTACTTCAGCCTCGACGAGTACGTCCATGGGATGGTCGCGCACCCGATTGAGGTATCTCGTAGAAGACTGGATCTAATCGACCCGACCGGGATACATAGTCCGGGACCATTATAGGCCGGGTAGACTAACGGGCGGACCAGAGCAACAGCATGTCGTCAATCAGACGGTATAATGAGATGCTGGAAGCATCCAACCGCGTTGGCATGCGGTCAATCGCATCTCTCAATTCAGGAGTAAAAGGACGTCGCTGAGCACGCGGTTCAGATCCATACGAACCAGAAAAAGCCATCTTTCTTTCTCTTCTCTGAAAACGCCAGAGAAATAAGTGAAAAACGCAGCCTCTACGGAAAACAAGATCACGAAGCACAGTTGATAAACAAACACTTACCAAAAAATTCACGAGGAGATGAAACAATAACACGAGGCACCAGAAAGCACTCGAAGGAGAAAACGTAGCTGTCAACAAAACAGACGGACAGTAATTCGGCTAGCTGTGAGGTAGAGAGAAGCGATCACGATCAATTTATACACACGAGCAGAGATTCCCCTGATTTCAAATTCGCACAAACTCTGGGAGTGGGGATAGACGGAAAAAGTGCTAAAACTGAGTCAGCACTTAGCCTGGAAGGCAAGGTGCGACAGCAGACGGGGAAGCGCGCAGCGAATATCGGAACGAAAAACGCCTATATATACAAAATACTAAGAACGATATTACGATACGTTTATTTAACCACAAAACAGTAACGATTTTTAACTATGTAACGCCTAAATTGTATAATCGCGAAGACAGAGATATATAACGATTATAGCTCCGGTAGTAATAACAATTAGTAAGAGGTCATTCGCTATATAAAACACCAGAATAATATTACGAGATGTAATCAAAGTAAAATAATACTAATTTAAACAATGAGTAAATCAGAAGCGCGGTAGATGCAAAGGATAGTACGAAAGATGAAAAAAAAAAACAATTTAAAAACAAGCAGCAGGTGCAACGAAATAAAAACTCGCAGCAAGGCGAAAGGAGAGATGTAATAGGAACCCTATCGCCCCATATAATATAACCGTATAATAAAACCGATTGCAACAGCACAAAACCAATCGCCGAACATCGGAGCGAGCGCTTTGACCTACGAGTCAGCGTTTCCTATACGCGCGTACTACTGACTTACTTTTGTACATCGTCGTTGCACGTCAGGTGTTGATTGGTCGATCGTTGTCGCGTTTCACGTAATTTCACAACTCCTTGAATCGTCACCGAGGCTTTAAAAAGCCAGGAAACGATCCACGGAGTGCCTTTTGTATAAGTAACTTGTCGTCGTGTAGCTGTACCCGGTTAGCGAGTACGAGTGCTATACCTCTGTACGCATCGCCTATTGAGTGCCTAGAAAACACTCAAACTCTGTGTACAAGTTATAGTAGAACTCCTTGTTTTCTGGTTTGAGAGTCTGCATCGTGTAACAAGCGAAGGGCCCGTCGATAGCAGACCGGCGTTAGTGGGAAACCATAGAGCAAATTAGATTTAGCGTACATAAACCTGCCACCAGTAATCGTGTAGAGTAAGACCAATTAGCATCTGTCGTGCCACGAAGGACTATCCAGTTCAGGTCACATATCAGAACGAATACACTGTAAGTTTAGTTTTATTGCATCAACATCAAATTAACTATAAGATACCAACGCACAAGTATAAAAACATCCTGTAAGAAACTGTATTGTCTGCTGAGTTCAGGGTTGTCTCCAATAAAACAAAGATAACAATTCAATCAGTTGCTACAATTATTATTCTATTAATTAACAGTGATCCATATAATAACCTAAATCCTAAAGAAGTAAACAGTAAGATAATCAAGTGCCTATAAAACCAACAGTAACAAAAGTAAGAACTTCAGGACAAGCACAACGTCCGCGCGTAAGTATAAAAGCGGACTCAGCATCGTCCACCAAAAGCGGACAGCCTACAGTCCGCGCACTAGAGTATCCGCGCACTAGTGTCCGCGCATGTCCCACAAACGCGACAGTCTCGCGTCCACTTATATATCTAGTCCATTCATTCAACTTAAGTATCTCTAGTAACAATAAAGCTCTCGATCTTATGCTAGTTCTCGCGAATAAATAATTAATTGTAAAACTCACGCAGCCCGTATTCCTATCAAATACGGTCTTTACAATATATATATATATATATATATATATATATATATATATATATATATATATATAATTTCCAGAGAATTCTGAAAGTACAACGAAATTAATACAATCTTTCTACATGTATTAACAAACATTTTAAGTTCTTATACAAATTTCTAGGTGCTATAGTTCTCCAATAAAACAGAATATAAAAATCGAAAACAGCAAACTATGGACAAAAACTGCAATCCAACTTTTAAAAACTAAAACCTGACCTGCACTTTATTGAAAAAATATAATCTCATTAGCATGACCTACATACAAAAATACACTAAATCTCAAAAACATAAAGTTCTAACTATAAAAAAAACACAAAGTATAAACTTAAAGAAAATAAAGAAGAGTCCTGAGGAGCCGCGTCGAGGGGACGGCTGATCAGCCAATCCGCGTCTCGACCGCTCCGCGTGAGGACTCCGTGCGGACTCATAAGCCAATCGGAGACCTTCTCTCGCGTGACGTAGGGAGAGGCAGAGTGGGGTTTTCGCGAGCGCGAGCGCGTTCGCGCTGGAAAATCGAGGAGTCTTTTACTGGATCTCGAGGTGCTCGCGCGTATCTCGAGCTAAAAAAAGAAGAGTAGCTGCTGTCAGTTCGAGGAGGTCTTTCCCGGGGAGAGAGAGAGAGAGAGAGAGAGAGAGAGAGAGAGAGAGAGAGAGAGAGAGAGAGAGAGAGAGAGAGAGAGAGAGAGAGAGAGAGAGAGAGCAACGAGGAAGCCTTGAGGAGCTGAAGCTGCTGAGAGCTGCCTGGACATCGGTGTGACGTTGGTAGATGCCACGCCGCCACCTCAACCCAGACAGCGAGAGTACCCGTTGGTCGAGATGCCGATGCACGGACGAGCCTTCGAGAAGAAGAAGAGAAAAGTAGAAGGAGAGAACCACGACAGAGGACATGCCGAGCCAGACCCGAGCGCGATACTGGAAGACGAGGAATGGGAAACAGGGTTCGTTGCAGTCCCGCTGAGGTATAGTTTAAGCTGAGTGTGAGTGTGTCCGTGAGATGAAGCGTGCGAGAGCATTGTATGCGTATAGAACGTGTTCTCTGATGTGGTGTGGCACGTCGGAGGAGAGTGTTAGTGTAAGAGCTAGTGAGAGAAAAATTAGACTTACTTGCAAAGGTCTCTTGCGCACTCCTTTTCAACTAAAACAAGAATTCTTACGGACAATGTTTGCATTTATTCAACATTAAAATTTCATAGTGACCCGATTTTTAAAAAAGCCAATTAATAAAATTTGGTACGTAAAAAATTAGTTTTTGGATATAAAATTAGTAGATCCAATAACCGATTTTTCACGTACCAAATTTTATTAATTGTTTTTTTTTTTTTTAATCGGGTAACTACGAAATATTAATTTTAAATAAATGCAAACATTGGCTGTAAGAATTTTGGTTTTAATTAAAAAGGAGTGCGCACGAGACCGTCACAAGTAAGCCTAATTTTAACTATTTATTTGCAATAATTTGAGAAATATGCTATACATGGCTAAAACAAATCTTCCTCTCTTTTTGTACTGAATATGAGAACAAAGTTTCAGAAAATGGGACTATGATATAAAAAAATTAGAAATTCACCAGAACCCTACCTTAATATGAAAATTATTTAACTGCAGGTCAAAACTAATTAAAACAATTAAATATGCTTAAAATTCTAACGTAATTTCTTGTTTTGATGTGAAAAACAATTATACATTAAATATCATATAAAATCACCCATCCTTGCAAACTGGTACAGTTGGAAAAGTTAAAAAATTCACAAAAACTTCACCTTAATTGTCCAACTTGGATTATATTGTCACTTAAGAAAAATATTAATTTATTATATTTAATCTTTTTATTACAAATTACTTTTATTAAAATATAATTAAATATGATCGAGTTATGTCATTAAATGAGTATTTAGGCGTATGCTCTACTGAAAAAAAAGGGCGATTAATCGCGTTAATTTATTTTTTCGATGCGATAAGTCTCACGATTAATTGCGTGACTAATCGCGATTTGACTAAAATAAATTTTTTAATAGAAAAAAAATTGTTTAAAATGCAAAATCATTAAGCAGGGTGGCCAATTTAGGTTTTACAATCCGGATCGTAACACCTATACTTGCCACCCCGATAACTAAGTTAGCATTTTAAATAGTTTTATTTAATTTGAAAATTTGTTTTAGATGAATTGCACGACTTATTCCGCAGTTAATCGTGCGATTAATCACGTCGAAAAAAGTTCGATAAATTAAGGCGATTAATCGCGCGATCATTCCTGCAATTAATCATGCGAATAATCGCACGACTAATCACGCGATTTTTTTCAGTAGGGTGAACTTATAAAATAGCATTTATAAAAAAGCTAATTATTACTTCCTCCTAGAGGAAGTTTTGTAATATTAAAATTTTTAATTTCGCTAAAACTTCGTAGAAACGCATTTGAAGGTGTTAAAAGTTCGTATCATGTGTTTTAAGAAAATGTCCGTGCGGATGGATGTGTGTGTATGCAGGTAGGTATACCGTTAAGATTCTGAAACCACGCGACTGATCGTAATAAAATTTAACATGTATATGTGTTTTCTGATTCTGTATTCGGGAACATTTCTTTTATGATTCTGACTATTTTATGGCCATATTATAGCCATTTTCCGTTTTTTGAAAAAATATTTCTGCTTTTTTTTATGAATGATGTATACAATATATCCAACAATAGTGTATCTCAGAAAGTATAAAATTGCCTACTTTTTACTGCAAGATTTTCGAAATTGACCGTTCCGTTCAATTTTTATAGTAAAGGTGTTTTTTATTTAAAAATTTATATCTTTGAAACTAAATCGTCAAACTTTTTGTGAAAATTTAAGACAAAAAAACGACAATATTTATTCGCTGTGAAAATTTTAAACCATTTTAATGACTGGTTTTTGAACTAAAAATCAAAAACTAAAAGAAATGGCTTTTCTATGTCGTATGATTACAGGAGTAAAAAGGCTTTAATAAAGTGAAAATTGGGGGGAAATATCACCTCGGCTAGGTTCTTTTTGCAGCTTATAAAATCATTTAGTTCAAAAGATTGAAGGATTCAAATTTTTTGTCTCTCACGCTGTATACCCTGTATGACTGAAGATTATTATTTTTGTTAATTTTTATAACTCGTTATCTAAAGCTCAAAATGCTTCGAGAACATTTATGGTTTTATGAGGTAAAAAACGTCCGTGCAGATGGCTTTTTGTGTGTAGGTATGTGTACGTATACCATCATAGTTCTAGAACCAAGCAACCGATTGTAATAAAATTGAATATACATATATTTTTACTGATTTTTAATTTAGGTACACTTTATTTCAAGATTCTAACCATTGTATGACCATTTTATGGTCATTTTATGTCTATTTTTCGATTTTTAAAAACTATATTTGCTTTTTTCTAAACTGAATAGTCAAGAGTTTTGAAAAAATGATGATGATCAACCTACCATTACCTAGACTGGCCGGTCAAAGCAAACACAAATATTACGTCGAACCGACAAGCTACGTTACCATATATTATAATTAATAATTATTTAAACTATCGCGGTTAATAAATTACGAGTATACTGGCGAATTGGCGGTCGCATTCGGGTAATCGGTACGGTACGGGTTTTACAGGTCGGTGATGGATTTGGAGGTTAGGAATTCATTCGTGAGGGTGGAGTCGTGGGCGCACGGCTACACTGATCCGAATGTACGAAATGTCAGCAATTCCGATCACCCTGTGTGCTCACAGCAACAATCGAAATAGTGTCACTATATTTTGAGGTTATCCCTTGGATTTATAGAGTCGTGAGCGAACGGTTCTACAAATCGTTCTCGCTTGTCTCGTTCTTCTCTTTGCCCTGTGTGCTCACAGTAGCAAAGGGAATCTTGAGATGTCGGCGTATAAATCGGATTTATAGGTTAGGGGTGAACCTAGGATTAACCTGGACGTGAAGCTATCGCTGTCACCTCAACCCTGTGTGCTCACAGTGGCTAAAGAAGTCAGCAATGCGTTGAGATATAGGTTAGGGTCTGCGGTGACGTCGGGTGTCGACTACATGTGCTCACGTAGAAGAGGCTCGACGTCGTTCGGATGTTCCGGGTTGACTCATGTGCTCACGACGGCAACCAGGAGTTTCGGGTTTCGGGTCGTCCACTGGATCGTCATGTGGGCTCACGAGGCGATTTCGTGGATGTAGGTCTAACTCTCGCTTTCCCTGTAGTAACGTGTGCTCACGATACTACCTGGAAAGTAAGCTCGAGAAGAACTCCCCGTTGTGCTGCGCGGTCCGCCTTATAAAGGCGAGCGGCGCGGCTGTGTATAGGTGTGATTACGGTATGCCGCTCGCGCCGCCTGACGCGTCGCCGCGGAGTCTTTCGCTAATTGCCGCGCCCCGCGCTCGTGCGGACATGCCTTACCAATTTTGCGTGCGCGCACGCTTCGCGTCGTGCGGACTTGCCTTCTAGATGTTGCGCGCGCGCGCTCGCTGTGCATGCCGCGTCTAATGTGGCCGACTTCAGGCGTATTTATGTCGACGAGACCCGTGTCTCGTCACTTAATTATAAATAATTTTTAAACAAAAGCTATATCACGCATACGATGATAGCCCTCCCCCTTTTACCCAAGCAGACCCGAGCGCGACTCTCTCTCTCTCTCTTTCGCTCTCATTCGACTCGTACTACGCGTACGACTTGTTGAATGACTCAACTTACAAGGTAATGAAATAATAAAATGACACACAAGCGCGCGCACACACACAAACATACTTACACAGCCGCACACACACACACTCTAAATTTTTACTCTATACACTTGCGAGTGGTGCGTTGTTGGCGCAGTTGATGAGTGGGTCCTCCGCGCAGTAAACCAGGCACCAACTCTTTCGGCGGAGTAGGCATCCGATGAAAGTTGTACGGTACGCTGCGGTTGCGGCGTGCTGTCGGTGGCGTACCTTGGACGTTGTTGTCGTCGCCTGCTTATGATGATGGAGGCGAAGGCGATCTCGGCGAATCCATATCCAGAATGCACGGGCAGGGCCGTTGCACTTCCAGCAGCGAAAGAGAAGGCACCTCCAGCACTGCTGCCACACATCGTGCTCCGAACTGTTGGCGATGCACATTCTGCACCTCACGTTGATCGGCACAAACTGTACCGATAGAGAAGCCTTCCGCTCGGCTTCTTGCTATTTATGCTGCAACAGCGCTGACATGGCCAGCATTCTCTACTGGTAGCGCTCGAGCTGGCCGTTCAGCTTCATTCACCATTGCACGTTTTTTAGCTTCGATACTTGCGAGAAGCGCATCGAGTTGGGCTGGTAATTTTTTCATTTCTGCCATGATGGTGTGCTCTCTGTAGGGACTCAGAGCGGACTTATCGGTGCAAGCCGTGTCATAAACGTAAGCCGTTGAGAAAAATTTCTGTACGTAGTTAGAGGGGGACCGCACCTCTCCACTCTTTGCCTTTTAACGACGTTCTTTGTCTTAAGAATGCGAGACCGTTGGTAACGCTATACTCGGACTGGATTATTTGTATACACTTGAGCTCCAGCGTCGTGTGCTTATCAGAAAAAATCGGAGACTGGTGAGAGCGAAAGAAAGGTTCTCAATGTCTCGTGAATCAGCTGCAGGAAGTATCGTGTGATCATGGACTCGGGCTTTGTTTTATTATCGCCAACTGATTAGTTTTCAACACTAAGCAGAGAACGAATCATCGGATCTCCGCTAGATACTTGAGAACAAGTGTAAACTGTTTATACAGAGATTACAGGTGTCCGGTAAGAGAGATTAAAAAGGGTCATCCGTAGAGTCATAAAAGCTGTTTGGTCCGTGTCACCGGATCTAGCGGTGGCGACGGCCCATTCTCTGAGACGTCCACTATCCGTCTAAGGTTTATGACTGCTAGGTCCCTAAAGCACAAACAGCGAGTACGGTATCGGATTTATTTCTTTTGATCACTGGCGGCAGCCTGGATTTCTCAGCTATGGCTATAATATGCGCTGTTTTAAAATGATTCCCCCTCTTTAACGGTTTTTCTGCTCTGCGATCTTCTTATTTGATGAAATCACTCCTAAGAAAGCCATGATATTTTCATATCAGCCCTAAGCCGTCAACAAAACTCCTCCGTACGCTAGCACAGTCATGAGTCTTTCGAAATGCGTGTCATTGAGAGAGCCAGCTTACCACGTGTCGCAGAAATGTCCAGTGCTACGAACGAAGTTCGCGATGCGATCCTGCGCGTAGCCAACGCGTTGAAGGGTTGCCACCTACCTGTGCAGAGGAAGTGTATCCGCGAGTGGTATGTGCGCGTTCATCGGATGTGCGAGGAGAGGCTGCGACGCGAGCTGCGCTGCTTGCTGACGCATTGCGCGTACCACTGGATCGCCGATTTTTATCAGAGATACTTTAAACATTCTAGTGTTGTGATAAAAATCGTCGGCAGTTTCTTGGTGGAGCGCGATGCACGTGTACTGTCTGAGGCATATCATCGAGAAACATGGTAAGTGTTTACAGTGTTTCCTACAATCAGTTTTTTTTTTTAAATAATGGTATTTTAATTTAGACGAGCAGGCTGTCTACAGAGCGGGTACTCCAGTGCCGCTGAGAGGTAGCGAGCAAACGATGGAGGCTGCGATGATTCTGCTCTCGTTCCGCTACGAGCCAGCTCCCGAGTTTAGTCCTACGAGAGCCGAGGTTTTCGAGGGCTTTGCGACTAGGGATGAGACCGCTGAGGAAGTTGCGATGAATCCGTATGCACGCTTCGATCAATAGAGCTTGTTCAACCGTCGTATTAACGAAAGTAATATCATTTTTGTTAACTTTTAAATTTTCTTAAAAAATTATTATTACTAACAATAATAATTCTTAAGTTATCAGACGTCGTCTGAACGAAGGCATGGAGCCCTGTCCGGATGCAGATCCAGAAAATAACGCGGCTATGATTTTTCAAGCTGCTGCGCTACGAATCGTGAATAACGGTCATGCGCAGGAAGTACATTGGTTAAACAACTTGCTTGGAAAATCAGCAGACGAGTTATTTTCTATGACTGCGTTCGAGATGGCCCAGTTGTTCAGCCACATCATTCAATGTTACAACGGTCGTGCGGAAGAATGAAGCAGCAGCAGCGAGGAAGAGGACCCATCATTGCCGGAAATATCATCGGATTCTTCAACAGCGCTGAGCCCTACATTGTCGATGCTGCAGGAGGTCGGGTTCTACAATGCGGGTCACCTGATCATCGATGACAGCACAGCGAGCGGCATATCTGCGCCGAGCAATAGTATTGTAAGCGATTCTGCTGCAGCTTCTGATTCAGATCAGGAGGAGGAGGAAGAAGCTCGTGACGATGAGCGTTATCGTCGCTTCGAAATTATCGCGAATACGGTGGTAAGCGTCTGTACGGAAATGCCGTACAGACGCTTGCCGACTGACGCTACGGATTAAAACACCTACGTGACATTTACGAGTATTTGCTAACTATAATCAAAAGCGGGAGCGATCGCGTCGGTGTTTCAATCTCTAGCGAATATTTCGCAAACGGGTCAATCGGGCTCTCGTATTGTCTCGCGAGCGCGCTGACTGGCGATAATTTATAATCTGTGGTGTCTGGACTCGTTCAGAGCAACGCAAATTTTCGAGTCGACGAGTCATTTACCGTTTGTTTGACCGTCATAGAGATGCCTATAGGTGCAGGTGGCTCTCGACGGAAAAACTTGACCATCGACAGTGTTTCTCAACGGTCCATTATTCAGATCGGCAATCGTGACAATCTCTGTCTGACGAGATCGCTCATCGACTCGGATAACGTGATTATTTCTAGCGTGCGAGTATTCGCTCTGTGCGGCCGCCCGGATGTAAGAGTTAATATTTACCTTTTACTTTTTAAAAATGCAAAAAATGCTTAGATCACCTACGACTTGACGCACTTTAAGAATATTTATGAAAAAATTCTGAAATAATTCATGAGATCCTTGGAACACTTCAGGAACATACTCCCACAGTTTTAAGGCAAGACAATACAGTATATTTGAACAACATTTTATGTATAAGAACTATAAATTTAGTTGGAGAAAGTTACGTGCCAAAGAATTGGCAGCGGTTTTTATAAATGTACGACTGATGGACCTATTATGTTTATCATAAGGAATTTTTCATTTCTGCTTCTGTAATCCAATTATTGACTGCAAATCTACATTTTTTCTCAACATAACGAGCCTAGAAATTGTTCGAACCCACTAATACAACCTCCATAATCGTACATTAGATGATAAGTTAAATCTACGTACACTATCGATACATATAATCATACAAGTTTTTTTACACTATCGATACATATCATACAATCATACAAGTTTTTTTTCGTTATCACTTTTATGATATGTCTGTATACGCACGGTTTTATTTTTATAATTTTTATTCAACTTTATGGTTGAAATATGTAGTGGACAAAATAGGTAGTTACATGTTTGCCTGTCAATGTGAGAATTTGATAACAAAGATTAAGTTAAAGAAGTTGCCTTTCGTCGAACAAGAATAACAAAGAAAATTAATACATGCTCATTTTGTTGCATTATACTGTTATTTATGTGATTAACAGTTGTTGCATGCTATTTCGTTATAAAATATAATATATAACATTTATTGCTATTACATAACCTGTTTAACCAATATGTACACACACTCGGTATTTTAACATTTTTCGACTTCTTGGGTGTGAAATTTTGATTTAGTTTTTTTTATATATTCCGTAGGGTTTGGAGGGTCAATATTTTTTAACTTATATTTTTTGCGCTCTTTATGCAGGTATAGTTTCATAGGTCCTTAGGCCTTTTTCAGGATCAGGATAGTAGGTCCTTATTTTTAAGTGGGTTATCCGATATTTATATGAGGTAGTGAGACTGCCGATCCTCACATACCTATCTGTCGATGCCTAGAGTCTGTAGGGTAAAATATCCTTTCAAACTACTGGTACACACGAGCAGCATCTGTGGCGGGAAAACCATTACAGGGAGTAGAAACGGCTCAAAATCACCTAATAATAGTATGGGTGTTAGTGGGTTGTAACTATGTTTATAAGTGCACCCTTCGCTCCCTTTCCAACTCTAACTTCGAAAGTCTCTTAGAACTCGCTCACTAATCTAGCCTGGTGCAGTTTCAAAATATTTAGTTCCATTACATTATTTATATTTTTTAATAGAAATAAGAAAACAGAAAAATTATTTCTCATGCACGTGTCAAAACTTTTCTACAATGATTATTATAAAATATAATGGATATTCAGCTGTTACAACATTTTTATTAAAATTTATTTTAAGCATTTTAGTTTCTTTTATAAATATCAATAATAAAATAGAAAAACAGTCGCCTGTACATGTGTCAAAACGTCACCATCATGTTTGCAAAGATTTTTTAATCACTATCTGAACCTACTGCGTTCACTTTCTTTCTTCTTTTTGCTTGTTTGGGTTTAACAACTTCTTCATCCTGTAATTAAATTAATTATAAATATTTAAATATATCAATAAAAATTGTTTAATATAGCAAAATAAAGTAACGAAGATCAAACGTAAGTTATTTATAGAGAATGTAATGTTGATAATTTTTGTATTGTTGTAAATATATTTTTTTTAACAAAGACATAAAAAGGCTACGAGGAATTAAAGTCAGATGTACCTAACAGGACTGTATCTGTTAATAATTGATAAACAATTAACAAAAATGCACACTACTAAAAAAGCGGGTAAATAAATTAAAAAATACATACAGGTTGTGTAGCGTGTGTTTGCCATTTTCTTTTTTTCCGCCCGAGAAGTGTGTGTACACTATATATATATATATATATATATATATATATATTGTTACGACCGGGTACGGGTTAATGTAAATAACAACACGTTATTTATAAAAGCACAACTTTAACTCAAACTTGTTATTTATTTATTATTCCAGAAAATGTACAAGATATGAGGTTCATATCTGTAATCCTGCAGAGGTACACGTAGGTACATGTTGGCAGGTCTAATTGCAAAAAAGAAAATACTAAAAATACTTATAATTAAGACTTAAAAC
>QLSS01000087.1:374120-400070 GCA_024372645.1 Trichomalopsis sarcophagae
TATATATATATATATATATATATATATATATATATATATATATATATATATATACACGTATGTGTGTGTGTTCCAGAAACAGTTTCCAATGTACCAGAATTTTTTTAGATTTCTAAATTATTTTTTAACAAAATGGTAGGTAACCAAAGATGTCAATTTTGGTAATTTTGAGGTTTTCAGCACAAATTAATTAATTCATAGCCCCACAGGGAAGCATTTTTCACTATAGACATAAATATAGTTCTTTTTGTAAAATTTTCTCACCTTTTCAATAAAAATAGCCTTAAGGTCACACACACACACACACACACACGCACGATAAATTATATATATATATATACCTATATTATATAGTTGTTAGGGAGATACTCCCCCCGCACCCCTCTCACCCCACACACACCCCGCACCCCCACAGTGCCCCCCCCCTTCCCCCACCAAATAACGGAAAAATCATTCATTTTTATGTTATTTTTGAAAAAATGATGAATTTCTAAAGCGTCAGATAAAAAACATTAGCACGTGAATTCTGAGTTACGGTGCTTACTATGATCAATATTCATTTTATATTTAATACTTTTGTACATTCATTTAAATAATACACCAAGTAATAAATAACAAATAGTTTTAAAATTAAAACCACAACCAAAACTGGGGGGGTTGGCGAGCAAAGCGAGCAGGGGGGGCGAAGCCTCACAAGTGTATATATATAATAAGCCATTTAAACCTTATATTAGTGAAAGTAAGAGTTCTATCCGGACTACGACCACCAAAAATTCATAGACATACCATTTTATAGTGCAACAGTTCCTGCATGGGTCCTAGAATGGCAAAGGTCCTGTATCTTTGGCTAAAAATGAAGATATCCATAAATATGTGCTAAAATGATTGAAAATCATATTTAAAGTCAGTGGGAAAGCTTGTGAATTGCTTGGAGCATTTCTACGCAAATCACAGAGGTAGCAAACATATAAATAAAAAAAGTCACCGGAGGAGAAAATTGTTCCTTAATGTCCATCATTGACTAAAAATTCGAAGCTTGGTATAAATTATTTGAATACATGTTTGCTTATAGAAATAAATTGAGTCACTTGGATTATCGTTAAAAAAATCATAAAACTTTATTTTATTGTTACACTAGGAATGAAGGCGCAATTGGCGTGCTCTTGATTCTATCTTTGTCTAATAACACTGGTAGAAAATCTATTATAAGTGTTGGGCTGCACACTAACGTCTGCTAATATTTTATAAGCATGTAACATGTTACTAAATCCTTCAAAACTATTTTTTAATAAATATATTAATAAAGCTCAATGTCGTCATCATTGGTTTGAATAGTCAATTTGAAGAAAAATTCAGTATTAGAGTCAGTGGGTTTATCTATCATTACAGTGTCATTTATTTGCATTATAAAAAAGCTACACAACTGAAATTTTACACAGATACTTACTATGCTACCTAGAAAACATGTAACCTACATGATTATGATTGAACTGTTTTCATTCATATTTTCGCATCGAGGCCCATATGACTTTTTTAATTTAGCGTATCAAATTTTGCTTGTAGACAGTTACACAGAAACTACTATCTCTAGCACATTGTATTTCTGGTTTCCAGTGTATTTTTACATGAAGAAAATGATAAGTATTTTAGCTTTTTTGTCAAGGCATTAATTAGAATTTTGACTTTTAACAGTTGTGAGAGATTTGGAGACCGATACCTGTTTCTCCATTTTTGCATTTTTTCTCATTCGAAAACTAATAGGTCTAGAGAGCTCATATTTTGCATCTAGATTTCTTTTGTGATTGTGAAAAGATATTTAAAGTTGAATCAACGTTAACTGATATACTTTTGTGCTCGACTACAGCACCCATGATAGTTATTTAGTCGTATATCATGGGTTTGCATTCATATTAGTGTCGGAGTCGAAATCAGAAGTTTTTCAGTTAAGGTCGACTCAACTTTAAATATCTTTCCACAATCACAAAAGAAATCTATATGCAAAATATGAGCTCTCTAGACCTGTTAGTTTTCGAATGAGAAAAAATGCAAAAATGGAGAAACAGGTATCCGTCTCCAAATCTCTCACAACTGTTAAAAGTCAAAATCCTAATTACCTAAAATCTTGAAAAAAAAGCAAAAACATTTATTAAATTCTCCATGTAAAAATATGCTAGAAACCAGAAATACAATGTGCTAGAGGTAGTAGTTTATGCGTAACTGGCTAAGTAAAATTTGACCTGCTCAATTAAAAAATTCGCATGAGCCTGGATGTGAAAATATGAACGAAAACAGTTACATCAGAATCATCTAGGTTACATATTCCTAGGTAACATGTCTAGTAGCCTTTTTACAATGTGAAAAGCATTGTATAATGAAAGACTAATAATTCACCTCTCAAACCTCACCGAGGGCGACGTTGGTCACGGAGACGTAGTATCTTCAAACTCTTTATTCTTTTAATTGAACTTTTCACTTACATTAAAAAAAAAATAAATAAATAATATTCACA
Organism: Trichomalopsis sarcophagae; assembly: GCA_024372645.1. Taxonomy (NCBI): domain Eukaryota; kingdom Metazoa; phylum Arthropoda; class Insecta; order Hymenoptera; family Pteromalidae; genus Trichomalopsis; species Trichomalopsis sarcophagae. Next base: position 376,630 of record QLSS01000087.1, read on the forward strand.
CACTTTATTACTACTTCAAATAGAGTTTGGGTGCCAGTTTTCAATACACATGTTGTAATACACTCTACACACTCTTGGTAATGATTAATTTTTACTAAAATTTCTTGCTAGTTATATTACATATATTTTATCTGTTATGAAGGTTAACACATTTCATTTTAAACACCTCAAACATTTCTACCAGGGTTATGAGTTATGACTGTTTTGAGGATTATGAATTTAGAGCGCGGTTCTGATCTTGTTGCCTAGGCAACCAACCAGCAACCAATCAGAATCACGTATTAAATGCTTCACAACAAAGGCTATCATTTTTTTAAAAGAAAGAAATACTTCTACTAAAGTCGAGGAATCATAAATATATTATGTCTCTTACAAAAATTACTTAATTATCCACTGACTTTGAAAAATTATGATCGAGTACATGATTTATCTTATAATTTTTTAGCCGTCAAAAACGGGAAGGAGAGTGAGTAGATAAGGTCCCTATCGCTCTAGAATAACCGTAAACCTTTAACACTACAAGCCTAACAGGAGTAGCGCAAACAACAACTCACCGCTAGCAACGAGTAACTCAACCGATGTGGAGTCGTCTTGCGATGTCGATATTGTAGCCAGCGCTTTAGTAGAGAAGTACCCACGGTGGTGGCTAGCTGTGGAGGTTGGCCAATATAAATGCAGAGGACTCTACGACACCGGAGCCTCGAGCAGCGTCCTCGGCCCCACAAGAATATCCCTCGCGGCTTCATTAAATAGGCGCATCCGACCTCATGTGGGTCCCGGAGGAGCTACAGCAATCGACGGTCCTTACGTTCCTATAATCGGTAGTGTCAAGTTACGGTAGGAGGAATAACACATTTGATCGACGTTCTTATATTGAGCGAAATCGATACTGAATGCACCTTGGATGCAGACTTTATTTAGGCATTTTCGGCGATGCTTGATCCAGTAGCAAATAAGCTGCATCTCAAAGGCACACATGTTGAGATGCAGGCCGTCCTCTCGTCTGTACGTACTGAAGAGTTTTCATCGCTTGTCTTCCTTGGAATCGAAGCGATTACCGAGGATCAGCGCTTAGAAGTTGACGATCTTATGAAAGAACTGCTACCAGACCCTTCCTGTGAACAGCTAGGCTGCACAGAATGGATATGCCACGACATGGACGTTGGCAGTGTTAAGCCTATAAAATAGCGGTATTACCCTGTTTCAAAGATTTGAGAGGGCGAAATGCACGAACAAGTGTACAAGATGCTGCATGCGGGAATAATCAGAAGATCTAAGAGTAATTGGTCAAGTTCAGTAGTTATGGTACTGAAGTCCGACGGCAGCTTTCGATTCTGCGTCGACTACCGAAAAGTCAACGCTGTATGAATAATTGCTGCATACCCGCTTCCTTATATGGATATGATATTGGGAAAAATACAGCAAGCGAGATATATAACCGCGCTAGATTGCTCCAGAGCATTTTTACAGATACCCCTTACCGAGCGATCCATTCCGATTACAGCTTTCACTGTACGTGGACTTGGCTTATTCAAATTCGTCAGGATGCCGTACGGCCTGGCAGGCGGACCGGCTACATTCCAGATGCTGGCTAACAAATTAATTACCCCGGAAATGGAGTCATTTGCTTTTGCATATTTAGACGATATTATCATTGAGACTGATACTTTCTCAGATCACATCAAGTGGCTTACTTTAATCCTGAAGCGGATAAACAAAGCTGGTCTGACCATAAACCGCAAGAAGTCCAAAATTTGTATGTCCGAAGTGCGCTACATCGGCGTGCTCATGAATCGCGAAGGCTGCCGGCCTAATTCCGAACAAAACCATCCTATTGTAGAGTACCCGGCCTCCAAGAATCTCAAGTAGCTGCGTAGGTTCCTTGGGATAGCCTCATGGTAACAAAAATTTTTAGAAGACTTTGCCACGTTATGTGAACCGCTCACTACGCTTACCCGTAAGAATGTTAAATACGACTGGAAAGACGAACAACGGGCAACTTTTGAGCAGATAAAAGCGCTAATTGCGACCGCCCCAGTTTTAGCAAGGCCTGACTTCGGTGCTTTGTTTATTGTCGAATGTGATGCCAGCGATACAGGGCTTAAAAGCCTTCTGTTGTAGCGCATTGATGATGAGGAGCGCGTGCTCTGCTTTGCGAGCTAGGGCTATCGGTGATAGAGCGATGCTGCCTCAGGGTGATTTGGTCTATCGAAAATTCAGACCCTACATCGAAGGCTACCAGCCTTGTGTGGCTACAAAACTTAAAGCATTCAAATGGAAAATAAGGCCGTTGGTCTCTGCGCCTACAGTTCTATGACTTTGACATCGTACATCGCAAAAGGAAGGACAACCTGGAAGAGTTAAAAGATTTTGGAAGATCACCGGCGGACGGCTTTACCATTATCGCCCCGACCCGACAGTAGATGACTTATTGGGACAAGATGAGGGTGTTTGGAAGCTCGTAGTACCTCGCAAACAGCGCGAGCGGATTCTCGCGGAGTGCCACGATGAGCCCATCTCCAGACATCTCGGGAGATTTAAGACTCAACAAAGAGCAGCACTCCAGTACTACTGGCCGAATCTATACAAAGATACAGCTAATTTCGGTAAAAACTGCCAAGTTTGCTAGCAATTCAAAGTTGAGCAACTTGCTCCTGCAGGACTCATAGGCAAACATGTATCATGTATCATCGCGTAACGCGCCCCTGGGACACGATCATTTGTTAATTTTCATTGACCTATTTACAAGATGGATCGAATGGTAACTAATGGTACTCCTTTTAAGAACAAACTCGTCGATAACTTTTTGGAAGCACCTGGTATGTACTACGGCACAAGCGTCCTTATTCGCCGAAGTCAAACCCGACCGAGCGAGTAAATCGCACTATCAAAAATATGATCGCCGCGTTCATTGAAGCCAAGCTAAACACTAGGGACGAGCACATACCAGAGTTCGCGTTTGCGTACAATACCGTTATTCACGAAGCGACACGCTCTAGTCCAGCCTTTCTCAATTACGGAAGAAATCCCAAACCACCACGCACAGAGCGAAGGGAAATAAAGCAAACCGCCAGGAAAATCTAATGCCTTCAAAAATTCGAAAACCGCCCAAGAACGGCAGGAAAAGTGCTATAACGCGAAACACCGTGACATTAAATATAATGTCAATGAGAAGGTGTGGGCAAGGAACCGCATACTTTCCACTGCTGCTCAAGCTCAAGCACCTCTACCGCTGCAAAGCTCAGCCCTAAGTACGCGGGTCCCTTCATTATCTCGGCTCGCGTTGGAATGAAATCTTACAAGCTCCAAACAGAACAAGGAGCCGATGTAGGTAAAGTTGCCGTGTGTGATTTAAAGCCATGCCACGACGAAGAGCAGTTTCCAGAGGATGCACCAGAACCGCAAGATGTAGACAGCACAGCGCCAGAACCGCCGACCGCGTACAAGAAAGATGAACGGGCACTGTGCCACAAATTCTAACTTTGGTAGTACTGAAGCGCCAGCACTGAATGAAACATCACTTCGGTGTTTGCGCCCCAGAGACAGGCAGAATTAAAATACGCCTTTAATTTTCGTTCATTTCGTTACCAATTTCTTTTTTATTTATATGTAACTATCTTATTAGATAAGAGGGACGAGGAGGACAATAACTGTCGATTATCTAGTATTTTACTAAATATCCAATAAATCAAAACAATTTTTTTTTACTATTCTAACTAAGACCCTCTATTTTTGTTTGATCGAGAGAGACTAGTTCATCGAGTACCCCGTGTTACCAAAGTCTAGGGGTAGGGCATATAACAAGTTGATTCTCGTGCACTCGTTATGTTGCAACGGTCCGACTCATGCTAGCGACGTCCGAGTAATACGCATACAAAAAATATCCCGAAAAGGAAGTATATCAAAAAAGCGATCAGCGCCGAACCAATCAGCGAGCAACAGCGGCGGCGGCCTAGAAGAGGAAGCGGCAGCAACAGTAGCGCTGGCGCACTAGACGGGGAAGCGCACAGCAGTGGCTCGCTGCAGTAGCTCCACAGGAAATAGAAGGCGCCTCATCCAGCACCTCAGCCTCATTCGCTCGACCGAGCTCGAACGGTCAGAGCAATATTTTTGTACCCAAGTTAAGGTACTGATAATATATCCAGTTCCTTATACTTGCGATTTTAAATTATATCAAATTTCAAATATAAACGTAGAGAACAATACATTATATTATATATATATATATATATATCTTTTACTTTTCCAGCAACTGTGTATTACGACTTCAAAGGCAATAAGTCCTCTGAAGGTTAACTATACAACAAACTTTTTGTTAAACGGAACATTCTAGAGACACTACGTCTCTGGAGAAAGTCCCAGTTAAGACGAGTATCTCAAACAGTAATACGCCTGTTTGAGTAAAAATCTTAAACACCTTTTTAAACGAATACAAACATAAATTTCTTTTCAGGTCACAATACGTTAGTCAAGAACAAAATACTTAGACATCGCTGCTCATTTTTACTTTCTTATAGTATATAATAATCTTACAGGCAATAAGTTCTTTGAAATCAGTTGTACTATACAATTTTTGTCATACTAGAATATTTCAAGGATAAGTGAAAATCCTAAAATAAAATACAAACATAAAAGTTACTTTCAGCTATATTAGTCTTGGCTATAATACGTTAGCCAAGAACAAAATGGTAAAAATAATTAATTCATATAATAATAGTATATTGTGCAACTAGAGGGGAAAATTGATTTTTTTTTTCTAGCGAGGGTGATGTTTTGAGCACGAGTGGGAGTCGAGGGCGCCGTAGCCGTGTTATGTGACGAGGCTTCCATTCAAATAAATAACTTTTAAATATATTCAAAATGAACGTTCTACAAACTTTGTCGCATTAAAGTTAGCCACAGAATTCAAGGACACAAAATTATCAAGTGTCGAAAACTCTGCGGCTGTCAACAGTTTTCCTTCGCGCGAAGTGTTGCCTACGTGCGACGCCGATGTTGCGTTTTGCGGTCATAAGACAATGTGAGAGCAAAGAAGGAGTCAAAAGTACCTAAGAGAGGGAGACCAATGCCAAACGCTCTCTCACTCCGATAGAGACTGAGCCTAGTGCCATTTCACAGAGTTTCATTATTCAGAGAGAAATCAATTTTATTTAATTGAGTAAAATAAAAATTAAAAGTATCAGTATTAAGAGAATATAAATGTATAGGACTGAGACGATAATCCCACCTGATAGGTAAACGAGTAGTTACGGATAGTATTTACTATGTCTAAGTTTACTTAGGCATATATAAGGAACTCTCCCTGGTAGAAATCTTGAAGAGTTGTTGCCGATTAATAGCCGAATTTGAGAAATTACGCGAATTGATTTGAACCGTTTTCGTCAGTTACCCCGTGACCTGGTGACGTTAACCCGTGGAAAACCCGGAACCCCGTGGTTACCCGCCAAGTAATATGAATTTAAAATTTTAGGTTATGATTTAGTGCAAGAAAATATATCATTCAATATAAAATAGAAATTATTTATTAATAAAGGCATCAAACATTTAACCAAACAATCATTTGAAAATATTTATTAATGAAGTCTTACATTTTTATTCAGTAATTTTTAATTAAGTAACATCAAAATTTTATACCTTACCCCTGGTAGCTGATGTCCAAGTCCAGTATTACTATTCTATTTGTGTTGTATTGAAGCTAGATATCTGAATTTTTATACAGATATGTGTTAAACTATTTAGAAATTAGTCACCGTATCAGTTTTTACCTTAATGTCCTAGTTGGAATTTTGGATTTGGCAGGTGACATTTTTTGTTACGCTTATTCCAGAGGATCTAATAACTCTAGCTACTTGTACTTCTGGTTCCTAGTGTATTTTGATATGCAGAAAGTTACAATAAGTTACAAGGCACCCATGTGAACATCTCAACGATGAACCCTAATATTTACATGGGTTTCCGGATGGAAATTGAAAGTATATCAATTGAGAAAAATTTAACTTCAAATATTGTTTCATTATTGTAAAAAAAATGTGCGTGCAAAAGATCAGCTCTTTAGGTATATTAGTTTCTGAATGAGAGCAGCAACAAAATTTGAAAATCAGTCATCGTGTTCAAAATAACTTGTAACTTTTAAAAGTCAAAATTCTTAAGAATGCATTAAGAAAAATGACAAAGTTATTATAACTTTCTACATATGTAAATACTAAACCAGAAATACAAGTGTCTAGAGTTATTAGATCCTCTGGAACAAACCTAACAAGAAAAGCCACCCGCCAAATCCAAAATTTCTCATAGCCCTCGAGCTGACAATTCCAACCAGGACATTTATGTAAAAACTGATACGGTGACTAATTTAAAAATAGTTTAACAAATATCTATACAAAAATTCAGATATCTAGCTTTTATATAACACAGATAGAATAGTAATAATGAACTTGGATGTCGACTACTAAGACTATGGCTCCTATTTAACTTAAGTCACCAACATAACCAAGACGTAGACTAATGTTTAATATCACTTAATTGAAAAATAATCAATAAAAATATAAGCCTTCATTAATAAATCATTTTGATCTTATATTGAATAAGTGTTATTATACTGCATCATAATATCCTCAAAAGGTTCTGTTATATGCGCGCACGCAAATTCGGCTTCCCGAGTTGTTGACAAGTTTTTTTGAAATTTGTGAGAAAAAATTTAACTGACTAGTTCAACTCATCTATTTTCCACCAAGGCGGCTGCAAGACGTAAATACTTGCTCTCTGACTGCTACTCTAGGAGTTGGGATGAATGATCCATCTTGTCTGATCTTCCTAGTACTTAGTATGCAACGAGTAAAGCGTTCTCGAAGGGTACTACGGGGAATTTCCCCTCTCACGTTAGTTTATAAGAATCAGATAATTCGTTGTAAATCAATTGAATTTAATATAAGTATACTTTCTTTAATATGAATATTATATTATTACTAGCAGAGTCACCTTACTCCTGACGTCGCTTGGTTGATTAGGTATATGTATTTATATTTATAGCTCTAAAGAAAATTAAAAAGTAATACGATAATAATAATGACTATAAAAAATTTTAATGAATTTTCAATAACAAAATTGTATGCCACGTTCAATTTCGATTTCGATGAATCAGCAACTATGGAGAATTATTTAAGTAGCATGAGTGAAATATGTAAATTCAATAATGCTAAACATTTCAAATTTGAAATATTAAGTGCTAAGAAGTTTTCTTATTGTTGCAATAGAGGAAACGTTGTATTATCTGACAATATCGCTTATCCTTAATGTTTAAAAGAATTAGTTTCTGGAAATACTAACGGAAGTAAACACTTTTTAAATAATATCAGACAATATAATAATACACTTGCCTTCGCAAGTTTTGGAGCTAGATTTTACACACTTTTCGGGAAAGGCCCTTAAGTTATTCTAATAAGTGGTCGAATTTTTCACAATATTTATACCTTACATCCAGACGAAAACAAAGCCAGAAGATATATGCAACTATACATCATTGATAATGAAATTGCCTCGCAATCACGATTACAAACTAATGTGTCATGTTCTTTAATGCTCTTTAAATATAATTATAAGAGGCATCATTGTGCATTTATAAAAATGAGTCAAGGTAATAATGAAAACGAAAGTGAAGAAGAAAATTTCAACTACGATAAAATAAAGCAATATTTAAGTACAAAATATGTAAGCCCTTAAGAAGCAATATATCGTCTACTACAATATGCAAAGTACGTTTTATCACACGTAATTTACAGATTAGCTGTACATTTAAAAATGAACAGTTTGTAGTCTTGAAGGAAGGATCAGAAGAAGAGTTGATTAATAAAAACTTAAACACAACTTTGACTGCATGGTTTGAACTAAATGCAAACGATTCGCAAGCTAGACAGTACTTGTATGTTGATATACCATATTTTTACGTTTTCAATGAAAAATCATAAAATGGACACCAAGAAAAAGAGTTTCAAAGCCAATTATAAGTAGAATGTACTTTGTAAATCCAAAGGATCGTGAAAGATTTTTTTTAAGATTATTATTATTACATGTAAAGGGGGCTCAATATTATAATAAATTCAAAGCATTGGAAAATGTTACATACGCAACATTTCATGAAGTAGTTGTAGCTAGAAAATTAATAACCACCGATGAAGAATGGGACGAATGCTTGAAATAATCAATCAAGGCTGAATTTCCTAAAGCTCTGTATAACCTGTTTGGTTATATATGCGTATTTCATAACCCAGTAAGTGTTAAAGAATTATTTGAAAAATAAGTAGCATATTTTTACAGTCCATTATTAACTAAAGAAATACGTCAAATACGTGAAAATATCTTACTGAAACATATCAATTCTATTTTAACAAGTCACGGGTATACTCTGAGGATGTTAAGGAACCAGTTATGAAGAATTTTATGCAACAAATAAAATTGAAAATAATCCATTATACAATATAAGCGGTTTAACGAATAAACAACGTGAAATTTTCGATGCAGTAATAAATAGTATAATTAATAAAGCTAATCAAGTGTAGTGTTTCTTGATAGATGGACCTAGAGGTAGTGGAAAATGCTACTTACTAAATACAATTATTTCTCATTTAAATAAAGAAAAAATAAGTATTTCACCTGCAGCATAAACTAGTATAGCAGCAAATTTATTAATAAATCAAAGAACTTCACATGTAATTTTTAAATTAAAATTGAATATAAATGAAGATTCAACGTGCAGCATTACTCCCAATTCAATATATAGAAAAAATTTGGAATAATCACAATTTGGGATGAAATAACAATGACATCAAAAGATTATCTTTAGCGTCCTTCTTTCCGGATCAGCGTCCCTCCAGTGACTAAATTAAAGACTCATGTAATAATGACATTTAATTTGGTGTCAAAGTAATGGTTGTATCAGGTGACTTCTGACAAACACTACCTGTTGTCAAACATGGCAATTGAATAAAAATTATTGAAAATTGTGTGAAAAATAGTCATTTATGGAGTAAATTCCAAATAATGACTATAAAAGATAAAATGAGAGTTAGTAAGTGTCAGAGTTTAAACAATGGCTATTAAAAATTGGAGATGAAAAATATTCCAACAAATTAAAAATGAACAATGATATAACTTTACTCTCAACAGAATTATTATCAACTTGCAATGGCCCATTCATAACTGAGGCTCGTCCCCAAGTCCGCTCTCTCGAGATACGGCCCTGCGGACCAAACTATCGATCGATAGTTTGGACTAGCGCGCTTCGGGTGCGCGCTATCTCTCTCGCTCTCATGCTTGACACGCCGCTTCGGCCGGCCTCGGGTCTTTCCGGATAACGCGTAAGCGCGGCAGCAGCTTTCGGCATATGGAATTTCGTTTCTGCGTCGCTGTTCTCAGCGGCTAGTTCTCGCCGCCGAACTGACCGCGCGCTACCGGGAGCTCCGCGGCTCAGTCAGTACCCCCCCCAACCTTCAATAATGTATAATCGTTCCTCTCCCGCAATTACGCAGACAAAGAATGACGCAGTTGCAGCCAGCTCAGGAGAGTTTTGATAATATTCTCTCACAAAGAGAATACATCGTTTTAATCTAACATTTATTTTACTAACTGTGCACACGGGATTAAGTCGTTCAGACCAAACCGGGGAGAACACCTTGTGATCTCAGCACAAACATTAACAAATTAACCTGCCTCCTAAGGGACCTAAAAGTATAGCTTCGTAGTATCCGACTGGGATACGCCAAAGGTCGGTTCGGTTGTCCTAGGACGCTCATCGAATTATCTCCACGACTTCGTTGTTCTCTAACCTGTCATTATTAATTCACATCAAAATAACACATTTATTTCTATTTACGATATCACTTCAAAATCTTTCGCTTGTCTTTATCCTAACAGTACAATATTTTATCAGATCAATAGAACAACTTTAACCGTGTCTCAAAATGCAAACGTTTTGTTTTATTTCTTTGATATAAATACGCAGCATTTTTTGTCCTTTTCTGTGTACATCTAGGACCCATATAGAGGTTAAGACGTATTTCAATGCGCAGAGGTGATTACACGGTTGAGTACGCAAACAACGCGGGACGCTTGTATTTCACCTCATACATGCGTTATATGATTTTCGTCACAATAACCGAGAAGTTACTGGTTCCATCCCTAAATTCCTAGATATTATTTTATTCTATACAAGACAGTTGGATTAATGATAGTTTAATAATTTGTGGAGCCCTTGCCTGCGGCTACACGTTCCATACCTTCCGAATTAACTGTCGAGTTTGTAAACCAATGATTAATTTCGTATAATATATATTATTTTCACGATACAATAAATAAATGAATAAAGGCTGAGAGCCGACCCTAGCTTTTACAACATAAATATGCGAGTGTTTAATTACCTGGTCCCTATATGCTCCTCATTCTACACCACAAGCCTCCGATATTATAAGAAATTAATGTAATTATTTATGAAGTCGATCTCACAATTTTATCACTATTTCTGTAACATCTTATTAGTTTCATTATAATGAATTAGATCGCGTTTATTACTATGCCTATTATTTTTTTTTAAATCAGCAAATTCGAATATTTTTGTAGTCAGTTTTAATTACTACTGGACGAGCTTCGAGTAATCAGCAGAAATAGTGGATCTTTCAAATCAGTGATATAATTATCGAAATGTATGGAAATTGCTTTGATAATAATAATGCCAATAAACTTTGCAAAAGAGTAATTTTAGCGCCAAAAAACAATGATGTACTCAAAATTAATAATAACGTTTTAAATAATAAGATTTTCGCGTTTTTCAGCACGTAACCTAGTGTATTAAGACGACAGTAAAAAGGCATCACCAGCAAGACCAGAGAACGAGTATAACAGTCAGACGCCATCTTGAGGGATGCCGCGTCCTTTGAAAGCGGCGCTGACGCCATATTGGTAGATACGTGTACGGATTGTGAGTCACGGTTAAACGGTTGATATTGTCATAATTAAATTCAAAGCTAGCTATTCTCTAAATCAATTCAGTTATCGATTATGAAAATTGTTATTTATTGACGTCGTTTAGCAGCAAGTAATATCACGAGATTGATTTCTAAATAAATTATTACGGGTAAACTTGTGTATGACTAATCATATTCCGTACTGGGGGTTGAAGAATATACAAATTATCGTTATCCAGAGTAAACAGTGTGTTAAGAAACTTTATTTCTACACCTTTGCCACGCCAAGCGTAGCCGCATCCATACCTATACTTTGTCCCTCTCTGTAGATGTAAGAGTCCGCGGTAGGAAGATCGAGTCAGAAACAAGTGTAAATGATTGTTAGCTTCACCGAATAGGTTGTAAAAAGCGCAATATCTCAATATATAATATAAAGAATTAATCTATTTGGAGATTTAAAAGCTATTCAATTCCACACATAAGTTTAATTGAGATCGATATAAACAAAGGTAGGATCTTTTAAAATTAATATTCATATAACAAGAGGAGAAAAGAAAGCTCAAGATTGGCCAGGCAAAGAGAAAACCGACCATTAAAAGAAGATTCATTAATTCGTGTTACTTGAAATCATTATTGTAAGTGGCCTTAAAAACTACGCAACACAAGAGAATTCAGGTGAAGCAAGGATTTGAATTATCCTCTATCTTGAAGCGGTTTACGTAGGCTCGAAAGCACCCATGTTTGCTCAAAAACTGCGTAAAGTAGTAATTCACTTTCCCGTGTCGTCTATTGGTTTAGCCAAAAATACGTGGTATATAGGGTGTCATTTTAATCTTTAATCTCAATTATCTCGTTGACAAAGCATGGCAGCGAAAAAAGTTTCGGATAAAAGTTTTAGGATTTTTCCCTGGCTATCTGATGATGACCTTGACAATGGCATTGAGCGTGACCTTCAAGGTCATTTGAAGGTCAAGTCCATTTTTTCAAATAGAAATCCCTACTTTTGGCACCAGAAATGAAAAGAGCGGATAATTTTACGTTTGAATATGACCTTGCCTTGACCTCAAATTCAATGGTCAAGGTCATTGGTCAACCAGTACAACTGGTTAGCTGAACTCGAATGCATTCAAGGAGAAAATGTTACCCACAAAAGTTTTCAGTTTTCTTCCCGGCTGACAAATGGTCATCTTGTCACTTTGACCCTGTCGTTAAACAGGACCTTCAAGGGCAGTTCAAGGTCAAGTTGATTTTGAAATGGAAAACCCTACTTTTAGCCCCATAAATGAAAAGAGAGGGACATGCGTTCAAAAATGAAAAAATTTTCAATATTTCCAGAAATTTTCAATATTTTCTAAAATTTTCGTAATTTTTTCAGTTTTTAAAAATTTTCAAAATTCTTGATGTAGTTAAGTCATTCCATTATTTTGTATTAGTGTCAATTTTTAAAATTCTTGACGTAGTTAAGTCATTCCATTATTTTGTATTAGTGTCAATTTTTGAGAGTGAACTACTCTTAACAGTTATGTACATAACAAATTAGTGCAGAAAAGCTTAATCGTGTTTTTTACTTCTTGTAAATCGATAATTATTATTGAAAAAAATCTGTTTCCCCGTTTACTGGTCTGTAACAGATTATTTTGATTTTGATCATGGCTTATTATGGTCCCAACGAAATCGTTGATATGATCATGATTTTGGGAGAAAGTCGAAATAATTATGCAGCTGCTGCCAGACTTTATGCTGAACGCTATCCCAATAGGAGACACCCAAATAATATTACTATTCAAACCTTAACTCAGAGAGCTCGAAATGGAGCTTTTGTTCGTCAACGCCGTCACCATGAATACGACGAAAACGATCCTCGTGTTATTACTCATCTTGATCCTCACATTAGTACTCGACAAATAGAAAGAGAAATAGGTATACCTCAATCAACAGCATCCCTAATATTGAGAGCGAGAAGATATCATCCTTATCATATAACATTAACACAATAGTTGACTCCAAATGATATGATTTTGCAAGTACGTTTTTGTCGATAGGCAATACGAATGATTCAACAAGATCAAAACTTTTTCAGGCACGTTCTTTTTTCAGATGAATCAACATTCAGAAATACTGGAGAATTGAATAGATATAATTGCCATTATTGGTCAGATGAAAATCCTCATTGGTTCAGGCCCATAGACAATCAACACCGCTGGAGTGTTATGGTCTGTTGTGGAATCATCAATGGCTATTTGATTGGTCCTTATTTCTTTGAAGAGAACGTGAATGGGGTAAACTTTTTGAGATTACTTCGAGATATTTTACCTGAATTACTAGAAAATGTAGATCTAGCAACAAGGCTAAGAATCTGGATCCAATTAGATGGAGTACCACCACATTATGCACGCATTGTTCGTGATTATTTAAACACCCGCTACAATGACAGGTGGATTGGGCATTCACCTCGTTCACCTTGTTCACCTGATTTAACCTCTCCCGATTTTTACTTATGGGGATATCTTAAGAATGTTGTTTATGCTCAATGGCCAACAACGCGAGATAATATGATCGAACACATTCGTACAGTTTGTGCATCAATCCCTCGAGATGTTCCACTTAGAACCATAAGACAATTCAGAGCTCGACTTGATCTTTGCATCCAACAAAACGGCGGTAATTTCGAACAATTAATCAATGGTTAACTCCAGTTAACATTCCATAAAAATACCAAAAAAATAACAAAAAGGGAAAAAAAAACAAATAAACACATAAAAGCAAGTAAAAAAACACATTAAAACTAATACAAAATACAAAAAACAACAAAAATAATACAAAAAAAAAAATAAATAAATAAAACAAATGAGATGCTAAATCCTTTTGACAACCTCATCGATGGTGCATCCTGGGTTCGGCAGATGTCAAAGGTAATTTCCGCATAAAAGATGATTTGTTTCCAAAATCACATGCCCGAACGTAAAATTTCCCGCTCTTTCCATTTCTGGTGCCAAAAGTAGGGGTTTCTATTTGAAAATATCGACTTGACCTTCAAATGACCTTGAAGGTCATACTCAATGACATTGTCAAGGTCAACATCAGATAGCCAGGGAAAAATCCTAAAACTTTTATCGCTGGCATGCTTTGCCAACGAGATAATTGAGATTAAAGATTAAAATGACTCACCCTGTATATTCTTTCGTTCTGTTGCTACAAATTCAATAGGCGGCATACTTGAAATAACGGACACTGCATCTTCTGATATGGTTCGGTAGGCAGAAGAGACCCGTAATGCACTTCCTTTATAAACTGTTAAAAGCTTTCGTACATAGGACTTCACCAACATAGCGTCCGCCTATATTGGGGCACCGTATAACATAATTGATGTAGTAGCACTGGCTAGGAATAACCTTTGACTCTGCATTGGCCCACCTACATTTGCTGCCTTATTGCTCACCCTCTTGAGATGCTGCTTAAACGTTAGTCTGGCGTCCATAGTGATTCTCAGGTACTTAATAGTCGGCTGATAGTCTTTCTCGTGTACGTCCACTGCCAACGTTAATGTCTCTATTTTCGTTCTACTAGATTTAAGGATAGCCTCCGTTTTATGGCTATCAAGCTCAAGTCCAGTCGGCTTTAGCCAATCGTGGAATATACCTACTGCCTCGTTAGAGATTTTCGTCACCTCTTTCTTTTGCTTTGCTACTACCACTACTGCAATGTTATCTGCAAACCCTACAACCGTTGCCCCTTCGAGTAGCTCTAGCCTAAGTACTCCATCGTACATGATGTTCCACAATAATGGGCCAAGCACTGATCGTTATGGGACCCCTCCAGTTACTTGATGGGTTTCGTGCCGCTCTCTGTGTCATACAAAAGGGTCTTTCAGGTAGTCAGACATAATCCTTTTTATATATGTGGGTACCTCTTTTTTCTGTAGTGCCTTGTGTATCTTGCCCCAGCTGGCTAAGTTAAACGCATTTTTAACATCTAGTGTAGTAACAGCACAGTACTTCTTGGATTATCCTTTCCATCTTTTTCCTTCTATTGCAGTTCTAGCGGTGTCGACTACTAAGCTTACGGCGTCATAAATGGAGCGTTTTTTCCTAAAGCCGTATTGATATTTCGCTAGTCCGCCTGGTTTTTCAATGACTGGATCCATTCTAACGCCGACTGTGCGCTCTAAAATCTTGCCCGGGGTGTCCAGAATGCAAAGTGGTCTATGAATTGCACAAGTTCCACAAAGACATCAGGGCGTGCCTGTATAGCTTGTTTCAATGCAATATTGGGTATGCCATACAAACCTTGAGCCTTGTTGTTCTCAATTCTTTTGCATGCATCCAGTAATTACTTAGTGGTGATTGTTTGAATAATTTTTTCATTTGCCTCCCCTTCAGAAATAGCTGTGACGGTGTGGTCACAATACGGTCCTGCAATTTCGGGCTTTTAGGAGGGGGGATATAAACTCCCTTTATCTTCTTCATTACCACTTAGTACGGTCGCCCCCAGGGGTACAGCTCAACCTCCTGTAACTCTTTCAGGCACCGTTATTTTTTCTCTCGGATTTTCCTTTTGAGTATCCGTCAGGCATTCTTCATTTATTTATTTAGGTCTACTATTTCTCTTCCACGACCAGTCTTGTAGTATTTCTTCCGAGCCCGCTCTTCTCGTCTTATAGTTTGATGACACTCGCTGCGGGCAGCGTCAATTTCTTTATCCCACCAGTATACTGGTGGTCGTCTATTGTTGGGAGCCCTCCTTGGCATTGTTGCAACGCAGGCTCCGGTAATATTTCCTATTACCTGCTCGACCTTATCATTCGCAGATCCAAACAGCTGTATTTCTTCTAGAGCCAGCAGGAATGTCTCCTTATCATAATCCTTCGTTTTCCAACCGACTTTTTTTGTCGTTGCCCTCCCGTTGGATCTCTGCTTTGATATCCTTATAGTCGTATCTCCATTATTATCGCTTTGTGGTTACTATTTGTGTAATGATTGCTTACCGTCCACGATCTAACTAAGCCAATCAGGCAGCTGCTAACAAACGTGAGATCTATGATGGACCCTGCATCTCCTCTTTGAAATGTGTAAGAACATCCCTGGTTAACTAAGACTAAGTTAAGGAGGGCGAATGCTTCCAATAGCGCTCGTTCTCTTTCGTTCGTCCTTTGGCTGCCTATTCTACTGCCTAGCCGTTAAAATCGCCTGCTATCAGTATCGGTTTTCTTCCTACAGCATCCTATACGAGCCGGTTTAACAATTGTCTGAATTATTCTATCGATGTGTTAGGAGAAGCATAGCAGCTATAAATGTGTACGCCTGCGACCTTTGTGCGTACGAATCCTTCATTACATTGTCATTTTGTCCTGGAAAGCGGCGTCACCGCATGCCCATATCGCCGCTTTACCAGTTCTGTCCATATCTCACAATAGTTTGTCCAGGTCTCTGTATTGTTAACAGACGATGGAAACGTCAATTTCTGTCTTACAAACATACTGGCTTAGTAAGTCCTGTGCTGCAGTCCTGCAGTGATTTATATTCAACTGTACTATTTTCATTTTCTTCTATAAATAATAACAAATAATGGCAAAGAATATGGGATATTATCTGTTGGAATTCGGATATTTTTATAAGTTATTATTCATAATTATTTGTCATTATTTTTTAATATTTACCATTATTTATTCGTATTATAAAATATAGATTAATTTCGACTATAGCATATGTGGAGCAGAATTAAACATTATAAAGTATCTAAATTATTATCTTAATATTCAAAAATATAGCATACTTTCACATAAAAACTGGGAATTCTTTTCTATTTGAAAAGAAAGCTTTGTATTTGATCCTTCATTATTAATTATGGTGATATCTGTATATAAAAATAATAATTTAAAAAATGTAACATTAATTGAGCATATATATGCTAGTCAGATCTTAAGTCTACAATCTGAAGGTCTTGGGTTCAAGCCTAAGGCTCAACAATTTTTTTAAATACACAATAATAATTAACTAGCGCGCCACACGCGGCCTTAAGGCCACAGTGGCTTGCCGGTTTGCATCGCTTCGCGCGAGCGTCAGGCAATCAGTTAAAACTTCTGGGCAAGATGGGAGTATCACACCAAAATTATTAATCAATTATATGTACCAAAAATCGTTTATGGGTTTGTTGTTGATGTATAAGCGTTTTGAAGCAATGTTTGTAGAGATAAAAAATTGTTTTTTTTTTTTATATATCTACTACTTTTATATTTAAGGTTTTCATGTAAAACGCATAGCCTCAAAGATTTATGATGAATGCTGATTTATTGCTATAAAAAATAGATTTTGGCCTGTTAACTCAAATTAAAAGCATTTTCACGCATAAGTGTGAGTAGAAAAAAGTTGTATTTCTTCAAGATCTACAACTTTACTCTTTACCTTTTTTTTGCATAATGCATAGAATTCGAGTTAGAGCCAAAAAGCCGTTTTTAGCAATAAGAGTCTTAGAGATAATCGTGTAACACAACAATTATTATTATAAAAATACAAATATTGAATAAATTATGCCCGCGTTTTAAAAAAACGTAGAAGATCGGAATAAATAAAAAATTAGTTTTTAGATTGGTGCAAGAGACTCCTCCTAAAATTTTAGCCCGATCAGTCGAAAATTGCGTGATATCGCATCTTACATATTTTTCAATGACAAAACTATAAGGCACTTCCGTGTCCCAGTCATGCCTAAAAATGTGTTTGTAGAACAAAATTTTAAAAAATAATTACAAATACAATAAAAATCATGTTACTTATTACTATTAATTTCCGGAAAAAAAATTCTAACATAAATGAATGATGTTGAATAATTTTGATTAATTAGAAAGAAAAAATATTGAACAAAATCAAATTGTAATAAATAATGGCAAATAATATGTCTTAATCTGAACTACCAGTAACTACTACTACTTATATATACATATATATATATATATATATAAATATTTGTATTTATAAATGTCTGGATATATATCTATATATATATATATATATATAGACACATACACACACACACACACACCTGTACGACTGCATTCGTGCACTCATACAGACGACGTATACCAAACCCGATTGCGACATTGCGAAACCGATCGCCGACCATCGGAGCGAGTACTTTGATTTACGAGTCAGCATTTCTTATACTCGCGTATTACTGACTTACGTTTGTACATCGTCGTTGCCCGTCAGGTGTTGATTGGTCGATCGTTGCCGCGTTTCACGTCGTAATTTCACAACTCCTTGAATCGTCACCGAGGCTTTAAAAAGCCAGGAAACGATCCAAGGAGCGCCTTTTGTACAAGTAACCTGTCGTCGTGTAACTGTTCCCGGTTAGGGAGTACGAGTGCTATACCTCTGCACTCATCGCCTATTGAGTGCCTAGAAAACACTCAAACTCTGTGAACAAGTTTCAATAGAACTCCTTGTTTTCTGGTTTGAGAGTCTGCATCGTGCAACAGGCGAAGGGCCCGTCGATAGCAGACCGACGCTAGTGAGAAACCATAGAGCAAATTAGATTAACAGTACATAAATTAGCCACGAGTAATCGTGTAGAGTAAGATCAATTAGCATCTGTCGTGCCACGAAGGACTATCCAGTTCCAGGTTACAAATTAGAACGAATATACTGTAAGTTAAGTTTAATTGTACCAACGTCAAAGTAACTATAAGATACGAACGCACTAAGCAATAACATCTTGTAAGAAACTGTATTGTCCGCTGAGTTCTGGGTTGTTCCCAATAAAACAAAGATAACAATTTAATCAGTTTCTACAATTATTATTCTATTAATTAAGAGTAATCCATAAAACAACCTAAATCCTAAAGAAGTAAATAGAAGGATAATCAAGTGCCTACAACATCAATAATCACAAAGGTAAGAACTCCAGGACATCCATAACGTCCGCGCGTAAGTATAAAAGCGGACTCATTATCGTCCACTAAAAGCGGACAGACTACAATGCGCGCACGACAGTGTCCGCGCATGTCCCACCAACGCGACGGTCACGCGTCCACTTATGCTTTTATATATATATATATATATATATATATATATATATATATATATATATATGGGGGTGTTTTTGTTAAAAGTGGTCTAATGGGGGTGGGGGGGGGGGGGGGGGGGGGGGGTCGCCCAATCAGCCCGACGATTTTGTATGTTAAAGTACATTAGAAAAAAGGGTTATTTCTAAAATTTTAGCCCTCTAGGTGCCTCCTAGCTCCCGTGATAAATTATTGAATTTTCGAAAATCGTGAAAAAATGGCTATTTTCAAACATTTGCACAGGGTTACCTAATCAATATTTTTAAGCCAAAAAATAGGGATCTTCTCGTTATAACGTAAGCTTTCTAGCAAAAGATTCAGCTTAACTGGGGCAGAAAGTCTTGAGATACGAGGGTGAAAACGTAGCGATATCGGAAAACTAGGCTGTCTTATAAGGGCTGTAACTTTGGCTTCGACCAATGAGAATGAGCTCACCAAAAAAGGAATTGAAGGCCTTTCTGAGACGAAAACTTTAAGAAATTTTTTTGCTCCGAAAGCCTCAAAATTAAAGTATGCCAGTACTGCGCAACCGTCCGTCCTATAACGCGAAATATGGTTAAATAAGGCCCTGAACCCCAACTTCGAGGACTTCGCAGATATGCTAAAACCCAAATAAACAAAACCAAAATAATTACATCTCTTTCTACTATATTCGGACTGTCTTTCCTGAAAATTTGAGCTAGATTGGGGCAGATAGACCTGAGATATACGGGTGCCAATATGGCGATTTCGTAAAACTAGGCTGTCTTCCATGGTCTATAACTTTTTATTGGAATGATAAATTTGAGATTTTCAAAAGGGAAATTAAAGATTTTTCCAAGACGAAGATTTTAAGACTTTGAGAGCTCAAATCGACTTCAAAACAAAAACAAAAAATGGCATGCGATCGAAGATACGCAAAAAGTGCAAAAAATGAGTGTTTACGTTTTGCCCTACAGAAAAGACCCCTTTAAGTCTTAGGTTCTCGGACTTTTTTTGCTAGAAAGCTGACGTTATAACGAGAAGATCCCTATTTTTTGGCTTAAAAATATTAATTAGGTAACCCTGTGCAAATGTTTGAAAATAGCCATTTTTTCACGATTTTCGAAAATTCAATAATTTTTCACGGGAGCTAGGTGGCACCTAGAGTGCTAAAATTTTAGAAATAGCCGTTTTTTCTAATGTACTTTAACATACAAAATCGGCGGGCTGATTGCCCCCCCCCCCCTCCCCCGACACCGATTTGACGAAATTTATAGGAATGACCCATATATATATGGTAAGATTTCTTACAAAAATTCTGTCATTATAATAGGCACAGTTGCAAATGAATTAGGTGTCGATATAGAAACTTTAATACATAACAAATTATCCTTCAACAGATCGCGGGCTGAAATTCGAAAAAAGATAGCTAAGAACGTAAAAAAATTGCTGATGGATAAATCTATACCACATTTGATCATGCACTGAGACAGAAAACTTATTCCAGATGCGATAACATGTAAACAAATTGATCGTTTACCCATCCTGATGTGCAGTGGAAATATCGAAAAATTTGTTAATGTGCCTGGATTCGAAGATTGAAAAGGATCAATGATAGATAACGCTGTTTATCAAGCATTGAATGACTGGGGACTGACACATTTAACGCGAGGTGTGTGCTGCGATACAATCTCAGCAAATTTTGGGGACAGATCTAGTGCAGCAGTAATTTTAGAGGTAGTTGATTGACAGAGATTTGTTATATTTCGCGTACCGTCATCATATGCTCGAAATTTTATTAGCTGCAGCTTTTGAAGTAAAAGTGCCAGGTATGAATGGACCAAATGTACCAATTTTCCAAAAATTTAAAAACGAATGGTCTATCATTAAATCAGCAAACTGTAAAAACGGACTGAGTAAATTTCATAAAATAGTACATACAAAAGCAACCGCTTAGAGATGATTACAACGAGTTGCTGGAGTTAAGCTTATTATTTTTGGGCATTGCGGATAATATACAGATTTGTAAGTCTGGAGCATGATATCACGCTCGTTAAATGGCAAAAGCCATATACTCTCTAAAAATATTTTTACTGAGAAAGGCATTCAAATTAAAAAAGCACGAAGAAAACAACTTTTGCAGCATACGTAAATTTGTTGTTTTTGTGTATATCGAACCATGCTTTATATCACCTTTGGCAGTTGCAGCACCCATAATGATCTGAAATTAGTAAAAACTTTAATTGAGTACGAGTCAATCAATGCTAATATTTTAAAAGCTGCTCTAAATAAACTTAAAAACTATCTATGGTAATTGCCTACTGTGCTCTTACATGTGCTCTTTTATTTTTCGTTGAAAGAGTACGAGTTAGCGTAAAATAAAAAAAGGTTAAAGCATGCAAATTATGATGTTCTGTTCTGTTACTCAATTGAGCTGTGTGCGCGACGTATTACGACAGGCTGGGCCTGTGTTTTTTAGCTGTCACCCGAATTGCTTGCGGTCCGCGAGGATAACGAGCGATGCGTCAGCGCTCGCTGATTGGCTCGCGACATGCGGAGGAGCACTCAGCGCGCGCGGTGACAATCAACGTTTTCGCGCCAAGGTTGACAGTTAGCTAACAGTATGTATTGCTTTTCTTTTATCCTCTCTTACTCTTTTTTTTTTTTGTTATGATCCAACTATATTCTGTGCTTTACTACAATCTTTTTACTTACTTGATTTTCTCTTACTTTATTTTGTTTTTCTTACATTTATGTTTCCTCTCTCGTTTATGTCACATATTTCCTCTCTTGTCCTTACGTTTATATCTCTATATCATAATAGATTTTCCAGTTTTTTAAAGTTTCTTTTTCTCTCCTCTCTTATATATACCATCTATACCTACAAGTCATCACTTTTACTTTGGTGCACGCCTTTATGTATTCCTTAGATTTTATTTTCAGCCACTATACTTTGCCCTCTTTCCAGCCTGTTGTTATAATCAGCAGCATATTTCGTTTTACTCTCCTATTTTGTCTTTCTTATTATACTTCTCTTTTTATAAGCTACTCTTTCAAACAGTACTTCCAAAAAATTCCTTCCTTGTCTTTAACCATGTCTCCTGCCAGCACATTATACCTAACACTTTTTATATATTGATACCTTTTCATGCACCCCTTTTATCTATGCCACATTTTAACTAATTATCCTTATCTATATTTTTCCCTTTTCCCTCTCTCCATGTCACGCTTTTTATTCTAATCCAAAATAGCACATAACAGCCCTTTCCTCCCTTTTTTATTTCTCCTTATATTTTTTTCCTTCTAAGTAATCTTGTGATGTGTAAATTCTGAACCTTTCAACAGTGCTTTCCGTTAAAAATATTTCTTTATCCTCTTATCTTCCGTATTTAGACTTTAGCCTTTCTACCGCATTTGAGCATATCCTTTTAAGGATTTACTTCTATCCTAGCTTGCATTTTTGTCAATTGTCTATTGCTGTCTTATCCTAAGTTCTTTCCTGCTAATCTTAAATCACTTTATTAACTTTTTTCATTGGCCTTCCTCCTTCCTCTACCTCACATTTTATTTCTTTTCATTGTTACTTCTGCGAAGCTGTGCCTTCCAACATAGGTGCGCAAAACCTAGTGCCTCATAAGCACTATGATTTTTCTTTATTCTTAGGATTTGGCCCTATCACCAATGTTTAGGAAAACGCGGAGAGGGGAAAATAATTATACTCAATAAGTATTACCGTACTTTATATCGCTTGTATATCGCTTAACCCTTCTCTACAACGCGGTGGCTGCAAGGCTCCCGCGCACAATGTAGCCTTTCTTCAGGTAAACGAGAAGTGACGGAGCAGTGGCCGCGGCGGACAAAAAGCACAACGCATGTCGCTGATTTGCGAGCGAGGGACGCGATAAGACGACAAGCAACGTTGGCGCAGCATCAGCACCTAATCATCTCGACAAGGTATTCAAGTCGGCCCGCGCACCGTAAGACAGCCGATGCAGGTGGCGGAGCCCTTCGTGGGATCTGCTTACGTAAGTGTCTGATGCAGCAAGACCAGCGCAATAGCAGTTCGGCCGCACGAACGTCAAAAGCAATAACTACAGCGTCTCGCGTTCGTATTGACAAATGCCACCCGAGTCTTCTCCGACAGTGTGTCCGCACGGATATCTGTGCGCATTTGCGACCGCACGAGGCGTCATCAGCACGTGAACCAATATTGCTACAAGCGAGCGGGCCGTTAACACGGCCGCTCCTGAACGGATGTGTTCCTGGTACTCTAGCTTCGCCTTAGTGACGATCTTTGACTCAACTTTTCTCTCGAGAGGATTTTCTTTGTAAGGTCAGTAAGTCGTTTCCTTCCTCCGGTCAAACCCGACTCGCGAGTTAAAATCAGTTCTACGTTTCGGTCTCGCAGACGGTCCGGGTTATTGTTACGTCCGAATGAGCGCAACTCACCAATATACTTACGTGTGCCG
>QLSS01000087.1:400080-436017 GCA_024372645.1 Trichomalopsis sarcophagae
TGCGTGTAGTGGAATTTAGGATTTCCTTACGCCTGTACTTTTCTATGTTTCATTACATCGCGTTTATGTGCGTAATGGAATTGTGAATTCCATTACATTATCTCGCGCGTGCACTGGTTACCTTCGGATAGCTGCCTTTCTCTTTAGCTTTGTGTTTCCGTCCCAAAGAAAGGGCTATCTTGTTTATTTTTCAAATTACGGGTGATCTTATCGAGTAGAAATAAGAATTTAGGAAAAATCGTAGAATAGTATCTGGCGCCGGTACCTGGGCGCACCAGGCGTAAGGTGGTCGGGCATCTTAGAATATGTCGACAAAAGTGTGAGAATGAGAACGTAACGAAGTATTTTATTAAATGTGTGTACTGGTTATTTCTCGAGCCTTGAGGCGCGTGCGAGTCACCCGGGGTATCTCTTTATGTACGGATATCTGTTTGTTACGACTGTCTGTGTTTACGGGCTATCTTATTAATTAGTGCGGATTTCTGTTTGCAATTGTAAAAGGTTTAAATAGAATATAGAGTATCGTCTGATCACCCACGTGTTTTGATTCTCCCCAATCACCATCTTTTCTTACCGTTGTTGGGGCTGCAGCTAGCCTATATGGGACATTCCACGTTAACCCGTGAAAAATTTTTTCAAATTTCAACCAAACTTTGCAACCTTGTTGTTTGTTATCTTGTCGTTGTTTGGCTAAAAACTAATTGAAAAATAACAAAAATGCTATAACTAATGTTACAAAGCTTGACATAATCTCCACGACGTCTAAATTCGAAGGTTTTATCATAAAGAACATGTACAATTTTTTTTCAGAATTTTAAACCTTGGCGTAGTTTTACAACATGATTTTTGGTTATACAAAGGTGAGCAGTTTATTCAAAACATGATATATATGTCATAAAAATATTTTTTTCAAATTCTAAAGGAAATTTAAAAGAACAAAAATGTCTATGTTTTTACCGAAATGTAGGGAAAAAGAGAGAAAGATCCAGCCGAAAACCGTATGCGCTATACCAGGAAGAGAGAGCACGACTCGCTACCGCACTACTACAGACGCAGCGCCACACACACACTAGGCCGAGCTCACCGCCTGCTACTAACGCAAAAGAGGCGAGCAAGGAGAAGTTGGCTGCCCGTAGGGAGAGCTGAGCTCAAGCATCTCGCCGCGCACGGAAGAAGCCACGCGTATATGTGTACGAGGCTTTGAGAATGTTAAGCGCCGAGAAAGTTTAATCGTGAGAATGAATGTTAACCTATCTATGTACTTGACAGACAAGTCGAGTTGATTCTTATATGCGAAGTAAACAAATAATGTTATTTTGCCTAAAAAGTGTATGCGCGTAATCATACGTAAGCCTTCGGTAGCCGCGGTAATGACTTGCTCACTTAAGGTTTGTAAAGAGAGCGAAGTACTTGAGAGCTGTGATGAAAACGAAACACTAGAGTATTGACCATCGATCGAGACAAAGCTCTCCGGTATTGCAAATAACTTTACATACAGATTTTTCGGAAGTGGAAAGAGTCATCCTACTGCCAGGTAGCAAATTCATGCCTTTGTAAAAGACCAGTTAAAACGCCGGTTTGTTTGTCAGAAAATTCGGCCGTGAAACATGGTATGTTTGTTGTATACGGGAGTGTTTGAAGTTCTTCTCAGCCGGAGTGTAAAGTAGGGTTGCTTGTAAAGTCGAAAATTAATAAATTGAAAGCTTAGTGTAATTAATGCTGATTTTGATTTAATCATTTATTCCTGTCTTTCCGTGGTGAATCTCCTCAGAGTAGAGTCTCTCAGCTATGCAAAACTACGACCTGGGCCCGTTCATTAATTCGGTCGTGAAATTGTGGAAGTATTAACGTTGATACATTATTTTCTTAGTAATTAAGCATAGTATTACAATTATTTGCATCACTTATATTAAAAGGACGCTTTTTCTTGATCATCTTACATTAGATAACTGTAATCAAGTATCAGTCGTCGTAATATACGCGATTTTAATCCTATCGCGACCAGTAAAACAAATTAAAATACCTAACGAATAAATATTAAGTTTAAAATAATGTTGATAGTCACCGGATGTGACATCATCTTCACTAAAATAAAATATGACGTATTTATAAAGTAAAAAAGTCTTGATATACTTCATTTGCATAATACCAAACCTTTAAATAAGCCGTTAAATCTTTACCTTTTGTAAAGTGTAAATTTAATGGGTTATTTTCTAAAAGTATGATTTTAAGGTTTGCACATTTTAAATGTGTAATTTTGACGTTTAAAGCTTTGAAAAATGTAATTTCGAAGTTTACACCTTTAAAATAGTACATTACGATACGTGTGACTTAAATGGTTCTTGTTTACACGGCGCAGTTAGCGTCGTGCAAAACTGAACCATTTAAGTCAAGAGTATTGTATAAAATGTTATAGCACAGACTGCTAAAACCCACAAGTCTCACCTATTCGTAACTAAAGTAGTCCTTACTGGCACCGTGAGGTTAGCGCACGAGCGTAGCGAGTGTGATAAACACGGTGGAAAAAAGGACTACTTTAGTCACAGATAGACGCGACTTAACAGCGGATTTTAGCCATACTGTTCAATAAAGTGTATTTTTCACATTTACAACTTTTCAAAGATGTCAACTCGAAAATTTTACATTTTTTAGCGGCGATTTTTACCCTTTCGTATTTAGAGGATGTTGATTGTAATAAATCCATACAACTATAATTTTGATCTTCTCTAACCTAAAAAAAATTGATCATAGAAAGTATTTATCTATTATCACGTGTGCCGTGACGTGTACGCACATCACGGGTTTCGAATTACTATAA
Source organism: Trichomalopsis sarcophagae (assembly GCA_024372645.1). NCBI lineage: Eukaryota > Metazoa > Arthropoda > Insecta > Hymenoptera > Pteromalidae > Trichomalopsis > Trichomalopsis sarcophagae. The sequence goes on from QLSS01000087.1 coordinate 402,899, forward strand.
GAAGACGATTAGAAGAGTGCAATGCGGTGGCGGCCGTGGCGCGACGACAGAGTGTGTGCCTTGCAAGCCAGAGGATCTCGGTTCAAGCCCGGGGTCCGTCACTTTTTCGTTGCACTCTTCACTCGTAACACAATATTCGAGTATTTATTAGTTATTAGAAAAAAAGGGACATAAGAAAATTTAGTGCACGAATATTCTGAATTTCGTTAGTAGTTAATATTTTTAATGTGTTACCTACTTCACTAGATTGATCACTACTTTCTGTATTTTTTTCTCTGGGAGGTGCTCGTTTTAATGAAGCTCTATCTTTTATGTTAGAAACTGCTCTTCTGAATCCACCCTTATTGGATAAAGTGCTTAGTGATGCTTGCACATGTCTCTTGGAAGTTATTGACTGCAATTGTGGTTGCTCTTGTTCATCGCTTACTTCTGCAAGAGCAAATAGATCACCATAACTTTTTCTTAAGGAGTCGCTACTGGCAGCTTGAGCTTGCTGTAAAGCTTTTTGCATCCCTTCTAGTTGATAGAGTTGTAACTCTGATGCGGATATACAGTGCTGTCGCAACTGATCTAAATGCCCTAAAACTTGTTCTCCAGTAGGAAAACTGGATATTTGATTGTTTCTAGCATTAGAACGTTTTCGTTTGTTAGGACTTGTTGCTGGGTACCTAGTGCATAAAAATGTCGCTAAAAGATCTCCAAGTTGTTCTTCATACTCACGACACCAATATCTTAAAGCTGCCACCACAAAATGATCCCCGTCTATACTTTGCCTTGCCAACAGTTGTTTTAATAGTTCCTGCGTAGGCCTAAAAAATTATATTTATTATTTTTAATTTAGAAAGAATATATAAACCCTTTTTCAACATTTTTAATAACAAAAGTAACATTAAAATTTTTTATGATAACAAGGTTGCGGGTAGGATACGAAAAAAATGAAAGATCATAATTAATACTGATGATAATTAAAAACAATCCGCTGCTAACTTCAATAACAGTATGCTTTTTCCAAAAGATGTCATGATTAAAAGAATCGTTAAATATAATTTGTGAAATGCGTAAAAAAGAACTTTACGCATAAAAGAATATTTCGATACAAATGCGAAAAATTGATTCTATACGAGTGTGAGGTTTCTAAGCCGGGTGATGAATAAGTGAGAATCACACGAGTGCGGAATCCATTTACAAAAGTATATCGAATATTTATTTTTGTTATTTTACTATAGGCTATTTGACTTTGTTATTTTAGATTTACTAGGCGCATAAAATGCCATTTATTGCACGCGAAGAGTTCGTAAAATTGACTTTTACGCACACTGTATCGAAAAACAATACATTGTGCAACTGGAGGAGAGAGGAGCAAATTAGCACTTTATAGTGAAGTGACCGAAAATAAGAATGCAAAAACGTTATCTATGTTCAAAAATTTTAAAAATCTTTCGTGAAACCTTTTTTAATACCTCACATTTTTACAATTTTTACTAGCTTCAAACAACTAATGAAATGTTCTACTTTCTGAACAAATAACATCAAAGTATATTTTGTAACGGGGTTTTTGAAAACTTAATTGCACAAAAGTAAAGCGACAAGAATGATTTAACTCAACATCCCCGAGATCTTAATGTTCGTGCTCTACCACTGAGCCAACGACGCGCTCGTGTATAATCAGTTCTTTGGTAGGATATACTTAATGGACCTGTAGAGTATTAGCGAAAAATACAAAAGAATTTGAGTTGTCATGGTAAGCATATTTGGCCAAATATTAATTTTAATTTTTACAAAAAAATTAGAAAATAAACACTTTATTCAATCAAATGACTTCAAAATTTAATCAGCTCTTCGTTATGTTGTACTTGATCAATCTGTAAAGTTTCAGAAGAAATACAAATGCGTTTGGGCGTTATAATAAAGGAATTTTTTCTCCAAATTTTTAATGTTAAAACGTATTTTTTTAAACACACTTTATTATAGTAAATCGGTTCCAAAATCCAATCAGTGTTTTGTTAAGTTATACTTCATGAAAAATATAGTTTCGTTCAAGAGTTATCGTGGTAAGCTTTTTTGGGCAAAATATGCCAGTTTTAATATTTAAGAAAAAATTAAAAAAAACACACACTTTACTTTAGTCGAACGGCTTCAAAACTTGATCAGTTCTATGTTAGATTGTACTTGATAAACCTGTACAGATTCAGCAAAAAGTACAATTGCATTCGGGAGTTATAATGAAAAAAATTTCATCAATGCTATTATCAATAAAAAAATTTTTATTGAAACACGCTTATCTTTGTGAATCAGGTTCAAAATTTACTCAGTTCTTTATTAGATCATACTTGATGAGCCTATTCAGTTTCAGCAAAAAATATAGATGCGTGAGAGAGTTATCGCGGTAACTATTTTTGTGCACACATGCACATACATACATACAGACATACATTTATCAAAAGCCACTTTTCCTGATTCAGGAACCTCGAAAACATTGAAATTTATCAAAATCTTTGGTATAAAAAATTTCACTATCACAAAGCTTCCTCTTGGAGAAAGCAAAAATCTATTGCTTACTCATAAAGAAAGCTTTGTAATAGTAAAATTAATAAAAAATAGGAATCCATTTTAAGGTTTTTGGAGTTCAAATCACGTGTTTTTTTAAAAATGTCTATATGGATTAGGGTGATTGATAGTTGCACGGCTGAATTATTACTTATTTTTGAGTTTACATGCTAACGGGAGATTGCCGACTGGCTCAAGGATAAGAGAGAGAAAAACACAGGCTATGTTAGCGACACGTGTATGTTTGAATTTTATTGCTCTTACTTTCTACTTACATGTGTGTGTATGTGTGTGTTTTCTTTATGTGGAGTAGGCAGAGCAAGCTCTGCACAAGTGACCCTCCGACACCATATCCCCGCAGGTACTGGTACTATCGTTGAGCAATACTTCCGCGAGGCCCGTTAACTAGCCTAGTTGACTTCTATTTAAACGTTTAACAGTTCCATTTACCCCTATCCACCAAGGCGATTAGGGGTTCAGGATCAAACTCGTCTTCTTCATTCTGCATCGTCCAACCGTCTGCTTTCTGCAGCATCAACCAGTCATCCTATGGACATACTCAATCCCGACACCTACGTTCCTCTGCATTGCGTGATCGAGTTTGAGCTCAAATCAGTTACATAGGTTTCTCAGCATCGGTCTGAGGAGCACTTAGAATTACTCAACCCTAGCTCCTTCGTTCCTCTGCGTCGGGCAGGGAAGTGAGAACTCAACTCTGTGACCTATGTTCCTCTGCATCAGTCCGAGAAGCGTTTCGTATCTACTACTTAGTCGTCTACGTCTAGCAACAGTTTTACTCAGCTAGTGTGTGTGTGTGTGTGTGTGTGTGTGTAGATGTGATTAAATTAATGTGTGCAGAACAATATGTGAAAATCTAAATGATACGTAGTTGTGTGTTGTGAGTTTTTGATAATGTACGGGTTCATGGTTTTGTGTGGCCGTGACCTCGTTGGAGTAGGTGAAATTGCTAGCATGTATCGCGGGGGGTCTCCGGTTCGGTCAACCATGGCCTAAGCGCGAGCAATTCGAATCGGCCTTAATAGTGTTCGGTATTTCCTAAATTTAATTTTTCTTACATGTCTGGTTTGATAACACATGTAGGCCCCCAAAAATAAGTTCTTTGTTGGAATTAGCGAAATACCTTTTAAATTAGCGAGCTGCTGGGTATATCTCATTTTCTATGTTATTTAAATAGATGGGGTCTGCTTTTCGTTCCTTTGCTGATATCTTGCTTATAACTGGAACAATCGAAGCCAAATATTTTCCCACGATTTTTCCTCAAAAAATTATTATTTTAAAAAAATTGTAGCTAAGACAACAATTTGAAACATACAAAAAATAATTATTTTTGCTAACTTTAGAAAAGAAATCTGATTTGCGAAGCAGCTCAATTGCCCACCCAATAAATTTAAGTGTAAGGACAAAATTTTGTAATTCATAAATTTCAATTTTTAAATGTATGAATAATTTTTTTGGCACTCTAAGCGCTGCGACGTTGCAAACGTCGCAGCCGCGTCGAGACGAGGAATCTCGTTCGATGCGGCCAAACCCTGAGTGCGCGGAAGAAAGAAGCAAGTCAACGTGTTGTTGTTGGCGCCGGCCTGTCCTCAAGTTCGGGGAACGGGCTAGATAACCGTCATCGTCGGCGCGAAAATGATAGGTCCTCCGCATGTCGCGAGCCAATCAGCGGGCGCCGATGCGCGGTTTGCTATCCGCGCGGACTGGCAGCCAATCGGGAGCCAGCAAGAAGCGCGGGTCCGACGAGCACGAGAGGAGAGTGAGCGCGAGAACGAGCGGGGAAATCCGAGAGTTCTCTCACGACTGTCGACGGAGCACGTCGACGTTTGTGAGAGTTTTAGTGCGTCCTCCTCTGCTTGTCGACCCGAGGTCGACGAATAGAGGAGATTGGGAGAGTCTCCCAAGAGTGTGCGAGAGTGCGCGTGTGTTACAGGTGCCGGGACGAGCCAGCGACCATCCAGACGATAGGAGGGAAGCCAGCCAGTCGGCCACCATCATCCAGAGGACCAGAGCAGCCAGCAACATCAGCGTGGGAGAGCCGAAGCCGCCAGCTGCCATCGGGTTCAGGAGGAGTCCAGAAGACATCGACGGGATCACCGACGTACGTCCACTGGAAGCCTCAAGAGAAGAGAGCGAGTAAGCAAGCGAGAGAGAGAGAGAGAGCCGTGAGTGTGTGAGAGAGAGCGAACGAGACGAGAGAGTGGTGTACGGTGCGGGCGCACACCTCGACGTCATCCACGCGAGGCGTCGAGCCAGCGTGCGCGAGAATGAGAGAGAGAAAGAGAGAGAGGCGCCGAACGAACGCGTGAATGTGAGAGAGAGAGAGAGAAGAGTAAGTGAGACGAGAGAGTGGTGTGCGGTGCGGGCGCACACCTAGACGTCTTCTGCGCGAGGCTTCTAGCCAGCGCACGCGATAGAGAGAGCGAGAGAGAGAGAGAGAGAGAGAGAGAGAGAGAGAGAGAAAGAGCAGTGCGAGGAGACGCGCGTGTGTGCGAGAGAGCGCGAACGAGAAAACCCTAGCTGCACGGCAGCAGCAGGTTGGTCTTGCCACAAGCGAGAGGTATAGCCTGCACGCGCATCAGGAAGAGTGAGAGAGAGAGACAGAGAGAGCCAACCGTCAACAGACTGGACCTGGGCCTGAGGCCTGCCATCTGCTGCACGAGTGCGGCTCGTGCGTGAGCGCGCCAACATAAGCCCTGCGTGGCTACATTGTGCGCGGGAGGCATCATTACGCCACCGCGTTGTAGGGAAGGGCTGGGCGAAATACAAGTGCAATAAAGTGTTAACCATTGTGTGATTATTTTCCCCTCTCCCTAGCGTTCTCCCAAAAGTGACGATCGCGTCAAATCCCACGAAACAAGAAAAATCCTAGCGCATGCGAGGCTCTAGGTGTTGCGCACCTGTGTTGGGAGGCACAGCATCGCAGCGCAAAACTCGATTATGCACACCCTGCCACAAAGAACCATATTTGGGAATGAGGAGTCCCAAGGCTCGTTCGATCAGAAGGAAAAGGTAGAGTTGCGTTTCGTCCCAGGTTACCATCGCGGACTCGTCAGTAGGGCATCCGGTAACCCTGCCTCAAACGCGTAAGGTGCGGTAAAGATGTTTGGTTCGGGAGATGCTATGTCTCATATAGGAAACGAGAGGGAATCCTACCGCTTGCGAGAGATAGGCAGCGGGGCACGCCATCTATGGGTAAAGTGGCGCGTCGCCACACATATGCTGAATCAAACTTCGCGCAAGTTTCCCTGTATACAAAAGTCATTACCGGATGGTGTGAAGCCAAGATACACTTTTTGTGATTGGCTCATTTAGTGAGCATGCGTCTAAATAAGGAAGTCTAAACGCCTTTCAGGATAGAGGGCGCTAAGAGCGCTGTTCAAGTTAAAAAATAAAAAACGGTTCAATACACGTGTGGAAATGTGATTTTGCACACTCGTTTCGCTCTTGCACAAATGTTTAAACAGCTAAAATCACATTCTTGCACTAGTACTCTTAAATTCATGTTTTTGAAGAATTTCATTTTTTTTGAGCCAGTTAAAATTCGTCTTTTAAATTGATAAAATAAAAACAATTAAATAAATGGGACATAATAAATATTCTTGAAAGCATTTAAAAAATTAAACACAGTATCATGACTGAAATATAATACCAATTGATTTGTAAGAATAGATGATTTACATTTTAACAGGTTTCAAATAAAAACGTATCCTGTTTTATTCTTTCCTATTTTTAGTATGGTTTCTACTAACCATTCTGTAGTTTACATTTACACTATATTACAAACTCAGTATATACATACTGAATATATGATATTCTGCACAGCAATAAGCCTAAATTTCTTAAAAAAAACCTTATATTAAACTTCATACTTTCTTGAATAAACTTTTTGCACTTACACTTACTATATATACTGAATATGCAAAACACCTGGACTAAATTTTTAAAATGTTTTAACTCTAATTCCTTTTACCTTTATTCTGACTAAACCTTCTCTGTCTTATGTCATCACATAAGACAGAGATCATCACAATATATTATTGAACAGCGCGTATCTTGTAAGCCTGTGAACGGTAGAGGCTAGTTTTTGTCAACCACTACTTTGTTATGTAGTACACAAAATTTTTACTCCCCTGCTATGGCTGACAACAGCAAATCACTTATATTGCTTTATCACCATGTATGTATACAGGGTGAGTCATTTTAATCTTTAATCTCAATTATCTCGTTGGCAAAGCATGCCAGCGAAAAAAGTTTCGGATAAAAGTTTTAGGATTTTTTCCTGGCTATCTGATTATGACCTTGACAATGTCATTGAGCGTGACCTTCAAGGTCATTTGAAGGTCAAGTCGATTTTTTCGAATAGAAACCCCTACTTTTGGCACCAGAAATGGAAAGAGCGGGAAATTTTACGTTCGAGCATGTGATTTTGGAAATAAATCATCTTTTGTGCGGAAATTACCTTTGACATCTGCCAAACCCAGGATGCACCATCGAGAAGGTTGTCAAAAGGATTTAGCATCCCATTTTTTGTTTTATTTTTTTTTGTATTTTTTTATTTGTTTTTATGTGTTTTTTTTGTATTTTTTATTTATTTTAATGTGTTTTTTTATTTGCTTTTATGTGTTTATTTGTTTTTTTTTTTAATTTTTATTTGTTTTTTTTTTGTTATTTTTTGGTAATTTTATGGAATGTTAACTGGAGTTAACCATTGATTAATTGTTCGAAATTACCACCGTTTTGTTGGATGCAAAGATCAAGTCGAGCTCTGAATTATCTTATGGTTCTAAGTAGAACATCTCGAGAGATTGCTGCACAAGCTGTACGAATGCGTTCGATCATATTATCTCGCGTTGTTAGCCGTTGAGCATAAACAACATTCTTAAGATATCCTCATAAGTAAAAATCGGGAGGGGTTAAATCAGATGAACGAGGGGGCCAGGCAACTGGGCCACCTCGCCCAATCCACCTGCCATTGTAACGGGAGTTTAAATAATAACGAACAATGCGTGCATAATGTGGTGGTGCTCCATCTAATTGGATCCACATTTTTAGCCTTGTTGCTAGGTTTACATTTTCTAGTAATTCAGGTAAAATGTCTCGAAGTAATCTCAAAAAGTTTACCCCATTCAGGTTCTCTTCAAAGAAATAAGGACCAATCAAATAGCCATTGATGATTCCACACCAGACCATAACACTCCAGCGGTGTTGATTGTCTATGGGCCTGAACCAATGAGGATTTTCATCTGACCAAATATGGCAATTATGTCTATTCAATTCTCCAGTGTTTCTGAATGTTGATTCATCTGAAAAAAGAACGTGCCTGAAAAAGTAGGGTTTTCCATTTCAAAAAATCAACTTGACCTTGAAATGCCCTTGAAGGTCCTGTTTAACGACAGGGTCAAGATGACCATTTATCAGCCGAGGAGAAAACTGAGAACTTTTGTGGGTAACAATTTCTCCTTGAATGCATTCGAGGTCAGCTAACCAGTTGTACTATTATCGGCATGACCAATGACCTTGACCATCGAATTCAAGGTCAAGGCAAGGTCATATTCAAACGTAAAATTTCCCGCTCTTTCCATTTCTGGTGCCAAAAGTAGGGGTTTCTATTTGAAAAAATCGACTTGACCTTCAAATGACCTTGAAGGTCACGCTCAATGACATTGTCAAGGTCATTATCAGATAGCCAGGAAAAAATCCTAAAACTTTTATCCGAAACTTTTTTTGCTGGCATGCTTTGCCAACGAGATAATTGAGATTAAAGATTAAAATGACTCACCCTATATATGTAAATACATTTGTTATTAGCCTGTTACTTAAAATCTTGAATTGATGAATTTTTTATTATACTCTTGCGTCCACTAAACACTTATATATGTGTAGATGTGTATAAAATACATATACAACTACCGCATATAAACACAAAGTATATAACGATAAATATTTAATCTTGCTGGTTTTGAACATAATACTATTCCTCATAAATAAAAAAATACATATGAATTATAAAAATGTAAATCATTAACTCAATGATATATGGTTACTGCATCACAGAATCGACAATTCTTAAACCAATATTGAACAAGATACTTTTACTAAATTGTAACTTATGCATTGAATACATTAATTACATTGTAGATTATACATAGCTAATTATAACAATCCTAAATAACAATCATTATTGCATTGAAAAATTATTAATAATAATAATAAAAATTAAAATAAGATCAAAATTTTAATCATAATTTTAACCGTAAACAAATTTTTATGCAATTTTTGACTATAATGAAATATCAATGACATATTATACTTTGCAATAAAATGCAACAAAATCATTTATATAAAAGATAAACAATAATTTTAATAAATGAAAAATAATATACTTTACCAGTCAAGAGGCTGGTAGAAAAATTCATCTGCTACAAACATTATCAACATTGAAGAACCTGCAACAATAAAATAAATTCCACAAAGTAAATGCTTAATAGAAAAAGTTTTAAACAATAATTTTTGTTTTAATTTATAATAAATTACTTATCTAATAATTCCATTCAAGTACTTTATTGAATGCAGGATACGCATACATGGAACACTTGTGCAAATTAACAAATTGTAATCATACTTTCACATATATCACTAATAATAAGAAAAAAATAATAACTATTCAACAATATTAGTATGTACCAACAATATATAAAATACAATTCACAATTTAAAATTGAAAAGTCAAAACAAACTAAAATCTAAAGTACTAATTAAATATAGAGTGTAAATTTCAGTACTAAAATTGAACAAACGATCCGAATCATAAACTACATAAATATTCTGGCGTCCAAGCAAAAGTGGCACACCTAGCGGTAGAATTTTTTAGAGTACGTACGTTCAAACGCACCCGTCTTGTTTCATCGTTAAGTCTTATCCCATTACAGTTTATCAATAATATTTGAATATCTGCATGTATGCGTCTGTGTGAATGTGCGCGAGCGTGTGTGTATGTATGTGCATGTGTTTGTATGTATTCATCGTCGAACCTTTAAATATCGGCAAGTGCCTTATGTGAAAAGCAAAGCGATGTTTACTCACACACTTGCACACCTAAGTGCGTCGCTGTGACGTAGATTATTACGCAAAATCGAATAAAACCAAAAATCGAATTCGTATAATCGGAGCGAAATCCGTAAAGAAAATTTTAATTACGCCAGATAAGCACGAATTGTTTTTGGCGCGCGCACTCGTAGCACCGCTGTGCTCTCACTTGCAAAGCACAGTTTGTGCTACAGGCATATACGCACTCATACACCCGAAAAAAGACGAAAATATTTTTCGTCGAATTACGCTTATATCTCAATCTGCGAGTCGAGTGTGTTCTCTTCTTGAGAAATCTTGAGGTATTCTTGGCTGAAAGCTGGGCGTATACTGTTCCGCGTCTTCTCGTAGAAGGGACTATATACCTCGCGCCCGTCGCGTTCTCGTAGAATTGCCTCTAAGTAGCGCCGCAAATGCTCGCACGCTGTCTCACACACTCGCGCCGCTGCGCGCTTCGCTCCACTATAGCGTGCGTGGACTATATTTGCGGCTACATGCGTTTGTGTTGCCGCTTTGCAGCCTTTTGTTGTTTAATTGTTTTAATAATTAAACTACTTACAATTTCGCATATATGCTCTGCTTTCATACGAGACGTCACGAAAAAATAATTATGCTACTCTCCATCCTAACGAGAGTGCTTATAAATTCTCCCTATAACAAATAGAAAATCATTCGACTCAGAGAGCATGCGATACTAGTGTCAGCTTCAAGTTTCGCTGCTCCGAGTCGTTTAATTCTACGTCGTGTGATAATATAAAATCTCCGATTATTATTCACAAACTTCTCGTGTGAATTGCGTTCGAATTATTCGTATATGCCGCACGAGTAAATTCGAACGTCGGGCAAATCCGCCTGATTTGAGCGCAACGTAAACAACACGGGGATGCTCGTATTTACGTCGCTCGCGCGACCTTCTGAAATTTGCAACGGTTTCTCGCTCGTGCCGAAAATCACGAAAAAAACAACGTCCCTCGCCACGCTCGTAATCGAGACAGGATAGAGAGTGACGAAATAGAGCGGCGTTAGCTTAAGCGTCGGCAAGTCCCTGCGTCTCCTTTTGTGATTTTCTCCTCTCACGTCAAGTCTGACCCCGTCACAATATAAAAGACAAGGAATATACTTGCTCGATAATGATCACTGATTATTAAATAACATTTAAAACAATAAAATATTAAATATCGAAAAAAATATTCAACATAAAAAAGTATGAAATGATTCATTTAATGGACCATATTGTCAAACGAAACAGATATATATATATATATTAAATTAATTTATATGATAAATATTGTCACGTGTGAACACACGTCACGGGTTTCGAATTACTATAAGACAACGAGTAGAAGAGTGTAATGCGGTGGCGGCTGTGGCGCGACGACAGAGTGTCTGCCTTGCAAGCCAGAGGATCTCGGTTCAAGCCCGGGGTCCGTCACTTTTTCGTTGCACTCTTCACTCGTAACAATATAAATTCAATAATAAATAATTATATTCCGTTGATGTTTAATTAATAACTAATTTTTGTTATTGAAATGTGTTGGGATCAAGTTGGGTGAGTCTTATAAATAAAATAGAAACACAAAGAATGTCTCTAGGAAAATACGTTTATTAAAGTAAAACACCACTGCGGGGCAAGAAGTACGTGCGCTCTCGAGGAGTGCCGGCGACGGACTACTGCGGCGAGCCGAGCAACGCAGCTCGACGAGCTCGCGCATGCGCGCAGAGGGGAGAGTCCCAAGTGGACCTATCTGTTATCTACAACACTCCCTCTCATTTGAGGAGCACTCCCTCTCAATCCCAGGGTTCTTCCTGTATGGACAATTCGGGCTGCTCGTCCTCGTCTTCGAACTCCTCAGGAAACTCTAAAATTGACACATAAATCAATTAGTTACATGTTAAATATAAATTTCAATAAGTCGTTATGTAATTGTTTAGGCAAAGCCTTTGTAAATATGTCGGCTAGTTGACTCTTGGAGTTAACCCATTCTATTTTGATATAATTCTTATTAACACATTCTTTTACATAATGTTCTCTTCTATCGACCATATGTCTTAACCGATTACCACCATTTACTTTCGCGCAAGAAATGGCTGCAATATTGTCGCAGTACAATGTCAGTGGATATAAATTACGCTCTAGCATAATCGCCACTGAGTTATGTAAGGACATACTTTCCTGACAAGTTTCGCTCATAGCTACATACTCTGATTGACAAGTAGACAGAGCAACGCTCTGCTGCTTGTGCGTTCTCCACGCCACTGTCACCGAATAGTCGAATGACATAGCCACACGTAGTCAGAGAATTTTTACAGTCTGCTAAACTGGCATCAGAGTAAGCTATCAACCCCTCATCTGTTCGATTGAAAGTCAACTCATAATTTCGTGTTCCTGACAAATATTGAAATACTCTCTTAACCATATTCCATTCCTGAATAGTAGGGTTTACCTGATGCCTGCTAAGTACATTTACCGTATACGAAATGTCTGGCCTTGTAGCATTTGCCAAATAGAGTAGAGATCCGACAGCCTCTCTGTACAGTCTATTGGGAATTTGCCCTTTTCCTGATTCAGCCAAGGTGTACTCAGTTTCCTCCCTCTCTTTTCTACTGCCGCTAGTAACCTCTAGTTGCCTCATCGGTGTACTTACTGGTCTGCAGGTTTCAAAACCAAATCTACTCAACATCTTTTCTATAAATTTAGTCTGGCTCATCTTGATAACACGCTCAGTTTGATCTCTGTCTATCTTTATCCCTAAAAATTCTTTGGGGTTACCGAGATCTTTGATTTTAAATTCAGCACTTACATTTTTGCTCAACCTGTTCAAGACTTCGTTGTTTGAACTGGCTAACAATATGTCGTCAACATACATTACAACAAGGATTGTATCTACACCTGAGTGTTTAATGTATAAGCACGGATATATATCGTTTAATTTGAAGCCTAGCTTAGTCATTACACTTGAAAATTTATCATTCCACTTCTTGGGACTTATCTTTAATCCATAAAGCGACTTGTTTAACTTCCACAGAAATCTTTTTCTGGTATCGCTGGAAATCTGAACTCCTTCTGGAATCTCCGTATAAATGTCCTCTGACAAGTCACCGTACAAGAATGCAGTTTCAACATCGAGTTGTCTAATCGTGTAATTTAATTTATTCGCAATCGAGAAGAAGGCTTTTATCAGTGACATCCTGGATACGGGGGCGTATGTTTCACGTAAGTCATACACATTTTTATCTTTAAATCCCCGAATAACTAATCGACCTTTGACTTTAGTTTCGCCCTGTTCATTCGTTTTCATTTAAAGACCCATCTGGAATCGATTATATTTGGTATGGAGTTATTCATTGATACATTAGATCTTTCTACTACAGTGTACACTTGTTTTTCTTTAATAGAATCTAGTTTTGATTTAATTGCTCTTAACCAATATTCTCTCTCTGGCGAGTTCACAGCTTGTTTAAACGTTTGTGGATCACCTAAGATTTTTGCTAGAAGAGCATGAAATTTAAGGTCGCTAAATTCTCTATCAAAATTAAATTCGTATATCTCAGAGTCTTCAATTAAAAGGAACATTGCTACGGGATTCTTTTGAGGTCTACCTCTTTTTCGTTTTACTTTGCTTACTGTCTCTTTGACTTCACCTACTGATTCTACTGTTTCGAATATCAACTCTTGCACAGTCTCGGACTCGGATTCCTTTTCGTAGTTTAATTCTAATTGATCGTTTTCTATGCTTTTACTTTGAAAGTCTTTATATGTTAGATTTTCTACAAACCTCACATGTTTACAGTCATATAATTTATTTTCGCTTGGTACAAGTATCGTGTATCCTGTACTTAGATATCCAACTAAAAATCCTAGCTTTGATGGGGTGAAAACTTGGTAGCTGTGCCGCGAGCTATCGTGATATACGCTGCGCATCCAAAACGCTAGACCTGACTCAAGCAATCAGCCTGATTTGGCTAGATTTTACTCAAAGGCACCAGCATGTCCACCGACTTGTGAGGTGTCCTGTTATAAATATAAATAGCTGTTTTTACAGCCAGATCCCAATGCGAAGGCGGTAAGCCAGAGTCCAGCATCATGGCTCTTACTTTATTTTCTAACGTTCGATTAAACCGTTCAGCAACACCGTTGTGTTGAGGTGTATCAGGACAAGCTAGTTGCAGTTCTGCACCATATTTATCTAAAACCTCTTTAGTAGCCTGACAAACAAACTCTGTTCCCCTGTCGCATATTAGATAACAGAACTTTTGGTCCCACCAAATTATGAAAACTTTTTACAAATGACTCTATGTGCTCTGGCACTTCAGTTTTACTTTGCATTGGATAAGTTAGAGCAGCTCTAGCATCATCGATTAACACGAGAACAAATTTACATTTTCCTGGATATGATTCTGGGCTGATGGGACTAAACGTGCTATCTTTGTTTGCACAATCTACCTTCGTAATCGCTCGAGAGTCAAATTTGTCAAAGTACAATTTTGATCTGCTCAGGTGCTCGGTTGCATCTGAGTCCGCTATAAATTCTAACATTCTTTATTACAGCAGTTCGCTTTGTTACCTTGGTAATCCTCTGCGATGGCTTGGAGCGATGTCCCTTGCTGAGGCCTAGGGTGGCCTGCACCCCTCTGTGGTCCGCCTCGTCCACGGCCTCCGCCTCGGGTAGGTTTTCCCCTGGTACCTCTCGCTCCACGGTTGGCAGGAGCAGCTGATGTGCTGCCAGGCGCTGCCGTCTCAAATGTCCGGCCTCTGGTCGCAGTAGACTGGTTCCCTCGGCCTGTCCATCTCCCTCTCTTTGAAGGTGGGCCGTAGCTGGTTGCAGTTGCCCGTCCCTTCTCCTCATCTGCTTTCCGTTTGTTGCACTCATGTGCAAGGTGAGAACCGAGTTTGAGGCAGTAATAACACTGCCTCAAGCCTTCGTTGGGACAGTTGGCCTTAGTATGACCCTCCATTCCACAACCTCTGCAAATCAGCCGGCCAGCACCTTGACCTGAATGCATAAACGCTTTGACTGGCAGTTGGGAAGTTATCTTCCGACTCTTGGTAGATTCAACCTGTAACAGATAGTTTCTTAATTTCTCGTATGTCATTTCTGTAGACGTTGTTTCTTTAAACAGTTGGTCTGCAGTGATAATTTCCGGAACTGCTTCAGCAACTGTTTGAAGGAAATAATCTCTTAACTCTTTTTCCGGAAGTTTTCCCGCGTCAGGGATATTTTCAAATATTCTGACTTTCTCCTGGAATCTATCGTAGAAATCAGACACAGTCTCTTTTGAAGGCAAATATTTAATAGTCAGCAAGTCTTGTCTGGCTAAAATTCTAGTTGTTCCAGTTTCGTATCTTTTTACATTCTTCAGCTTTTCAAGAATTAGTTTCGGATCAGTCAAATTAACACACCTAGGCTACGCCTGCGCCGATCTACGGCTGGTGTAGCAACGACGCCGACGAGCAGCACGAAGAGGCCTACTTCGGAGGAGTTTATTCGGGCACAGCGGAAATAGACTGGGACAACTGGTCTCCGACTCGTTCCCAGGAGGAGGAAGACCAGGAACCGGAACCCGAAGAAGAAGAGAGAAGGCGACAAGAGGAGACAGAGCGGAGAGAAAGAGAAGAAGAGAAGAAGCAGCAAGAAGAAACAGTGAAACGGTCACGACTCTTCTTGGTCCTCCGAATGATTTTATTATAGAAAAGTGGTGAGCATTTGCTTAATCTGTCTCGTAATCTTGACGACAGATACTAAATAAATTCTATTTATTTTCTTTTATAATAATTTGATAATGATATTTGTTCAGGTCCGGGATACCAGGTAAAAGGAATATATACTAAAATAATTGTTGATTTTTCTTCTAGATAATAAACAGAATGTATTTAACTAAGTGAATTATAAAACATGAATTGCAATGTTAATTTTGAGTTGCAATTGAACGTATACATTTGATTCTTATTTACCTGTTTGATTATTATTTAATACGCTTTATTATACAGTATTAAATATTATCTAATTGAATTATGCTTCTTTTTTTTATATTTAATATGTAACTTATTAATAATTCTGAACGATACGCGTAAATTGCGATATCTTATGTTTTATGTTCAGATACGCCTAAATTGCGTTATCTCTTTGCATATTCTGTTAATTCTGAACGATACGCGTAAATTGCGATATCTTATATTCAATTTTGATATTACAAAATATGTGTCGATGTTTCTACTCAATGCTTAACTGCTATTGAATAGAGACTAGGCTGCGTAAATTGCAGTAGAGCTAGTGTCTGTACAAAGGCCGCGCAGGGCCTTTTATATGCTACGAAGAGAGCGCGGATTAAGCCGCCGGAATTTTGCACACTTTTGCAAATTTCCCACTTATATTAAAATTGACGCAGAAATCTGCGCACGCTTCGCCGCTGCCGCGTCACCGCTCGCTCTTATGCTTTGCGCGTGTGTATGTTGTTGGTGAGCGCTGTTGATGGCTAGCTTCGTAATATTTGTTTTGTTTCTCTCCTGCCGCTGCTGGCTAATCTGTGTTCTTGTATATATATGCCATAGCGGGGTAGCGGAGCATTCATATGTTTCTGTGGGCATATTCGAATGATTTTAGATTTTGGTTATAATATTTTTGTGTTTGAGCCACGAATCGTGTGTGGGGCATTGCAACAGAGCGGAGAGAGAAAGAAGAAGAGAGAAGGCGGAGTGAAAGAGAAGAAAGAGAAAAAGAAGAGAAAGAGCGACGAGCACGAGATGAGGAGCAGCGGCTACTGGAAGCTCGAGACGAAGAAAAGCGCCTCAGAGCTGAGCAAGCTGCTGCCGCAGCAGAGGAGAGAAAGAGGAGGAGCGAGGAAGAGACGAAGAAGAGAGAGAGGAAGAGGAGAGTCGTCATCAAGAGGAGCAGCGAACGCGGGGCGAATCTGCCTCCACGCTCGACAACCAAGAGCAGATGGAGATAGATCCGCCAGCGTCCGCCGTAAATCCCAATGACACGAGCCGGGGGAGGCAGTAGCGGCACGAAACGCACGGCGCAACGCAGCTCGAGCCACCCGGAGGAGAGAAGCGAGGCGGATTGAAAGAGAGAAGAGAGAGGAGTCCGAGGCTTGTCTACCAGCCCGGGACCATCCAGTCCCTGTGGCGAGGACAGCGGCCAACGGCTCCAACGAGAGAGGGAGAGAAAGAGAGATGAGAGACGCGCGGAGAGTGATTGAAGATCGATGGAGGAGGAGGATACGCTCCCATAGAGACGGCCAGTGATGTCAACACTAGAGAAAACTGGGACGAGCCCGGAGACCATCGCCAGGAAGAAGAGCGAGAGGCCCGTGAGCGTCGAGAAAGAGAGGAGAGAGAGGCAGACGATCGTCTTCGAAGAGAGGAGATACAGCAGCGGGTGGCGAGGTATCGAGAAGAGGTGGAAGAGATGGTAGCACGAGAGCTCTACCAACAGCTCTACCAGCAGCAAGAGAGGGTGCGTCTCAACCGCCTCCTGCCAGAGGAGAAAATGCAGAGGCGCCCAACCCAGGTAGTCAGGGAGAGCTCTAACTATAGCCAGCAAGAGGAGAGGGACATCCTCCTTCAAATCTTGCGAGGTTTGGAAGGAGTATCTCCCGAGACGAGAGAATTAATCCTTCGTCGTATATATGGAGGACGACGCGAGTATTAAGTGGAAAAGAACGGCCAGGGGACCGAAGCCTGCTTACCAGCCCGAGACCAACCAGTCTCTGCGGCGAGGACAGCAGTCAACGGTTCCGACGTGAAGAGAGAAGAGAGAGAGAAGAGAGAAGAGAACCACGAGAGAGACAGGAGGGAAAGAAGTCAGGGTTGCAGTTGTGCTCCAAACGCAACCCCAGGGCGAGTGGGAGGATGCAGGGTGGCGCCCCCGTCCAACTTAAAACCCACTCAAATGGGAATGAGTTAGACGGTCCTTTCCCGGGACCTACGATGGAGTCAGTCTCTCTTGGAGGGTAGCATCGTTAAGGGAGGGGGATTGCGACGTCGCAGTCGCGCGAAGCATACATTGTTGTTTCGCGTGAATACCTTCCCGACGAGCCAAAGTCGGAGAAGGAGCCGTTCTGCGACAAAACACGCAGCAGCACGGCGCGATTTGTTGTTGTTAGCCCGGCGAGAGAGAGATAACCGCGAGCGTGAGAGAGAGAGAGAGAGAGAGAGAGAGAGAGAGAGAGAGAGAGAGAGAGAGAGAGAGAGAGAGTGAGACGAGAGAACGGTGTGCGGTGCGGGCGCATACCTCGACGTAACCACGCGAGGCGTTGAGCCAGCGTGCTCGAGAGAGAGAGAGAGAGAGAGAGAGAGAGAGAGAGACGGTCGCGAGTGTGTGAGAGAGAGAGTGAACCAGACGAGAGTGTGGTGTGCGGTGCGGGCGCACACCTCGACACCATCTACGCGAGGCGACAAGCCAGCGTACGCGAGAGTAAGAGAGAGGAGAGAGAGAGGGGGAAGCCGAGCGCTCCGCCGGCGGGGCTCGTGCATCGTCGTGCCGGAACCGCGGGCGCGAGCCGTAGGAGAGCGCGCGCTACGGGTGTGAGTGCGAAAGAGTAGGGAGGGGGACCGCGCTGACTCGTGCAACGACGTCGCGGTAAACGCGTCGTGCGCTTCGCTGTCCGAGCGAGCGGCACTGAGCCTTCGAGTCGTGTGTGTGTGCGTGAGAGCCAACGGGCATATTGCGCGACGCCAGAAGCGAGAGCTTCGAGGCGCGCGCACGTGGGTGCGTGAGAACCGACAGGTATACGTCGCGACGCCAGAAGCGAGAGCTTCGAGGCGTACGCGCGTACCTGAGAAGTAGAGGTGACGCCGAGCCCTGCGTGGCTATCGTGCGCGGGCGGCTACGGCCACCGCGTTGTAGAGAAGGGCTGGGCGAAATATAGGTGCAATAAACTATTAATTTGTTTGTGATTATTTTTCCCTTTTCCCAACGTTCTCCCAAACGTCAGCGATTGCCATCGAAACCCGCGAATAAAAATAACAATCCGCGCGTTGGAGTCGCGAGGAGTTGCGCATCGAGGTGCTGGGAGGCATCGCGTCGCACAGTAGCGGTCGTAAATCATGTTTATTGACCTTATCAGCTACTGTTGATATAAACATGGGCTTCCGTTTACAAATTATTTATAATTATTTATAAATAAACAAAGTATTTCATCCATCGATGACACACTCATACAGTAGCGGTCGTAAATCATGTTTATTGACCTTATCAGCTACTGATTATATAAACATGGTGTTTGTTTACATAAACACCTGGCGCCAGCCACGGGAGCGGTGACGTCAGTTAGGCCACGCCTCTGTCTCTCTATAGTGGCCCATATACTACTGTCATTAAAAGCCGGACCGTCATCCGAGGCTGGTTCGCTCTGTCGCATCCAGTCGGCAATCGTTTAATTGGCCCTAAACGCTGAGGGGAAAACCCAGGTGATTAAGCGCATCGCTTTATTGTGGGCCTAGTAAAACGAACGCCGAGGACGGTTCGGAATATCCCAGGAGATAATCCGCTCTGTGCGTGTTTGGTCAGGTTTTCCCAAATAGTGTAAAAAACCCGAAACTTCATCGTCCGGCAAATGGGCTTGGGGGGACGCTACAGTTGAATGTCTAGACTGTACTAGCGCTTTTGCCTATCTGTCTCGCGGGCTGATTCCGCGCGCGCCTCCCGAGTACCGCCGAACTGGCAACGTCGCCCTCACGCATGAAATGGTCGCGCGACGCGGCGAGTTACTGCACTGCGAAACTTTTTACAAATCATGGTGATTAAGGATGATAAGAAAGATGGTGGGCTGATTGCCTTGCAATAAGTCTTGCCGTATTTCGCGGGTATTTACCGTAGTCTAATGAAGTCAAAAGTTTCCGAAATAACAACATAACTCGATACTTATGCGGCGATGTACGCAGTCATTTTGCGTGTCAACCACAAATATGTATCTCTAAATTAATATTTTAATAATAAAATACATTTTTATTAGTTTTTGTAAAGTAAATTTAGATGATATCGTTTCCTCACCACCAAGCGGTAGATATCACGGCGCGTTTTTTTAAGAAAATGTAAAAATTGGCTGATTAAGGGGATGTCGTAGCCAGAAATCGCGAGTTGTAGGATATACTACTTGCGTCACGTGGTATATGACATTGTATGATGGCGCCATCTATCAGAACGAAGATCCGCCAGTAGATGGCGCCTAAATTAAAAAAGGTAATAGTATGTAACACAATCAGCCCTGTTGAAAAAATTGTGATTTTGTTATTTTATTTACAGCAACAGAAAGTATAAAAAATATTATTTTATAGAATTTAATAGTCCGATCCCAAACTGTTATATAAAAGTTACGTGATTTTGACATAATAATTTCCAACACTTTTAGTAATTCCAACAAACGAATAATTGATTTTTTTACAACGGTAATATGACTGTTGTTTTTGCATTTGTTTATTATTATATGTTAAATATATTTCTTGTGTATTTCAATGTTCATTCTCTTTTGAACTCCATTGAGATAAATCATGAAGGCATATGTACAATGCACTTTACCATGTGTACTATATTTTCTTCTTTTTTCTGATCAATCTTTGTAATTTTGTATATTTGATTGAATATTATATACAATTATTTTGCAGAATTACTTATAATAATAATAAAAAACACAACAAAAATAAGCATACATTAAAAAATATAAAAAAGCGTGTGCGATAGAGCATGCAATAGGAATAATTTGTGTAAAGAGGTTTCTGTAATCTATATCAGTTTTGTTTGCATAATTTTTTTTCATACATATATTCATTGTGTAAATATTCATTTCATTGTTATTCCATATACCTTTATTTACTGTATATAATTGCACTAAATAGTAATAATTTAGTAATATAAAACAAAGTGAACATGCATTATAAAAAAAAAGTGCGAGTAATAGAGAAAAGACAAATTGCACATGCAACAAATCAGTATTTCTGATGGTTTTATATCGTACTGTAATTTTTTTTATAATTTTTATTGCATTTAGTGTTATTTCCTTAGACGTATTTGAAATCTTACTAATTAATATAACGTTTTTTCTTCTTATTCATTAATAATTACAAAAAAATATTAAAAAATATGATTTTCAACATATTTTTTTATTCGATGCCAATCTACTATATTTAATTTGTATGCTAAAAGTAATACAAATGCTAAGGGCCATATTAAAGCATTTGATACTAATATCACTACCATGCAATACAAAAATCTACAATATAAGAATAACAATGTTTTATTTCAATTATTTAATTGCAAGTTTATATGCTTGCTACGCTCGAGCGCTAATATCACGGTGCAAAAACTGAAAAATTTTATTTTTTAACATTTAAAAAATCTTTTATTTAAATTAAATTATGGAAAAAAATGTTGGAGCTCACATCTACAATTTTGGTGTTATCATCCTGATGGATTGCATGATTTTTCCATTATGTGAATTTCATAGTTTTTTTTATATTTTTACTCTTTATATTTGACTTATTTTAAATAACTTAGAATAAATATATTGAAGGTTGCAAAGTCACATCAGTTGACTGTCATCTGCCTTTTTTCAGTAAGGCTGCTATAGTGCCACGGACAATCATGACATTCCGTATTTATGCCGTTAGTGCAGAATATAGAATAATGCATTACATTACATTTCTATTGAGTTCAACAATTTAGTACGTATTATTTATAAATTATATGCATAATAGTGAAAAATGATCGGTCAAGCAGCAATAAATTGTATCTGAGCCCATTCAAATACTTACTATGGCTTGTGAAGTATATTAGATCAAAATTTAATATTTTGCCTGGTATCTGTGTTTGGTCAAAATATGGAAATTATCTATTTTAACCATAAGACTGATAAAACTTATTTGAACTTATAGCGCAGCTCATAGTATTTCCAAAAAGTATATTAATTAGCATAATCTTTGGATTTCTAATTCAAATGCTATTGAAAAAATTGAAAACAATTTTTAGTCTTGGTTCATATTCTTCAGTTTTATAACAGTTTTATTTTCTTATAGCTCCTGAACCACAAATCCAAACTAAGTGATTAATATACTTTTTGGAAATGCCACTAGTTGCTTTGTACATTGAAATAATAATCATCATTATTATCATTACAATTGACTATTTTCATATTTTGACCGAACACTGATGCCATGCAAAATCTAGTACACTCGACAAGGTACAATATGTGTTTGACTGAGCTCATATATTACTTTATTTTGGTTATACACCATTACCAAGCATCAATCGTCTACAATATCTTATTAAATTAAAATAAACTAATATATAAACTCATCCAAACACCCACTGTAGCTTTTCAAATATAATTGATCAAAATTTTTAGTTTTGCATTGGTATTGGTGTTAGTCAAAATATTAAAATAGTCAATTGTAATTATAATAATGATGATAATTATTTCAATTTACAAAGCAACTAGTGGCATTTCCAAAAAGTATATTAATCACTTAGTTTGGATTTGTGGTTCAGGAGCTATAAGAAAATAAAACTATTATAAAACTGAAAAATATGAACCAAACACAAAAATTGTTTTCAATTTTTTTCAATAGCATTTGAATTACAAATCCAAAGATTATGCTAATTAATATACTTATTGGAAATACCATGAGCTGCTCTATCAGTTCAAATAAGTTTCATCAGTCTTATGGTTAAAATAGATAATTTCCATATTTTGATCAAACACCGATACCAGGCAAAATATTTAATTTTTATCTAATACACTCAACAAGCTATGTAAGTGTTCGAATGGGTTCAGGTACAATTTATTGCGGCTTGACCGATCATTCTGCACTATTATGCATATTATCTATAGACAATATCTGCTAAATCGTTGAACTAGATAGTAGTATGTAATACAATGTAATAAATATTCTATATTCTGCGCTAACTGCATTAATCCGTCATGTCACGCCTACCTGTGGGATAATAGTCCATTTTAGCATCGTGCAGTTTTCCCTGAGCATAGCAAGCATTAAATTGTAGCGGAACCGGAGTCCTGCATCGGAAAAATCGATGTCAAGCCTGACGTTAATGAAGCACTAATACAAAAAGCTACAATTGTAGTTCTACTAATGAAATTACACATGCTAGAATGCTTATTTGCAGTGCTGGAAATTCGTAACACTCCTTTTATCGCTGGAAATGTTTTCTCGTGATGCATCCACATTCTTTTCATTTGTGAAAATGATCAATGTGGGGTCTTCTGCAAAATTATGTATAGCGTATAATTTGCATTCTATAAGTACTGCATCTAAAATAATATTAATTGCATTAATTACATAAGATCACATGAATTATATGAAAATAATTGTACCTGAGTTGTACATTAACAAAAATTCAGTGTAGGTGTCGTATAACTATAGTGCCCTGGTACCTACTCTTTCCATCCAGCATATTGTAATATATGCAGTTGTAGTATTCTCTATACACATAATAAAACAAAAGAAATGATATTAAAAACTTATACTCACAAATAATTATTAATTATTTTTCACTGAGTTCACACGATGAAAACACTGAATCAATAATAATAAAGCAGTACTGCCAATCAATTCAATTTGATTTCGTTCAAAGATAGCCATCAACACGATCAATAGCTTTTGTGGTAATCAGATGCACAAGCGATGCCAAGTAATGTAGCATTACTTGCATACCTGAACATACAGAAAAATATATTAGTAACTCATAATTACAAGTAATTATGGAATGCTTGGAACGATTATCTTCTCATGAATATTAATCTCTTAGAATAATAATTTTCAATAAAGCAGATTTGAATATGAACACTGCAAAATAACATTTAGTCACATTGTTTGGTTACGAATAGAAAACTATAAGTATATCAAACAATTACAAAAAAGATATCCGCAATCAATTAAACATATTATGTTATTGAATTTATAACTAGCACTTATCATTTAAATTGAAAGTTATTAAAAAAAATACATACAACACAAGTAATCGTAATATTTTGAATACTACCATGTCAGTTAGTAAAAATCCATCTCCAAAGACGTGTTGAAATGTTTAAAACATCAATTAAAACTCCTACAAAGCATATGAATCCAGTTCCAAGATTATCTCGACGTGGTTCAAACAGCCAGCGATGCCAACTAGGATTGCCAGAAAGTGATAATATAGCTTTGTGGTCATTTGAAGCTGGTTCAAGCAGACAGAAACGCATCCAGCATAGTCAGAAGGTTTGAATTTGACTCCAGGGTTGTATTCAGATATATATCAGTCAGAAACACAAAGCAGCATGACCAAATAATATTAATCCATGTACAAAATCCCATGTTGGTGAACTATCCAGAAATGCCAAAAAGCACACCAACCAGAGAGAGAGAGAGAGAGAGAGAGAGAGAGAGAGAGAGAGAGAGAGAGAGAGAGAGAGAGAGAGAGAGAGAGAGAGAGAGAGAGTGAGTAAATCCACCTCCAGGGTAATCTTGATATTCTTGACGAAGTTATCAATGTCAGCCTACACTGCCCAGACAGTGCACAAAAGAAATCCAGAGTCGCTTACCGGTGTTTGACGTAGCCAGCAACACCAAGCTATAATAGCCAGACAGTACGAATCAATTCCAGGATTGTACATGCATGATGAACTGATGAAAAGCAATAATTAGATTACAACATTATCAACTCTTTTTTTCAGATCATATGATTACATAATCACTTATTTCACTCTATATATTGCAATAAATATATAAATTTTAAAATAATTAATACCTATACAGCATTTAGTAGTTAAAATGAATCACTAGAATAAACAAGAGTAGACACAAAAACAAAAGATAACCTCAAAGCTAAAACTCAAGTTTCTTGGCGGAGTTAAGTATGTACTCCCAAATGGCAGCTTTGCACCTTTGTAGCACTCATAGAGAGGGGGAGAGAGAGATTGATATTTATACTCACTTATCACATTAATTTGAATATTTTTAGACCGCTTAGTAAAGTAAGAACTGTAAGCAGTGGATTCAGCAGTGTGATAACGTAGAGGCTCCTTCAAGAAGAAGTGGAGGATCCTTGAGAACACATAGGTAGGACAGCCGCAATAGCAGAACTTCTGCTTTTCTCATTACTTATACAACTGCTGCACTTTTGACGCTTTAAACTACACACTCACTTAATAAGTACCGACAAAAAGTTTAGCCGAGCAAAACATTGCGGCGAGCGTATGCCGGAATGGCGGCCATTAGTATGGTTCTATATATGTATATATATATATATATATATATATATATATATATATATATATATATATATAAGCGCCTACGACTAGATTATAGTAACTTTTGGTAGTACCAACAGAAGAAATGTCACTATATAATATAAGCACAGCTACATTACATTCACACACGACTATGGATAATAAGTATATCACTACTGAAAAATCTCGGATGAGAGAATCAGGTAATTCTCACCTAATAATTACGCTAAAATCTTATGTAACTGATAATTTTTGTTTTGAAAGGGACAGAACCCTTTTAAAACCTGAAAAATAAAATTCTATGAAAATATAAGAAAAAATTTATTAGAATTAAAACGTTAAAGTTTTTTTACCTATATAATATGATGTTTTCTTTAATTATTTATCAAGTTAAACCATTATTAGCGTCTACTATATGTAATAATAATTGCAACCCGAGTTATAATCACACGAATTTGGGTTGTACAAGGGCGAGGCTCAAATCTGCGTGAGGCCGGGCTCTACCCCTGTAGACTATGAATCTGTATAGTATTACCATAAGCAATGTTTAAATCGAGATTTCATGTCCTTCTGCTACCAGCAAACCCAGCGAAGTTTAAGAAAGCATGATACGCCGATATTTTGACTCTACACTCTACAGGGGGAGAGCCGAGATCTGCGTGCGGACGGGCTCTCCCCCCCTAGACTATGAATCCGTGTAGATTTGCCCTAAACAATGTTTTTGGACGAGATTTCATATCCTATTGATGCCTGTAAGCCCAGCGTAGGTCGATGAGCCTGGAATTGTTGATATTTATTTATTTATGATTGTGAACGCAAAATCGACTCTACAGGGGGAGAGCCAGGATCTTCGCGCGTCCGGGCTCTCCCCCTGTAGACTATGAAACCGTGTAATTTTGCATAAACCATATTTTGATCGAGATTTGATGACCTTATGCTCTCGACAGACCTAGCGAAGGTCGAGAAGGCAACAAACGGTGATATTTCTTTATTTGAAAGTGTTAACACGAATTTGGACTCTACAGGAGGAGAGATAAGATCTGCGCAATATATTACTTTTCTTCTCTTCTAGATAATACTAAAAAAATGGAAACCTACTTTTTATGGGTGCAGTGTGTTCTGTTTTTTGTGAAAATTATTATTTGGGGCAAATTTACACGGATTGGTAGTCTACAGGGGAAGAGCCCGGCTCCGTCCAGATCAGAGCTCTCCCCCTGTAGAATCAAAATTCGCGTTTAGGATCGTAAATAAATTAATATTAGCAATTCCAGGCTCATCGACCTTCGCTGGGCTTACAGGCATCAATAGGATATGAAATCTCATCAAAAAAATTATTTAGGGCAAATTTACACGCATTCATAGTCTACAGGGGAAGAGCCCGGCCGCGCGCAGATACTCGCTCTTCCCTTGTAGAGTCGAAATTTGCGTTTAGCCTCGTAAATAAATAAATATCAGCAATTCCAGGCTCATCAACCCTCGCTGGGTTTACAGGCATCAATAGGATTTGAAATCTTATCCAAAAAATTATTTAGGGCAAAATTACAAGGATTCATAATAGTCTACAGGGGAAGAGCCCGGCTCCGTCCAGATCAGAGTATCTCTCCCCCTGTAGAGTCAAAATTCGCGTTTAGGCTCGTAAATAAATAAATATTAGCGTTGTTTGCCTCCTCGACCTTCGCTAGATCTGTCGTAAGTGCAAGGTCTCTCTCAGACGCACGCAACTCACGTATGGCTGAGAGAGACAGAAACAGAGGCGCCCGAGTTTCGGAACACGCGTACTGTGCTGGTGCTAACGTTTCTCCTTTAGCCGGCGATGATGACGAAATTACCGTAAGCGCCATCTGACGTGTATCGGTTAGCATTAGTTTTCATGGCTGTCATTGAACTCGGCCCACCTCGCGTCGTATTTTTCGTTATTTGCTTTTATAGTTTGCTTCGTTGTATTTCTGAACATACGTGACTGTGCCAAATCGTATAATGAACACGTATTGACAACGATTTGTAGTGTAAATTGTTTATTTTCTTTGTAAGAGGCGATAGAGTAACCTACGTTATCGTATGTGGCTTATCGCCACCTCAGACCGCATTTTTCGTTGTTTATCAAAAATGCAGCATCAATCGACGAGATTTCAAGTTTGAAGTGTTTGTTATAATAGTAAGAACACTTATTGACAAAGCTTTTGTTCGGTATGTGCTTAATTATTTATTTATAACAAAAAATGTGTTTGTCGGTATAGTAGGATGTTACCTTTTCAACATTTTGGCTACGACTTCCCCTTAAAACATGAAACAAGCAAACAAACAGAAAAATTCCAAAAAAGCAATTCATCTATGTAAAGACCGTATTTGATAGAATACGGGCTGCGCGAGTTTTACAAATAATTATTTATTCGCTAGAACTAGCATAAGCTCGAGAGCGTTATTGTTACTAGAGATACTTGAATTGAATGGATGGACTGGATATCTAGATGTATAATATATATCTAAAAGCACAAGTGGACGCGTGACTGTCGCGTTGGTGGGACATGCGCGGACACTCTCGTGCGCGGACTGTAGTCTGTCCATTTTTAGTGAATGTACTGAGTCCGCTTTTATACTTGCGCGCGGACGTTGTGGATGTCCTGGAGTTCTTACCTTTGTGACTATTGATGTTGTAGGCACTTGATTATCCTTCTATTTACTTCTTTAGGATGTAGGTTGTTTTATGGGTTACTCTCAATTAATAGAATAATAATTGTAGAGACTGATTAAATTGTTATCTTTGTTTTATTGGGGACAACCCAGAACTCAGCGGACAATACAGTTTCTTACAAGATGTTATTGCATAGTGCGTTGGTATCTTATAGTTACTTTGACGTTGGTATAATCAAACTTAACTTACAGCATATTTGTTCTAATTTGTATCCTGGAACTGGATAATCCTTCGTGGCATGACAGATGCTAATTGATCTTACTCTACACGATTACTCGTGGCTAATTTATGTACTGTTAATCTAATTTGCTATATGGTTTCCCATTAACGCCGGTCTGCTATCGACGGGCCCTTCGCCTGCTGCACGATGCAGACTCTCAAACTAGAAACAAGGAGTTCTACTATAACTTGTACACAGAGTTTGAGTATTTTATGGCACTCAATAGGCGATGCGTACAGAGGTATAGCACTCGTACTCGCTAACTGGGTACAGCTACACGACGACAGGTTACTTATACAAAAGGCGCTCCGTGAATCGTTTCCTGGCTTTTTAAAGCCTGTGACGATTAAAGGAGTTGTGAAATTACGTGAAATGCTGACTCGTAGGTCAAAGCACTCGCGCCGATGTTCGGAGATCAGTTTCGCAATGTCGCAATCGGGTTTGGTATACGTCGTCTGTATGAGTACTCGAATGCAGTCGTACAGGCGATGTACATATATATTTTCGTAAATGCTAAGATGTATAAACGTGGGACATTACATCTATAATCTACATTAAATTAAAGAGCTTCATAAAAACTTAGATTATATTTAACATTCACGTATGCATATAGCGTAAGGCAAATTATAAGAGATGTTTCTTTGAGTTTTCTTCTATTTTTTCAACACTTTTGTCCTGGATAATAAACACAGTGCTATAGTAAAAAAATTGTTTATCTAAGGTTTTCAATTTTATTAATAAAATTATATCAAATTTTTCAATTAGTGATATAATTTTTCCTATATAGCTTCCTCCTAGAGGAAAAGCTATAATAATCAAAACTTTCGTTTCACCCCTTTAACTGACACCCCACCCGTCTACCTGATGACTCATATAAAGTACATGTATCTAAACTCTTATATCGTCAAAAGAATATCATGCATCCGTACAGATTTGATTTGAAGTATTTGAATTTGAATTCGTCGGTATAATCGGTCTATTAGTTGCCTTCTGTTGACGATGCATTGTGTTTACCGATGATATAGTAGGTCAGTCATATTGAGGTATTTATTATTTTTTTTCCATATAATTTTTTTCCTATACTGCATAGATCATAGTCATATGCATAATGATTCGGCTCCAGATTCGTGTTATAATTAGTATTACTGTAAATACAGTTAATGCACTTTTTTGAAGAATTTACACAATCACTGGTCTTGTGTGCTTCAGAGCAAATGTTTATAATTTTTTGCTATGGAATTATTTTTCAGAACATTCGTCAAAGTTTCGATGTTTGATTTAACCAATTTTTTATTTCTATCAGAATTTAATCTTTGTTCAACAGCTTCCTGGTCATTATCATATATATATACAGGGTGTCCCATTTTAATTTACCACCCCCTAAAACTGGTTAATAATTTGCTCTGAGAAAAAAATGTTTCAAATAAAATTTGTTGGGTTCGAAGGGGGACATCTTTTGGCTATTTTAGCTGTGACCTTGAACATGACCTTCAAGGTCATTTGAAAGTCAAGACCAAATTTTCATATGAAATGTGCATATTTTTATGGCGGATTCGGATTCTACTAAAAAAGAGAAACACTTTTTGTCCGAATCATTTTTTGAAAAAATCCCAAATTTTTGTTGTAAACGGCTTTAAAAAAGTTGAAAAAATCACTAGATATCTCTTATTGCCCCACCCTTTAAAAGAAGTTAAAAATTTTACATTTTATCCGAGGAATTAGAAACGTACACAATTTTACAAATTTAAGTCCAAGTATGACCTTAGCCATGAACTTGTCCTTAACCAACAAGGTCATTCGAAGGTCAGTCAATTTATTTAACGGTAATCCTCGATTTTTATTCCGGCAATTGAAGCTTGGCTATGACCTTGACCTCGAACCTTAAATTCATTTTAAGAAAGAACCATCACTTTAATGGAAAATACTCTCTTTTTCAAAGAAATGAAATTACCAAAAAATTTATTAACAGAACCAAAGTTCATTAGAACGCTAATCTGATTCATTTTTTATCACATGGGGGAAGTTTGCAATCTTCGGGGTGTGTTTGACATTCTCTGGGGCAAGTTTTACGTCATCTGCGGAAAATTTGACATCATCTGGGGCAAGTTTACGGTCACAACTGGGACAAGTTTGACATCATCTGGGACAAGTTTGTGCAGTAAGGGGCATGTTTTCAACTGAGAATCAAAATCAAGCTTAGTTTTTTTAATGAAAATTGTACATATTTTAAATCATATTCAGATTCTCTGATAAAGTACGCATCTTTTTAAGAAATATTTTTCTCGTAAATGCTTTATTTCTCGCTAAAAGACATTTTTTTGCTTCGTTATCGTTCTATTGGTAAAGCTTGTAAATTCTCATCATTAGGTTTTCATTGACTTTCTGAATTTCAGAGCAGAAAAATACTTATAATAAATTATTTCTAGTAAGATTAAATATTCCCTAAAAAATCTACCTACAACAGATAATGGCTGACTACACGCCAGTAGAGATAGTCAACATGATCAAGATTCTGGGAGAATGTCACGACAATTACAAGGCTGCAGCGAGGCTGTACGCTGAAAGGTATCCGGACGCTCGTCATCCTACTAGGAGGAATATTAAACTTCTAACGATAAGAGCTCAAGGAGGTAACTTAAGAAGGAAGAGGCGACGGACGGGCCCAAGAGAGCATATTGCACTTGGGGTTTGTGCTGTAATTGCCGAGGATCCTCATATTTCGACGCTACAAATTCAGCGAATGCATGGAGTACCCAGATCAACAGTTTCCCGTTTATTGCGTCATTTTAGATTTCATCCATATCACTTGCACCTTACACATGCCATTGAGCCTGGTGATCCTGCCAGGCGACTTAGATTCTGTCAATGGGCGGAAACACGAATGCGCATAGATCCATTTTTCTTTGATCGGACTCTCTTTACAGACGAGGCAAAGTTCGACAATATGGGAGGAGTTAATCTTCATAACGCGCATTATTATGCAGAAGAAAATCCACATTGGCAGCGAGATCACCGTACACAAAGACGGTGGTCAATTAATGTTTGGGCGGGCATAGTTGGGGAATACGTTGTGGGTCCAATTTTTTATGACCGTAATTTAAACGGCGAGCTTTATTTAGATATTCTCGAGAACCAAATTTCACCTCTTCTAGAAAACATTCCGCTAGAAATAAGGCGAGACATGTGGTTCCAGCAAGATGGTGCTCCCGCTCATCGTAGACTACTTGTCAGGAGATTTCTGAACGCGATATACCCAAATAGTTGGATTGGAATTGGTAGTCCAATCTGTGAATTCCCTGCGCGATCGCCAGATTTGACCCCATTGGACTTCTTTCTGTGGGGGGCCGTGAAGCAGAGAGTTTACGCGGAAGCCCCGACGACGGCACAAAATATGATGGAGAGAATTGTTGCAGCATTCCAGGCGTTCACCCCACAAACATTAATAGATGTCCAAAGAAGTTTTCGGCAGAGAATACAAATGTGCATTCAACAAAATGGGCAATTGATAGAGCACTTGAGGCGTTGAAATTTCCGTGACTAGCTGAACGAAGGGGTCTTGCCTCAAGTGGCTGGACGTGAAGGTCTTGCCTTAAGTGGTTGGACGTGAAGGTCTTGCCTTAAGTGGCTGGATAGGGTCTTGCCTTAAGTGGTTGGACGGGGTTTTGCCTTAAGTGGCTGGACGTGAAGGTCTTGCCTTAAGTGATCAAAAGGATACCTCTGTCTTTGTTTGAAGCTAGTAACATTCATCTAAAACAGCTTATTTCTAGGACAAATTCTCTTTTCAGTTAAAGGGAGAGCTACCTATTGATGATCAAAAAATGGTTAAGACAAAAAGTGTTACTTTTTTGGTAGAACCCGAATCTGTGATAAATCTTATTCAAATGACCTTGAAGGTCATGTTCAAGGTCACAGCTGGAATAGCCAAAAGATGCCCCCCTTCTAACCCAACAAATTTTATTTGAAACATTTTTTTCTCAGAGCAAATTTTTAACTTCTTTTAAAGGGTGGGGCAATAAGAGATATTAGTGATTTTTTCAACTTTTTTAAAGCCATTTACAACAAAAATTTGGGGATTTTTAAAAAAATGATTCAGACAAAAAGTGTTTCTCTTTTTTAGTAGAATCCGAATCCGCCATAAAAATATGCACATTTCATATGAAAATTTGGTCTTGACTTTCAAATGACCTTGAAGGTCATGTTCAAGGTCGCAGATAAAATAGCCAAAAGATGCCCCCCTTCGAACCCAACAAATTTTATTTGAAACATTTTTTTCTCAGAGCAAATTATTAAAATATTTTAGGTGGTGGTAAATTAAAATGGGACACCCTGTATATATACACTAGTGGGGCTTCGCCCCCCTGCTCGCTTCGCTCGCCAACCCCCCAGTTTTGGTTGTGGTTTTAATTTAAAAACTATTTGTTATTTATTACTTGGTGTATTATTCAAATGAATGTTCAAAAGTATTAAATATAAAATGAATATTTGATCATATAGTAAGCACCGTAACTCAGAATTCACGTGGTAATGTTTTTTAAATTTATGTTTTGTTGGTTTTAAATTAACTTCAATTCTTTCTGCCGTTCGGTATAACTGCGTGACGGTCGGTTTTTTTTCGATTCACTCCCCGGTAAAAATGTGTACCTAGCGAGCCTATAGAAGTATTCACTTCAAAAATTAACTAAATGAGCAGATTTAGCAGCCAAAAATACGTTTAGAAAACTTAAGTTTGAATATACATACATATTGGGGCCAAAAATAGCCACGAAATGTATGACCAGTGCCTAGTCTCTAACGAATAAATACTGTGACGTGACGGTTTCGCCGGTGCAGCTAAACAGCTAATTGCCCTGCCAAGCAAAGGGGGCAAGCATGCGAAACTACCGCGTCGACAAAAGAATCGTCTCTCGACGACGAAGGATCTGCCTCGGCAGCTCAGCTATCTCCGCTTGTGCGGACCGCGTAGAGTGGCGGGATCCTTTTCTGCTTGGCTGTAAGATGCTTGGAAAAGGGGTTGGCATGCGATTGACAACGCTCATAGTTAATTAACAATCACAATCGGGCTGACTTTGCCCTTTGACATTTATTAACTGAATATTAACATGGTATTCGGATTACTCCGATGTAGTACAACTTTACTGTCGCGTGTATTGGTGTATGAGAGGTAGACGAGGCGATCATCGAGATCGGCTGTCGCTCGAATACACTTTCTCTGCGCGGCTGTCCTAATCTATCTATGGTGCTTATTGCACGCAGTGCATTCGGCACTGGTTCAGAGAGAGAGAGAGAGAGAGAGAGAGAGAGAGAGAGAGAGAGAGAGAGAGAGAGAGA
>QLSS01000087.1:444241-492948 GCA_024372645.1 Trichomalopsis sarcophagae
TGTCCAGTAAAAAACCCAGCCACCGAATCTGCGAACAACAGAATTCACATTTTTCATCGTTCACGACTAGCCCCGCGCCCGTGAGTCGCTTCAGGACAAACTCGAGCCACTCTAGGTGCTCTTCGAAAGTCTCCGTGGCGATCACCAGGTCATCGAGGTAAGCGAACACAGCGGGCTCGCACGCAGGCCCAAACAAAGCATCAATTAGTCTCTGCTGGGTCCTGGGTGCATTACACAGACCGAAAGGCATACGCTTAAACTGCCACAGGCCTGAGCCCGGCACAGAAAAAGCCGTATACTTTCTACTTTCTGGTGACAACGGGATTTGATAATAGGACTGCTTCAGGTCGATCTTTGATAGATANAGCTCGGATTCGTGCTCAATAAAGCGCGAATACCAGCCCAACATGCCCAGAAATCGTCTCAACTGTTTGATGTTTTTCGGAGCCGGAAAGTTTTTCACTGGCTCTACCCTTTCGGGATCAGGACGCAGTCCCTCCTTGTCCAGTAAAAAACCCAGCCACCGAATCTGCGAACAACAGAATTCACATTTTTCATCGTTCACGACTAGCCCCGCGCCCGTGAGTCGCTTCAGGACAAACTCGAGCCACTCTAGGTGCTCTTCGAAAGTCTCCGTGGCGATCACCAGGTCATCGAGGTAAGCGAACACAGCGGGCTCGCACGCAGGCCCAAACAAAGCATCAATTAGTCTCTGCTGGGTCCTGGGCGCATTACACAGACCGAAAGGCATACGCTTAAACTGCCACAGGCCTGAGCCCGGTACAGAAAAAGCCGTATACTTTCTACTCTCTGGCGACAACGGGATTTGATAATAGGACTGCTTCAGGTCGATCCTTGATAGATATCGAGCACTGCGCAGCCTATCCGTAATCGAGTTCATATTAGGGATGGGATGCTCATCCTTAATAGTGAATCGATTTAAATCACGATAATCGACGCAAAATCTCCATGTTCCGTCCGCCTTGAGGATCATGACAGGTGCGCTCGTGTAATCGCTTGCTGATCTCTCGATTATTCCTTCAAGGAACAATCTCTCCACTTCCTCAACCTGTTTTGCAGGAGATTCACGCCGAGGCTTATGCCGAATCGGCGTGAAGTTCATCAGCTCGATATGGTGCTCCGTAAGATGCGTGAGCCCTATCGACGAGCCTTGGTTTTTTAAAATCCCTTCCACTAGCTCTCTCACCTCCGCAAGCTCCTCCTCTGTGATAGTCGACAGGCCGGCACACTCAGCGTACACTGTACTTCCTCTTTGCTATTTGTGTCAGCAAATGGTCGCCACTCGCCCTCTTCCGTGAGCCACAAGCCTCTTCCCAGCCGCACGTCGCAGTCGAACTTTTTACAAAAATCCATACCGAGGATCATTGGTTGTTCGAGCGACGGTGCGGCTTTGAAAGAAATAGCCTGTTCCTTGCCTCCTATATCGAGTATCACCTCTAACTCTCCCAGCACAGAGTGAATGTGTCCCGTGGCTGTACGGAGCTTAGTCGTGCTCTTCGTTAACCTGGGCTAATCAACGACAGAGTTGCCCCTGGATCGAGCAGTGCTTGATACACTTGCCCGCCTAGGCTCACTGATAGGAAATTTCGATTTTCCGTATCTGCTCTGGCAACCACTTCTCCCTCATCCGCACTTTCCCTCGTGCTGATTCCTGGGACAAAGAGCGGTTTCGGCGAGCTTTGAGGTTTCTCGTTCCTCGCAGCGTTCCGTTTCTCGCTCTCTTTCTCTACTCCTGTCGGTTTGAACCATTGGCAGTCTCGATAATCTAATCGAGCTGCGGTCAGGTCCCACCTTTTTCTCTCTCCCTTCTCACTTTCACTCAGCAACCTCGTGGCCGTCTCCTCAACCTTCCTCAACTCGTCAAACCGGCGAGCTTCTTCCTCGTCTCTCCTCTCGGTTTCGTCGAGCTTTACGAGTGGCTGAGCGAACGTAACCACTTTCGCCTCTTTACCTCTCACTCTCTCTGGAACTGGGGGCACCGGATTCTTTATTTCTGGGCCCCCAACTTCAAGTTTCCCAGAGCTGTAGTTATTATCCTACAGTCGGGACACGAAAGTAGCGTAACACCCTCTCGTCCGCACCATTGACATTGGGCATTAGGGTTGCCCGTTATCAATGGTGCAGAACTTGAATTCGCTTGAGCCGTCGGAGGATTTGTGCAATTCCTCGAGGTGTGTCCCTTTCCTCTGCATCTGTAGCAGACTACTTCGGGACACTGCGAAGCGCGATGGCCCACCCGTTGACACGTGAAACAGGCGCCGAGAAACTCTCCCGCGCTCACGTTGGTCGTCCCCAAGGGCGATTTACTCGCCCCCGTCACTGAATTTCCTCCAGTGCGTGGCTGAGTTCCTCCGCCCTTCTGCTTATTGCCCGAATTCTGGCTTGTTGCAGCACCACATCCCGCCGGCTTTGGTTTATTCCCAAGGCCGACGTTAGTGCTGGCGCTCGCCACTCTCTCCGACTCCGAAGCGGACGCTGAAGTCGCAGCTTTCTTGGCTTTCGACTTCTTGCCCTTCTTCGGAGTTTCCTCGCTTTCTTTCTCTTTCTCCACTGTCTCCACTGCAGCGACCTTGGGCTTTGCAGTACCACCGCCGTACGCCGCGCCGGAATGTGCATTTTCTCGGCTGGCGGCGGCGGTGCATACCGGCTGTCCAAGTCACGCTGCTTCTCCCAGCGTCGACCGTATCTCTCGAGATCCTCGAGACTGTCGATGAGTTTATCACCGATAGCTCTGCGATACTCGGGGAGTATGTTGCGATACGCAATCTGCAACAACTCCCTCTTAGATGGCGGTCGATGGAAACGAGACACGATGTACTCGAACTTTGCGAGAAACGTCGTAATCTTCTCTCCCTTATGCTGTGTTCTCCGTCGTAAATCCTCCATCAAGTCCTCTCGATTGTACTCTGGCACGTAGCGGTGCCGGAACGCCCGACATGAATGAATATTATTCCGCTTCGCTCTGAACCACCGACCCGCCTCGCCTTGAAAGACACAAGGCAAGACGTTCAACCAATCGACGTCCGATGCACGAGTACCCTTACGGCAGTCGCTCAACCGCTCTAAAAACTCCTCTGGGACCTCGTTTCGGCCTTCGCCGGTAAACTGGAAACCCCAGTCCTTGAGCCTCTTTATTATATCTCGCGCGTTTTCCGGTCTCTCGTACCGAGAACTTCGCACCGAGAGTTTCTCCGACGACGCGTGATGCGAACTATGTTCGTATTCGCTGTCGCTGCTCAAAAGACTCAAGCTTTCCCTAGGACTCTGGCCCTGCGAACCACCCGTCTTCCCTCCTCGCTGTCTCCGGCTCCTACGACTTCTCTTCTCACGGCGTTCGCTCACATGAGGCACTTCCGACTGACTCTCCGAACTCTCCGTCGGAT
The DNA here is from genome assembly GCA_024372645.1 of Trichomalopsis sarcophagae. Lineage (NCBI taxonomy): Eukaryota > Metazoa > Arthropoda > Insecta > Hymenoptera > Pteromalidae > Trichomalopsis > Trichomalopsis sarcophagae. The sequence continues at coordinate 447,646 of QLSS01000087.1, forward strand.
GTCTTGTCGTGTTTAATCTATGCCTTCGCTCTCCCCCCGACTGTCTCGCATGATCACGGGCTATCCTCTCTCTTGGAAGCGGCCGTGTCGATGGATCAGCTGTGGCTGTCGAGGTTCGCCGGAGACTTGCTTGTCTCAGCTCTCCCTCTCTGTGACAGTCAGCTTGTTCCACTGTCACTCGACGAGCCTCAATCCGAGCATTGTCACGCACTTGTTGTAAGCGGCGTTGATGCTGTTGTTCGATCTCGTCTTCTTCTTGCTCTACTCTCAACTCTTCAAGCGCCTGACTGAACGCGCGCTCGCTCTCACGGGTGAGCTCTTCTTCAAGAGCTCTCTCCCTGGCTAGCTCGTAGGTCATTCCGCTTGCGCGAAGTTCCCCTATTCGAGCTGCCCGCGCGCTCATCAAGTCGCTTGTCTCTTCAAATCTCGCTTCATCCACTCTCTCGCTGTGTACCGACTCTCTCTCGGTCACCGAGCCCAATGACGAGCTCTCGTCATTTATTCGCCCGTTATCGCTGGCTGTAGTAAGAAAATTATTTCCGCCGACAAAAGTGGTCGATGGTGTATAGCACCTATCTCCTCTATTTGTCGGAGGTCGACTTTCTACGGTTTTCGCTCGACGCGCTTCCTCTCTATACTGCGGCCTAGGAAGTGGCGTCATACCGATGCCTTGCACTAGCCGAGCAGAGAAGTATGACCACGCGCCGGAAGCCCCCTGTGTCACGAGGTTCTCGAACCTGTAGCCTCGAGGTGCTGGAGTCGGCGACTGCAGGCTCCCGAATCCGGTAGAGACGATCGGCCGCCCTGACAGCGCCGCCGACGTAGTCACTATCGCTTGACTAGCTTGCGAGGTTACAATGCTCGATGACGTCGTCGTCACCGGCATCGCCTCCCGTCGCAAGCCTACCTCGTCAGCTGTTGGTTGGCCGCCTCCGATCTCGCTTTCGCTAGATCGTGGACTAGCCAACCTCACCGTCTTCTCCTTGGCAATTCTCCGCTTTTGTCCCCTTCACATGGAGATTTCACCTAAAATTCGACACTCTATTTCCCCTTCCGAAAGCGTTTGTTTCGCCCCGGCCATGTCCCACTCGTACCAGGGTAATTCGCGTAAATTCGGCATTGCTTCGGAAATGCACGAGCGCAAGAGTCGATCTCGACGAACCTCGAGAGAGCCACGCACGCTATAACCTTTAGCAGCTCGCTCTCCGTCGAGTTCGCCCTCTGTCAGACGACCAACACTTAATTTAAGCGCGCGCACATCGCGCGACTCTAACATCAGCCGCTGCATCACGGCTGTATGCATTTCAGTACCGCTCATCCCCGCAGTACCGTAGCCTAACCCCGAATTTGTCCGCTGCATCGTAACCTCACTCACACTCGCTCAACCGAACAAATTTTTCCCTTCTCCCCTTCAGCGATCGCGAATCCCCACCAGGGATGCCAATTGCGACGCGGTGCCTCCCAGCACCTCGATGCGCAACTCCTCGCGACTCCAACGCGCGGATTGTTATTTTTATTCGCGGGTTTCGATGGCAATCGGTGACGTTTGGGAGAACGTTGGAAAAAGGGAAAAATAATCACACACAAATTAATAGTTTATTGCACCTATATTTCGCCCAGCCCTTCCCTACAACGCGGTGGCCGTAGCCGCCCGCGCACGATAGCCACGCAGGGCTCGGCGTCTCACCTCTACTTCTCAGGTACGCGCGTACGCCTCGAAGCTCTCGCTTCTGGCGTCGCGCAATATGCCCGTTGGCTCTCACACACACACACACACGCGCGCGCGCGCCTCGAAGCTCTCGCTTCTGGCGTCACGCGATATGCCCGCCGGCTCTCACGCACACACACGCGCGCGCGCGCCTCGAAGCTCTCGCTTCTGGCGTCGCGCGATATGCCCGCCGGCTCTCACGCACACACACACGACTCGAAGGCTCAGTGCCACTCGCTCGGACAGCGCAAGACGCGTTTCCTCTCTCTCTCTCCCGTACGCAACGTCGCGTGCGCCGCGCGTATACCGCAACGTCGTTGCACGCATCAGCGCAGTCCCCCTCCCTACTCTTTCGCACTCACACCCGTAGCGCGCGCTCTCCTACGGCTCGCGTCCGCGGTCCCGGCACAACGATGCTCGAGCCCCGCCGGCGGAGCGCTCGGCTTCCCCCTCTCTCTCTCCTCTCTCTTGCTGGCTCGAACGCGCGCGCGTACCGGCTTTGCCTCGCATTGGAGGCAAGCCCGACCTGCTGCTACCGAGCAGCGGAGGATTCTCGGACGCCCGATGCTTCTTTCTTTTTCTCTCTCTCTCACACATGCTCGCTCTCTGTTTCGCGTTTCTCTCTCTCTCTCTCTCTCTCTCTCTTACTCTCACGTACGCTGGCTTGTCGCCTCGCGTAGATGGTGTCGAGGTGTGAGCCCGCACCGCACACCACACTCTCGACTCGTTCACTCTCTCTCTCACACTCGCGACCGTCTCTCTCTCTCTCTCTCTCTCTCTCTCTCTCTCTCTCTCTCTCTCTCGCACGCTGGCTCAACGCCCCGCGTGGTTAAGTCGAGGTGTGCGCCCGCACCGCACACCGTTCTCTCGTCTCACTCACTCACTCTCTCTCTCTCTCTCTCTCACTCACTCTCTCGGCGGCCTAATGGCTCGCACCGAGAGGTTCCCGAGGAACTTAAGCACTCTACCTGGTGTTGGAGAGGCGAACACTAGTCGCCTCCCGACGAAAGCCTCGCTGTCCCAGGGGGTGCTGGCTTTCCTCGCTTCCTCTCTCTCTCCCTCTCTCTCTCTCTCTTCCTCTGCCTCGGGGTGGATGATGGGGTTGTCCTGGCCCTCGTCCTCGCGTCCTTCCTCGATTGGCCCCGCTGGATTGTGGCCTCGGGGAATGGCTCGTCCTCGGCGTCGTGGTCCAGCCGTGGCCGTTGCTCTCGTGTTCTCTCACTCTCTCTTCGCTTCTGCTTCAGGTGAGTCTCACACGCGTGTCGTATCGCTCCGTCTTCGAGCCCGATTTTCAGCTGTTTTCTTACTGACTCCGTGTGAGTCTGGATATTTTCAGAAAATCTGGCCTCCCGCAGGCTCCACGCGCCGGAGCATTACTGCATGGCTCCTTAAAAAGAGCCAGGGAGACCGTTCAAAACCTGTAGTGTCCCGGAGAGGTTAGGAGCGCGGAGGAGTGATTTGGCGAGTTTCTGGCGGACTTTTCATCTTGGCCGTTGGCATCCCTGCTCCTTCGTGGTGACGTCAAGACTGACTGGATATCGCAATGTCACCAGCGGTTTGCTCCGTCTGTAATGACGACTCTACACCACCAACGAGTACGTGCCCGACCTGCCGTCTACCATGCCACACTCGCTGAAGCAGAAAGATGAACGCAGTGTGCAAAAAGTGTCGGAAAGCAGGGACGCCAGTGACACCACCGCCTGCGACGCTACCGCCAGAGACATCCTCTCCTGCCGTGGCGACGCCTGCAACCAAGTCAGCCAAGCAGAGCGTCAAAACAACGCAGAGGAAGCCATCCCCACCTCCTGGAAAACATCAGGTGAGCGTTCGCGCCGGGACAGTGCTTCGAGCTAAGTCGGCGATCGCGGCGACAGCACCATGACGATCGCCTCCCCTCTCCGCTCGAGCACGAAGCAGCAACATCACGAGAGTAGCCTACCGAGCTGCAATACCTCTGCCGAGCGGGTCACAGACTCCCAGGCGCCTGCCTCACCGGAGCAGCGGAAGGACAGTCAGCAGTGCCCAAACGCGTCTGTCGGGCGGGTCACCAACTCGCAGGCGCACGCTCCGTTCACATCAGCGTCGATTGAAGATTCATCTGCACTGGACCCAGCAATCCTGAAGAAGAACAGAGCGAAGGATGCGCCACTAGGAGACACCAGCCTGCTAGGTGTCTCAAATATTTTAATTCCTGTGAGTACGATGGAGCTTTTCTTTCAGCGATTTGACATGCTCCAGGATCAGCTTGATGGCCTAAGGGCTCTCGTGAGCAGGGGTTCGGTGCCACATGGCGCCTCCTCTGCACTAGCAGAAGGGGGCGCTGTAGTCGGTACGGAGGAATTGAATACCCGTATCTCTGCTCTCGAGACCCAACTAGCTGATAACATCAGTGCGTCTAATAGACTGCTTGACGCTAACAAGCTGCTCCTGGACGAAAACGTTATTCTTAGGGACGAGTTGCAACAAACAAAGCAACTACTTGAAAGGCTCCATCGTGCTAGCCAGGACCTTGACACGGACTCGTTGCCGATTTCGGTCTGCGGTCCGTTACTTGCCTCGAGTCCTAGTATTATTAAGCGTGATGCCACTGAGGTAGTAGGAAACCGCAAATGCTCCTCTCCTCGGATGGCAACTACTGGCGGGGACGCAGGAGCGGGGGGAGGCGTTGCTGAGGAGTGCGAGGTCATAATTCACGGCCTCATTCAGAACACCGACAACATAAACGAGAAAATCTCGGGCGCAGCTGCCTTTGCACTGCTCAGCACCGTCCTTCCCGACCTACAAATGAGCGACGTCGCCAACACTAGAGTGCTGCGCCAGCGCCAGCATAGACAGAACAGGGCTCAGAGCAATGACACGATCGGGGCAAATACAGCGACGCGTCGAGGTGTGCTGCCATCGATCGTCGTCAGACTCGCGAGCCCGGGCCTGGTCAGGGAAATCATGCGAGCAAAAAGCACGCTAGCTTGCAACTACCTGACCACAAACAACATCATGCCCGGGGCTCTGGACCCGGAGACTGCTGCCTGCTTGACCGGACATAAAGTATATTTAAATGAAATGTTGTCCCAAGAGAAATTTACCCTGTTTAAAAGTTTGAGGCCCATTGCACAGGGACTGGGCTTCAAATATGTCTGGCATGCGGGTGGCAGGTTCTTGGCTAGGCGTAGGGGGAGCGAGCGCGCGCACGTGTTTGCATCTGCTGCCGATTTGCAGGCTATTCTCACGGCGTGTCAGGCCGGCTCGAAACGACCTCGACGACCGAGTACACTCATGACTGTCACTGAAAAGGATGAAAACTCTGACGCTACTTCAAGTAACAGACCTCAGTCGGACCTGACAAGCAAATCGGTTACAACTTTGCAAGCATCGATGCCATCATTGACGACTGTATCATCTGCATCAACTTCAATACAGTCGTCATCATCGTCATCTTCATCCGCGCCCTCCATATGACTCGCGAGGCCCCCTGACAGTGCGCCGGGTGTTAGGAGTGGCTTGAGGGCGGGCTTTCTCAATGTGAACTCGCTCAGGGCTCGCATTGGGATCGTCCGAAATTTTTTGGCTGAGCGCCCCTCGATCGACATCTTTGGTTTTGCGGAGACATGGCTGGGTCCGATTGTGGACGATAGCCTAGTTAGCGTCGGGGGATTTTCCATCATTAGGCAGGATCGAAATGTAAACGGAGGTGGTGTCGCCCTATTTGTGCGCAATGGATTTAAAATCAAAAAGCTTGCCTCATCGGATACTGTGGGTCTAGGAAAACCTGGAATCCCAGAGTACCTTTTTTGTAGCGTACAAAGGGGCGACTCACCTCCGGTGCTACTCGGAGTTATTTACAGGCCCCCGAAAATTCCGATGCAAAAGGACTCAGGCCTTTTTGATGTATTGCGGGACTTATGCGGCGAACATAGTCATAAGATCATAATGGGTGATCTGAACTCGGATTTGCTATCTGACTCAGACGACGCTGCTACTATCAAGCGTCTGTCCGAAGAGTTATCTCTTCAGATCATCCGGCATGGTTCCACACATCATACCTCATCGTCTCACACATGGATTGACCATATCATGACCGACGAAAACGACACGATCTTGGATTCTAAGAATGAGTGGCTGCCTAGTTTCGGCAAGCATTATGTCATACATGTCTGGATAGACATCTACGCCCCCACTCCTACGAGTGACACTTTCTCGTACCGGGATTACAAGTGCATAGACACAACTAGCCTTCTCGACCTCCTGTCTTGTTGTGACTGGACAGCCATGAATTCCATCGAAACCGATCTGGAGGGCGCTTTATGTGTTCTTAATAATAATATAAAATTTGCAATCGAGGAATTGGCGCCCTTGAAAACGGTTTGCCCACGTAAGAAATATGCTCCTTGGTCTGGACCAGAGCTGAGGCTCCTCCTTGATAAACGCAATGCTACACTCAGGCGCTATGAACGCACGGGGAGAGCGGAGCTTTTCGATGAGGCCCTTCGACTCACAAACGAGGTCGACATGCGTTCTGCTCAAGAGCGTGAGTCCTTCCTTCGCCAACAACTATCAGACGCCCTTGATGAAAATAGAAATATTTGGAAGATAATGCGTCATCTCGGCCTCCTGCCTGGGCGTAAGGAGGAGTTTTTTGGTTTTACGCCAGGGGAGCTGAACGAGCACTTCGCGGGAGTATCGGTATCACCTCTCGAAAATATAGACAATGCGACGGACACTATTGCGTTTGCAGGCGAGGAGGGCTTTACTTTTAGCCCTGTTGGTATTGGTGACGTCGTCCTTGCTATATCACATTTTTCCTCGCAAGCGAGGGGTGTCGATGGTATTCCATGCGGGGTGGTCGTCAAGGCCCTCCCAATCATTGGCGAATTTATTCTTAATCTTTTTAACTGCTCCTTCGCTCAGGGGATCTTTCCGAGTATCTGGAAGCAGGCTCAGTTGATCGCGCTAAGAAAGACCAGTGCTCCTTCCAATGTTAAGGACTTTCGTCCGATTGCATTGCTCTGCTTCCTCTCAAAAGTACTCGAGAAGATCGCGCACACCCAGATCACGGAGTATCTTAATAAAAATAATATAATCGACCCCTTCCAGGCCGGTTTCCGAAAACACCACAGCACACAAACAGCGTTAATAAAATTGACTGACGACGTACGCATGGCAATTGACAAAAAGAAGGTGACGCTTATGCTGCTGTTTGACTTCAGCAAGGCCTTTGACACCATCTCACCTTCCAAATTACTATCTAAGCTGAAGCAGCTGGGGTTCTCTCCGAAGGGCGGCTCTCTTGCGGATAAAATCATATTTACAGGGACGATCCCAGATGGTAATTTCGAATAAAAGCGGAGCTTCAGAATGGCTTGAAACGAATCTGGGAGTTCCACAGGGTTCTGTCCTGGGACCCTTGCTGTTCAGCCTCTATGTCAACGACCTGCAAAACATACTCGACGGCAACACAATTAAACATCTTTTTTTACGCGGATGACCTCCAGATCTATCTACACACCAACAAAGATAACTTCCTGGACGGCGTGGCTCGACTGGCAGAAGCGGCGCGGCTGGTTTCTGGCTGGGCGGAGAGCTCCGGTCTGCGGCTTAACTCCGGCAAAACCAAGTCTATATTTTTCGGGTCCATGAAGAACGTTAATGATATTAAATCATGGAACTTGCCTGGGGTTCCGCTGCCGGACGGAGTGATCGTCCCATTCAGTCAGACGGTCGTGAGTCTCGGTGTTGTACTGGATAGCAAACTGACTTGGAGACCGCAGGTGGATGCTATCACGAAAAAAGTAAATAAAGCCCTATATAGCCTGCGGTTTATCAGAGGCTGCACCACTGAGACTCTCGGCAGAAGGCTAGTTGAGACACTTATACAACCACACATCGACTACTGTGCTGTGACTATCCTGGACGTGTCTAACGAACAACGAATACGGATACAGAGACTGAGCAATTCGTGTGTGAGATTCATCTTCGGGGTTAGGAGGGATGAACACATCAGTCCCTACCGGAGGCGTCTGGAATGGCTTTGCACTGATTCCAGAAGACTCTACTTTGAGGCCATTCTATTATACAGAATAACCCGGATCGGTGAGCCTTCGTATCTGGCCTCGTTGTTCAATAAACACAAGCCCAGACCCTCCGGTAGGGGAGTTCCCCTGGAGCTGAGCATCCCTACCGTGAGTACTGAAACCGGGGCTAGGGCCTTCCAGGTCCAGGCTGCTCGGTTCTGGAACTCTCTCCCTTCTGCTCTGCGAAACCTGCCATCACTCGCCTCCTTCAAAGGGGCATTACGGTGGCACCTGCTGGCCACTGAATCGTGACAACTCTGAGCCCTCTGGCGCTGTATTTTTTATTTTTTCATTAATCTAGTTTTAATCTAGTCAGACTCGGCCCGTGGCCGTAAAAATTCTTCCAGTACTACGTAATTTTTCTTTTTTGACTTCAAACGTGTGATACAGATAGGTCTTTGACCAAATCTTAAGTGTACAACGTAGTGCTGGAGGAGTTTAATGTGATAATTAAATATGACAAAATGTGATCTCATGTGATTTTATATGACAATATCTTTTATATATTTGTTAGACTGTATTCGACACAGTCTCTATGATCTTTATTATCTTATTTTTTCTTTTTGCTTTAGCAAATAAAGACCTATCTATCTATCTATCTATCTCACTAGCACAGTCGCGCATGATCACACGTCAACTATTATTGACGAGGCTCGAAACGTAACTGTAAACGGGCGCGTCTGATAGTACGACCTAATTGGCTGCGCGAGGCGCGAGACGTGCTGATTGGCTGCTCGTCTCGCGCCACGCGCGAATCAGCGGCTCACTTTCGCGCACATCGGCCAGCGAATTCCAAGAATTCCCGGGACGCAACTCGCGTCCGAGAACACACGGGCCTCGCCGAAACCGATCGTCTACTCTCTCTCTCTCGCCGCGCTAACAACAACAAATCGCGCCGTGCTGCGGCGTGTTTTGTCGCAGAACGGCTCCTTGTCCGACTTTGGCTCGTCGGGAAGGTCTTCGCGCGAAACAACAATGTATGCTTCGCGCGACTGCGACGTGCAACGTCGCAACTGTAAGAGTGTGTCATCGATGGGTGAACTACTTTGTTTATTTATAAATAATTATAAATAATTTGTAAACGGAAGCCTATATTTATATCAACAGTAGCTGATAAGGTCAATAACCATGATTGACGACCGCTACTGTAAGAGTGTGTCATCGATGGGTGAACTACTTTGTTTATTTATAAATAATTAGTTAACAAAAGCTACATCACGCATATGATGCCATCAGATTAACATGATTTACGACCGCTACTCTGTCATAAACAGTCTGTCATCGATGGGTAACTTTTGTTTATTTATAAATAATTATAAATAATTTTTAAACAAAAGCTATATCACGCATACGATACCAACCTTTTACCCAAGCAGACCCGAGCGCGACTCTCTCCCTCTTTCGTTATCTACTCCATACCGGCCCCGCGCTCGAGAACGCACGTGCGCGACTCTCGCTATGCCAGCCCGTCCCCTCTCCTTTTACACTATAGTAACCCCTGAGCTCTGACGCGACGTCTCTCTCTCTCTCTCTCTCTCTTTCGCTGTCTACTCCATACGGGCCCCGAGCTCGATAACGCACCATACTCGCGCGCGTCCGCCGCCGTCTATCTGTCGTATACCTGCTGTTTGGCTTTTATTGCCCTTGCGTCAGCTCTGATCCTTTCTACGCTGTAAAGAGAGAGATTGTTCCACGTATATAATTTATATGGTGGCCCTGAAAAGGGTCGATTGTTTTTTGAAATATGTATTATCGCAATTAGCGTTTTAGCTTGCTGTAGCCGTCTTTTTCGGGGTACGAAAATGTGTTTGAGGAAAATGATTTTTGATTCTGTGACGAGAAGGAGGAGGAGGAGGATTTTTTTGTGAGATTATTATATCCACTTTTCTCTGGATACGAGAAAGTGTTAGTTGAGAACGACGATTGATTATTCTGCTTTCTTGGCTCCTTGGCCTACTCTAAATTTTGGCTTTGGCGATCATTGATGGGAGTAGGGGATTTTTGTACACATAAAAAAGAGAAATTATGGCACACTATTTTTATTGACGAAAAAACGCATACGTGTCGAATGAGAAAATGTTTACAATGAAAAATAAACGTAAGTACACACACACACACACACACACACACACACACACACACACATTAATTACAAGCAAGCGATGCACCTACACTTGAGAGTGGCGCGTTGTTGGCTCAGTTGACGCGTGGGCCCTCCTCGCAGTAAACCTGGCACCAACTCTTTCGACGGAGTAGGCATCCGATGAAAGTCTAAAGGTACGCTGCTGCGGTTGCGGGGTGCTGTCGGTGGCGTACCTTGGATGTTGCTGTCGGCGACGTCGTTTTCGTCGTCTGCTGGTGGAGGCGACGGCGAATCCATATCCAGGATGCAGGGGCAGGGCTGTCCGTTGCACTTCCAGCAGCGAAAGAAAAGGCACCTCCAACACTGCTGCCACACGTCGTGCTCCGAAGTCATTTTGATACACACTGTGCACCTCACGTTGATCGGCACAAACTGTACAGCCAGAGAAGCTTTTAGCTCGGATTCTTGCTGTTTCTGCTGCAACAGCGCTGACATGTCCAGCATTCTCTGCTGATAGCGCTCGAGCTGGCCGTTCAGCTTCTCCATTGCACGTTTTTTAGCTTCGATACTTGCGAGAAGCGCATCGCGTTGGGCTGCTAATTTTTTCAATTCTGCCATGATGGTGGCCACGTGTGTGCTCTCTGTAGGGACTCAGAGCGAACTAATCGGTGCGAGCCGTGTCACAAGCGTAAGCCGTTGGCAAAGCAGAGGGATATCCCACCTCTTCAACTTTTTCGTTGTCTTAAGAATGCGAGACCGTTGCGGTAACGCTACACTAGGACTGGCTGATTATTTGTATACAATTGTGATCCAGCGCGGGCTTATCAGAAAAAAATCGGAGACGGTTGAGAGCGCGAGAAAGGTTCGCAGTGTCTCGCGAAGCAGCTCCAGGAAGTATCGTGTGACCATGAACTCGGGCTTTGTTATCGCCAATGTATTAGTTTTCAAAACACAGAGAACGAATCATCGGATCTCCGGTAGACACTTGAGAGTAAGTGTAAACTGTTTGTATAAAGATTGCAGGTCTACGGTAAGAGAGATTTAAAGGGTCAGCCGCAGAGTCATAAAAATCTGATCGGTCCGTGTCACCGGATCTAGCGCTGGCAACGGTCCGTTCTCTGAGACGTTCGCTATATGCCTTGTTACTGCTACGTACCTAAAGCGCAAACACCGACTACGGTATCGGATTCATTTCTTCCGATCAGTGCTTGCGTAGCCCTGATTTCTCAGCTATGGCTGTAATATGAGCTACACTTTGTTTTAAAACAAAATCCCTCTCTTTCACGATTTCTCTGCTTTGCGATACTTCTTATTCGTTGAAATCACTCCTAAAAAGGGCGTGATATTTTCCAATCAGCCCTGAGCCGTCTACAAAACTCCTCTGTAAGCCAGCGCAGCCATCAGTCTCTCTCGAATTGCGTGTCATTGAGAGAGGCAGCTTACCACCTGTCGCAGAAATGTCTAGTGCTACGTACGAAGTTCGCGATGCGATCCTGCGCGTAGCCAATGCGCTCAAGGATCGTCACTTATCTGTGAAGAGGAAGTGTACTCGTGAGTGGTATGTGCGCGTTCACCGCATGTCCGAGGAGAGGCTGCGCCGCGAGCTGCGCTGCTTGCTTACGCATTGCGCGTACCGTTGGATCGCAGCGTTTTATCAAAAATACTTTCGACATTCGAGTATCGTGATAAAAATCGTCGGCAGTTTCTTGGTGGAGCGCGGTGCACGCGATGTGTACTGCCTGCGGCATATAATCGAGGAACATGGTAAGTGTTTACACTGCTCCCTACAATTAGTTTAAAAAAAAAATAATAATACTTATTTGTTTCTTCATAGCCCGAATTACCCTGCAGGAGGACGCTGAGGAGAGCGACACCGACGCAACACTGTTTGTTGTATCGTCACCTCCTTCTCCACAGCGAGCCACTTCGTCCGAAGATGAGGATGACGAGGAGGAGGAGGAGGAGCAGGAGGTGCAGCAGCAGGAGCGAGATGAGATACAAGCTCCTGTGGAGGAGCTCATGGAGGCTGACGATGAAATCAAGGTAGAGGACAGCGATCACGGCGATGATCGGCTTGGCGTCTACGAGCAGCAGGCTGTCTACAGAGCGGGCGCTCCAGCACCGCTGAGAGGTAGCGAGACAACGATGGAAGCTGCGATGGTTCTGCGCTCGTTCCGCTACGAGCCTGCTCCCGAGTTTGGTCCTACGAGGGCCGAGGTTTTCGAGAACTTTGCGACTCGGGAAGAGACAGCTGACGAAGTTGCGGCGATGAATCCCTATCTTCGCTTCGATCAGCACAGCTCGTTCGACCGTCGCATCAACGAAAGTAAGTTACATTTTATTTAATAACTTTAATTTTCTTAAAAAATTATTATTAATAACAATAATAATTTTTTAAGTTATCAGACGCCGGCTGAATCAAGGCATGGAGCCCTGTACGGAGGCAGTTCCGAAAAATGAATTTTTTCAAACTTCTGCGCTGCGAATCGTAAATAACGGTCGTGCTCAGGAAATACGTTGGCTAAACAACATGCTTGAAAATTCACAAGACGTATTATATTCTATGACTGCCATCGAGATGGCTGACTTATACAGGGACGTCATTCGAAGCTACCAGTCGTGCAGAAGAATGAAGGCTTTGTTCTTTACAGTCGACGACGATAACATCAGCAGCAGCAGTGAGGAAGAGGGACCATCATCGCCGGCAGTATCATCGGACTCTTCAACAGTGCTGCTGAGTCCAACATTATCGATGCTGCAGGAGGTTGGGTTCTACGATGCGGGTCACCCGATCTTCGAGGAGAGCACGGCTAGCGGCATATCGCAGGTAGGCGGTGGCGGCGGCGGCGGCGACGATGGCGATACCTCAAGCGAAGAGGCACCGTCGCCGAATAATAGTATAATAAGCGGCGGTTCTGCAGCAGCTTCTGATTCGGATCAGGAGGAGGATGAGGAAGAAGCTCGTGACGATATGCGTTTTCGTCGCTTCGCAATAATCGCGAATACGGTGCATCGCGTGCGGAAATTCCGTACAGACGCTCGCCGTCTGACGCTACGGATTAAGACACCGCCGCGTGGGACCAACATGCTCAGCTGGGTTGAGTTAGCAATACGCGATATTTATGAGTATTTGCTAACTATAATCAGAAGCGGGAGCGATCGCGTCGGTGTTTCAATCTCGAGCGAATATTTTGCCAACAGGTCGGCCGGGCTTTCGTATCGTCTCGCGAGCGCGCTGACTGGCGATGATTTATGGTCTGTGGTGTCTGGACTCGTCCAGAGTAACGCAAATTTTCGAGTCGACGAGTCATTTACCATTTGTTTGACCGTCGTAGAGATGCCTGTAGGTGCAGGTGGCTCTCGACGGAAAAACTTGACCGTCGACAGCGTTTCTCAACGCTCCATCATCCAGATCAGCAATCGTGACAATCTCTGTCTGTCGAGAGCGCTCGTCGTAGGCGTGGCGAAAATCGCGCTGCAGGCGAACGATACCCCGGTTATGCGAGCCGAGTGGAACGTCATCCGCGACAGTCATAGGCAGCTACAACATGAACGGTTGTACTAGTTTTTAAGTAATAAATATTGTTCTGCGTTATGTTTAATATATTTATAATAATAAAAAAAAAAAATCTTAAATTTGTTCTTGTAATTATAACATCCTTCTCTCTCTCTCTCTACCACTTTACCCACTCATCATCGCACGCTTACAGACGAGCCGTACATGCACGCGTAATGGGATACGGCCGCTAATATACGCGTATAAGCGGCCAGCGCGTGAGTATACGCGGATACGCGGCCCGCGTGAGTATACGCGTATAAGCGGCCCGCGCGTGAGTATACGCGTATACGAGGCCCGCGAGAATACACGCGTATACGCGGCCGCCGCCCGGGGTCGAGATATAATATTAATAAAAAGCGCTTTTCGGGAAGTGAGCGCTTTAGTCTATAAGATGGATACGCGTTGGAAGCATCCTTTTACGGCGTGCATAGCAGGACCTACAGCACCTGGAAAAAGCTGGTTTCTGAAAAAATTTCTCGAGCATCTGCCGGAGATGTGCGATGCTCGCTTCGACAGGGTTCTGCTGTACTATACCGAGTGGCAAGAGACGTACCGCAGTGAATTCAAAGTTGGCGGGAGTGCTGCTGTACCTATCGAGTTTCGAGAGGGACTTCCGCAGCGAAGCGATTACTCCATGGATAGGGGAAAGAAAAAATTACTCTCTCAATTCTCGACGACTTGATGCGAGAATCATCGGACGATATAGTTCTCGATTTGTTCTCGCGTTCGTCTCATCATTTGAATTTGTCGGTCTTTCTGGTGACGCAGAATATTTTTCACCAGGGAAAATCTCAGCGCGACATAAGTTTAAATTCAAAGTATCTTGTTATATTTAAAAATCCTCGCGACAGAGCTCAGATTCGGCATCTCGCGCGACAAATTTATCCGGAAGATCCGAGGTTTCTGCAGGAGGCTTACATAGCGGCCGTGGACGAGTATAGGGTTCGCACGTGTATATTCCCAAGCGACGATATTCAGTACGCCTATGTGCCGAAATTCGGTAAAAAGTGAAAATACAAAATAGGCGTGCAGAGCTCTCGGCATAGACAGTAGGCGAGAAGCTATGGCGCCAACAACATCGAGGAAGAAGAAACAGGCTGGCTGTTGTATACCCGTGGTGGCTACGCTCGACACCAAGCATTTCAACAGAAAACGAGTAGCTGTACTGAACGCTCTTTGTCACACGGACGGCCAACAACGCACGGCTCTTTTACGCACAGCCGACAAGAGACTCGTACGTTGCATATGCGAGTGCGCTTTGAATATCTTGCAAGGTGTGATCAAAATCAAAGACTCGCATAAACGACGACTCAAAAAGCACAAAAACGTGCTGAGAAAATTGACTATTTGCAATAATAAGAAATATGTCAGCGATTGGCAGAAGAAGAAACGTGTTCTCGTACAGCACGGTGGTGCTTTTTTGCCGCTTCTACTCGCACCTATTATCGGGGCTCTTGTCACAAAGTTATTCAATTCAAAGTCAGTAGCAGCAGCAGCAGCAACGTAAGACTAAAATGGATCGTGCGAGAAAAATGATGATCGTGCCCGAAGATATGTTTTCGCTCATGCAAAACGTTCAGCCAGCAGCAGCAGCAGCACAACCGCCAAACGAGTCGTGTGAAAACTCTGTTCAAACGTGCGGCGACAATCTCTCGAGACTCGATTCCGAGATGCACACGATTCTACATTCGAATAAATTTACAGATGAGCGTGAAAAATGTCTAAACTATTTACAAGTACTGCGGCGATATCTGTTTTTCAAAGATTCCGAACGTCACGCTGAACACGATTACGAGCGCGACGTCGACGAAATAGAGGCCACCTCGGCACCAATGACTGAAGAAATTATACTCGACAGCGTGCCCAAGAGTTACGCTCAAAAAACGCGCCTTCTGCTGAAACACTGGAAAACCGTTGCCGGCGATCGTCTCAAGTGGGATAGCACTGGCAGAGTCAGTATAGACGGCCGGCCCATACAATATTCCAACATTATAGAACTGATTAGCGACGTTGTCGCACGCAGGAAAAAAACACTGGATCAGTCGGAAGTGCCCATCGGTCGTTTACCTTTCACCAAATTCATCAAGACAGTCGACACACCGATAAAGCTGATTGGAAACCCGGAAATAGTGAAAATTGGTAAAATGTTGACAGAGCCGAATAATACAGCGAAACGACGACTGCCTAGTAAAGAGAGCATCGACGCGTTGGTGGAAATACACAACGCTAGCAACAGCAGCAGCAGCAGCGAATCACCGGCATCGCCTGCTTTGACAAGAAATCGAGCAAAGAACAAGTGGCTACGTCTCGCAAACTTTTAAGCATGGCGTCGTACGAGCAGCAATACTACGATGTCTCGCACGAGGCTGGTTACGCGGGTGCGCGCAATCTCGTGCGTGTAAATCGAAAAGGCAAATTATTTGACAAGCGGGAGAAAGAACGCATATGCGAGTGGCTTAGTAATCAAGACGCCTATACTCTTCACAGACCCGTTAAGCGTAAATTTCCGCGATTAAGTTACAACGTGAGCAACATTGACGACGTATGGGAGTGCGATTTTCTTCAATTAACCACGATCAAAGAGCACAACGACGGATACTGTTACCTACTCGTAGTGGTGGATGTATTGAGTAAACACGCGTGGCTGGAGCCTCTACGCGATAAAACTACAGCCAACGTCACCGCAGCCTTCGGACGAATACTCGAACGCAGCAACGGTCGCGTCCCGCGACTCTTGCAATCCGACAAGGGTAAGGAGTTTGTAGGCTCGACGTTTCAGGAATTTTTGAAAAAACGTGACATCAAATTCCGTACAGTTCGAAACCCCGATATCAAAGCGCCTGTAGTGGAAAGACTAAACCGTACTATACGCGAACTAATGTGGCGATACTTTTCGCGCAATAACACGCAACGTTACATCGACGTGGTGCAGAAAATAATCGAGGCTTACAATCATACGCAACACAGCGGTACAAAGATGCGACCCTGTGACGTAAGCATCTACAATGCTGCAAAAGCGCGCGAAAATTTAGCGAAAAGAGCTCGTCTGCAATCGACTTACAAGAATCGCGAAAAGATGGCGTCAGGCGTAATCAATAAATACAAGCCCGGATCTTACGTACGCATTAGTCGCACGAAAAATACTTTCGAGAAGGGATACGAAAAAAATTTTAGCGAGGAAGTTTTCAAGATTAAGCGCATATCCAACAGACAGCAGTTACCAACATTTATCCTGGAAGATTAAAACGGTGAGGAGATTGACGGCTTCTTCTATCTCGAGGAGCTCGCTCACGTTGGCACGAAACGCATGTCGAACGCTGCTGAGCAATTCAAAATAGAACGCGTAATTCGTACAAAGGGTCGTGGCTCGAAGAAGCAGCTACTCGTCAAGTGGGCTGGCTATCCGGACAAATTCAACTCGTGGATCAAAACCTCTGAAGTACAAAAAATTTAAAAATGGACCAGAACGATTTTTACCTAGTTCTGTCTAGAAACAGCAGTATGACGTACTACAACGAAAACGCCACCAGCTGCTTTACAACGCAGCTCTCGCGCGAGCTCAGACTCAGCGGGAATTGGTCCGTTGCGCTCGTCGAAATTCACGTGCCGAGCACTGTCGTGTACATTCAAGAATCGGACGCCTTTTACACGTTTAAACAGTCGGAAAAGGCAAAGCAGGAAACGCATTTTTTTCCGCACGGTATTTACGACAAGATCGAGCAACTAACCAACGAAATAAATAAATCAGCCGCCTTTCACGATCATCTGCGTCTCGAAGTTGCACCCTTTCAAAAGGGCTACTACATACAAGTGTGCCTGCTACTACAGCGCAAGTGTGCCTGCAACACCAACATCAGCACCTACAGCAGAAATGGCAACCCACAACGCTCAACAGTTCATCAGCAGTGTCGGCGGCCATGACGAGGAAACACAACAGCATCCACCTGCACAGCCTGCGTGCAAGAAACAGAAAAAGTACGAGAGTCCGCCTAGTGGAATTATGCATCAACAAACGTTCGCCTAGTGTAATTACGCATCAACAACGTATAAAAGATGCTTTGAAAAGAGAAGAGGCTGAACTATGTCGTGAAATTCTGAAAAATGTAAAGTCGTTCAAACAATATTACGCCCTTCATAAATATAAAATCGACGAAATTGTTAAGACAAACCTGAATTTCGCCACTGTAAGCATCGACGTTTTAGATGTAGTTTTAACGGAAATCTATGCGTTTGGCTTAGCCAGAATCGCAAAGGATGTGTACGACGTTATGTTTCCGATATAACTATTTTTTTTTATTCATCTCCTATCGTTAGTTTCTAAGCCGTAAATATTCTTTATTGTTCTACACGCGCATACACACACACACACACACACACACACACACACACACACACACGAGCGCATAAATATATCATGTATTCAATTTTTGCTGTTTTATTAAATAAATATAAGATTGTATCAAACAAATTTTCTCTATTTTAATGTGTACAAATCCCATCAATAAACCCCAAAGCTGAAATTTAGAGTAGGCTTTGCGGCACCGTGTAGTAGGAAATCATACAGGTTACATATTATTACAGCGCAGAAAGGATCAGAGCTGACGCAAGGGCAATAAAAGCCAAACAGCAGGTATACGACAGGTAGACGGCGGCGGACGCGCGCGAGTATGGAAGGTAGGAGAGAGAGAAGCGGGTCCGGTACAGCAGCGGCTGGAGCCACCGCGCCAGAGCTCAGAGGCTACTATAGTGTAAAAGGAGAGGGGACGGGCTTGTATAGCGAGAGTCGAGCACGTGCGTTCTCGAGCTCGGGGCCGGTATGGAGTAGATAACGAAAGAGGGAGAGAGTCGCGCTCGGGTCTGCTTGGGTAAAAGGTTGGTATCGTATGCGTGATATAGCTTTTGTTTAAAAATTATTTATAATTATTTATAAATAAACAAAAGTTACCCATCGATGACAGACTGTTTATGACAGAGTAGCGGTCGTAAATCATGTTAATCTGATGGCATCGTATGCGTGATATAGCTTTTGTTAACTAATTATTTATAATTATTTATAAATAAACAAAGTAGTTCACCCATCGATGACACACTCTTACAGTAGCGGTCGTAAATCATGTTTATTTACCTTATCAGCTACTGTTGATATAAACATGGGTTTCCGTATACAAATTATTTATAATTATTTATAAATAAACAAAGTATTGCACCCATCGATGACACACTCATACAGTAGCGGTCGTAAATCATGTTTATTGACCTTATCAGCTACTGTTTATATAAACATGGTGTTTGTTTACATAAACACCTGGCGCCAGCCATGGGAGCGGTGACGTCAGTTAGGCCACGCCCCTGTCTCTCCATAGTGGCCCATATACTACTAATGACCGTCCCTAATGCACGCACCGTTGGGCCGACGCGCCCGCTTCTCCGCCGGCACCGGCTATAGGCCGAGGGCAGAGAAGAGGGGGGAACGAGGCCCAAGGCGGGGGAGAACGCTCTGTGCAAACAACAGTTACGCTAGAGATACGAACACTAACAGTTCTCTCAGACACAAGCTCACCGACACTCACATGTCTACACGCTTGTCATTTTTTCTCGAATAAATGAATAGTTAAAGTGAACCTTATGCTTTACTACCTTATACATCCCTGTACCTAACTCCCAAACGACTTTTTACCGGTATACCACCTACGATTTTCCGTGCATCCTAGACGAGAGAGAGAGCAGTGACGACCAAGACCATCCGCTGGACGGATACGCGGCGACCGAGCAACCGACGGGCGCGTCGAAACTGTAAGTCCGTAACATAAGTTGCTGCGCGATTTATAGACCACCGAATCGGCTGCAGACGCCGAGGTCGAGGCTCGCTGCTACTGAGTCGTCAGCTCGTATCCAGTGCGAGCCGCGAGTGCGAATTCGTCCTCTCGCGACACGCGTTACATTGTATTAACATCTTGAGTGAATATAAACATCTTACTTTTGAACACAAACGCATGTCTGTTTCTTTCGTAAACCTATTGTCCTTCCGACGAACCCGGTAGAGTATAGTCGGTTATATCGCGGCGCGGCTACAGAGCGCGCGCCGGGACGGAGACTCTATACGCGAAAAAAGCGCGGCGAGCTTCGCACGCCGCATAGTTGTAAACCGAGGCAACCCGGCTACATAGTACGGAGTCGGCATTGCATCGACGGCTAACGTCCATCGCTGACTTCAGCATCATTGAGGGATAGCCGTGCGGAGATAAAAAAGTGAGTAATCCCTCTTATCAACGCGACAGCATCTTTGCGGCTGTCGCGCCAAAGCCCAGTTGCCCCGTGACAACAGATAACCCCATGTTTATCTCTGCGGGGTTATGAAGTATTCTTAATACTATGTAAATTTATCTAGTTTGAATAAATAAATAAATAAATTATTATATTAACGGACATAAATGCCCTTACAAAAATATAAAAATTCATGTTCATTTACATGTATAAAAGATAACAAACAAGATTATAATAGAATGAACTAACTAAATGCCGACATGGATGATTTGAAGTTAGATTTAAATTCAGATATCTGCTCGATGATCGTGATACGGGAGAAAATTTCATGCGCGCTTTAATCTAGGTAAGGTCGAAAAAACCTAAAGTTCAAGTAAAGCCAGGAGCTCATGTATAGGTCTGTGATTACGCAAATTATAAGATAAGTTTGTAACAGAGAAAAGGTCAGAGATCGACGGACAAATCATGAATTTACGCATAAGTTAGAACGTGAGCAGACTGAAGTGGTAACGATGAAATTTTGAGAAAATTTCCAAAAAGAACAACTCCAAATGTAATACATAATATCACTGTTAGACTATTTCATACAAAATTACAATCAAATATTATGAATGATATAACGGAAAAAAAATGTCGGTAAAGTATTAGCTTATGTTTATACAATTGAATTTCAAAAAAGAGTTTACCACTTGCACATATTTTAATAACATTACATCCTGATAACAAATTAATAACCTCAAAACAAATTGGTAAATTTATATCCGCTGAAATAATTTCAAATAATGAAAAACTTAAGAAATTAATTATTAAACATATGCTTCATAGACCTCACGATGAAACAAGCCCGTTGTTTTAAGAATCCCAAGCATGAATGCAATAAACGATTTCCAAAACCTTTTGCTAAAGTAACAATAATAAAACAAGATGGTTATCCTCAATATAAAAGAACAGACAACAGTTTTGAAAATCATATTTACAAAACTAAAAATAAGGAAGAAATTCCAGTTGATAATTCAATGATTGTAC
Source organism: Trichomalopsis sarcophagae (assembly GCA_024372645.1). Classification (NCBI taxonomy): domain Eukaryota; kingdom Metazoa; phylum Arthropoda; class Insecta; order Hymenoptera; family Pteromalidae; genus Trichomalopsis; species Trichomalopsis sarcophagae. Next base: position 468,354 of record QLSS01000087.1, read on the forward strand.
CATATAACAACTTTTTGCTAATGAAATACAAATGCCACATAAATGTTGAATTTTGTGCATTTATTCAGAGTATAAAATATATCTATAAGTATATTTACGAAGGTATTGACAGAGAATTTGTCAAAATTCAAAAATGTCAAAATGATGATTGTAATCAAGAAAAACTTGACGAAATTACAAATCATGTTGATGGTAGATAGCTTGGAGATTTCAAAAATTTCATAAAGTTGAAAATATGTCTGTACAGGAAAAACACAAAAATTATAAAATATTTGAAATGAGTAAAATTAAAAGTGCAATAAACAGTTGGTGTTGCGTCGAGAGGTTGATTGCGTGGAGTGCGTTGAGGCTTGGAGTCCGTCGTTTCGGAGAGTCCGCCTCGCGAGAGAAGCGGCCGTCGCAACGAAGCGAGCGGATCGGAGAGGGGGTAGCTTGTCGTTGCGGGTAATCGGAGGCACACTCTGGCTTCGAATCTCGACCAGAACGGACGTGCTGCCCCATACGCTGACCTTTTTTTGTGTGATTCACTGCGTCTCTTTGTACTCGATCTGCAATCTTCTCATCACCGATCCACAAGTAAGTCTTATACTTGGTTTCGCGAACCGGAGTTCAAGCAAAAACATCGTATTCAATCGTAAATTCAATCGTATCGAATACTATTCGCACTAAGCGGAGTACGTTTCCCGCCTTACCTCGTAACTATTTCGTGTGCCGTTGCATAAACAATTATTCTTAAACCACCATCATGCCGTTGCACGTGGTAGACGTTTGTAAGTATCTTGTGACATATTTTTACACCGTGTTCTTCCCCAGCTCTCACTCATAGCTCTCCGTGAACGCAATAGACATAATTAGTTGTAAGCTAGAAAGAATAAACGTGCTTATTTTCAAACTTTCGTATTTAATTAATCTTACGTTCCCCATAATCATTCCCGACATGCATATGTAAAGAGTTATATAAGGCGCTCTTGATTCGCGGAAAATAGGTAGGCAATGTTCGCCGAACACTCAATTAATCCCCCTTCGAACTGTGCAGGTTTCAACGTATTTGCATTTGGAAGCTTGTATACCATCAAAACAGTTGGGAAACACTATTAACAGCTTGGTTTGAATTAAATAAAATTAGTGATTTTGCAAAATCTTTAAAGTACGTAATTATTCCAGAACATAATAGATTTAATAACACAAAAAAATATGGCACAAGAGAAAAAATGTAAAGAAACATATTACAATGGGTAGATTAAATGTAGGCTCACCTACAGATCAAGAAAGATTTTGTTTAAAATTAATATTGAATAAAATAAAAGGCGCAACCTCATTTGGAGATTTAAAAACACACAAAAACATAAATTACAGTACATATAAAGACAGTGTTATTGCGATGGCTTTATTAGAACATGTTTTACAAATTATAGATATTTTCGAAGAAGCAATCACTGTTATGTTACCAATTCATTTAAGACAGATTTCGCATGGTTTTTACTTTCATAAAATATTGAAGGTGATGATATATGGAATGAATACAACAATATCTAAAAATATGTGTGTGCTTGTCCTGCATACAGAGCAGCACAGAGTAGGACCCACCTTCCGTCTGTGACATACGATTCATTAAAAATAGACAAAAACTGCAAAAATTACTTAAAATTCAAAATTTAATCAGCTATAACTCAAAGCCAAGTGATAAGATCGCGCTAAAAAAATTCGTTGAGAGTCAGGTATACCATGTAAAACATATTGAACTGCTGGGGGAAGCCTAGCATCCCATTATCCATCCACGCGCCAGCATGATTACAATCCACACGCGATGGCGACCCAGAGCTCCATGCTCCTTAGTGCCAGGGATCCCGTGATCCCCTTACTCTGAGAGGCCATCGCGTGTTGAAGTCGAAGGTTCGTTTGAGGGGAGCTCGGCTAGCTCGAGGGAAAGTTGATAGTGAGCCAGGTCGCAGATCAACAACACTTGCTTTTGGTTGCCAATAAAAAGTATCTTTTATTTTATTCTTTTTTAATTACCAGCGTCGGCCTTCTGACGCGACCCCAGGGACGTCGACGCGACCCTGCTAGGACACCGCGCACTATACATACTCTTTGAAACATTCACACGTTCTCTGTTTACGATATATCACGCATTCCTTAGCCTACTTATACACTAACTTGGTCTACGATGAGAGCTACGGCGACAACGACCTGGTGCGAAAGCGTCGGGTTCTCAAGAGCTGGGGAAGACGAGAGCTGGGGAGGGTGTCGATAGTGAAAGGGGACGTTAGCTGAACATTAGGAGAGCGGGGAGGAAACAAGAGCTTAGGATATGGGCGAGAGCTACGGTAGTATTCTAACGCCGACACGTCTCCGTAGCGATCGACTCACGGTTCCAGCCGTGTTCCACGGCAGTATCTTAATACGCGCGTCCTCACGGGTCTTCAGAGTGAGTTTACCCGAGGCACAGACGCCCTACGGAAGCGTAACTTGGCAACAGCGGTAGCGATAAGTGCCTGCTTGTGATGTGCAGTCAGAACTGCCACGTTACAACTCTTTTCTTCCCACGGTAGAGGGGCTGGGCTGGGCTGCAAATGCGTTCCCGTGGATAGTTCGGTGACTTTTTCCGATGTTGGCTGAAGATTCCTTCTGGGACCCGCAGTCCTGTAATGAAGTTCCGTCAAGGTGTTAGCTGCCACTGGTGTCGCTTCGGGACTTCCTGGCCCAAATACTCTGATTAGCACACGCGCGTCGTAACGAGGAGGTGAAGTAGAAGAACTTGGAATTTGAATAAGCGAGAACTCGGGTGACCAGTTCTTTTTGTTTGTTAATTTGTTATACCTAACTTCTATTACATAGCGATAGCAATAACGTGTGTGTGTATGTGTATGTGTGTGTGTGTGTGTGTATGTGTGTGTATGTGTGTGAGTGTGTGTTTGGCGAGAGGTGCGAGTGAGTTCCCGGAGGACGTTGCCTCCTCAGGAAGGCACGTAGGGCCCCTTGGCGCGTCGTTCTTTGCCGTGGATTGAGCACTCCTTCACCGGCACGTTGCCCAAACTGCACCGGTAGCAATACCGGTAGTTGCGCCAGGTTCTGTCCAGGCAATGAGGAGCACGATGGACGGGGCTCCTGCAGGCCTGAGAATCTTGTCAGCCCATAAAATCCTCTGGGTGTAGGTGGTCTGCCTGGGGTGATGTTGGTGATGCTGATGACGGTGGCGCTGTTGGTGTGGACGCGATGGTTGCTTTGGCTGGTGTGGGTGCCGGTGGGGGTATCCCCACGGCTACTACCTGGTCAACTTGCGCTGGCTGAACGTCTACTGTCTGCGTCCCTGCCTCTTCGAGCAGTTGCTCGGTTCACGTTTACGCATCTACAGACGGCAGTACCGTATATATCGAGCCATATCGGCGGAAGCGAAGCGTCGGTGGTGCTGGCGTCTCCACCTTGTCTACATATTAGTGGAATTTCTCGTACGCCCACATAACTGCCAAGCATTCAAATTCAGTTGTTGTGTAATTTTTCTCTGAACTTGAAAGTGCCCTGCTCGCGTACACGATCATGTGCTCTTTTTCATTGATTGTCTGCGCCAGTACTGCCCCCAGCCCTACATGCCATGCTCGCGTCTGTGTAGATTGCAAAAAGCTTCTCAAGAAGGTTAGAAATGGCGAAGAGAATAGAAGGGAGAGACAAGTCGAAACAGCTGAGAAAAACTATTGCTAGAAGGAGGCCACTAGGTAGTAGATACAAAACGCTCCTCGGACTGATGCAGAGAAACGTAGGTTACAGAGTTGAGCTCTCACTCCCTTGCCCGATGCAGAGAAACGTAAAAGCAAGGGTTAAGTACCTGTAAGTGCTTCTCATACCGATGCTGAAGAACATAGGTAACTAAGTTGAGCTCAAACTCCCTCACCCGATTCCGAGAAACGTAGTTATCGGGGTTGAGTCGGTCCAGAGGATAAACGGTCAATGCTCTACGAAGTAGATGACCGGACGATGCTGTAGGAAGCAGACAGCAGGACAATGCAAAATGAAGAAGACAAGTTTGATCCTAAACCCATAATCACCTTTGTGAATGGTGGATGTATGTGTAAAATACATCGAATTTTTAACAATAACTTATAGCAACATTTATATAGCTGAATTGATAAACTCTCAATTAATATTCTGTTACCAAAACTCCAACTAGGCCGAACGGCATCACCGGTGAAGAAACCGACTTTATGATAAGGCCCATTGGCGCTGTGAATACTAATTAGAGTTCCGAAAATTATCAGTCCGTTCCGATCATGCGTAAGCCAAACGCTGTCCGTTTATCACTTTATATATTATATCGCGACGCGCTGTGTAAACGCGCCAACGAGTGATTTTGACTATATCCATAACTTAGTAATAGTAGGAGTAGATATCAATTCCGAGAGTGATTGTAATTGAATTGTGCTCAGTTAATAAATAAACATTATAAAGTTAAAGACTATTTTGCAGTGTCAAGTCTATTTTCCCAAAACTGCAGCCAACAGCGCATCGATAATTAAGGTATGACTATTCATTAAACATATAGACTTGTTTTCTCCTACATAGAAGGATAGTATTTCTTCCCAGAGACGCAAAAGCTTACTCTATTTAGTAATTTATTCAATAGTTGAAAGCTAGATCGTCACATATGGAAATGTCAAATTTCAAAGGAGAAGTCAACTAGGCTACTTAACGGGCCCCACGGAAGTATTGTTCAACGATAGTACTTGTGGGGATCCAGTGTCGGAGGGACACTTTTGCGGAGCTTGCTTTGCCTACGTTACATGAAAACATACACACACACACACGCACAGTTTGGACTCAAATTAAAATTTTAAAACAATAAACGATTAAATAATAAAATATATAAAAGTTTATTATCCGCAGAAAAGTCCTCGAATTTCCTATTCCTTCTTAAGGTATGAAAAATGGCCAATTCATGCACTAATAAAATAAAAGTACGGTGTACAATAAGGAGAGAGTTGCTTTTACCCCCTACTTGCATGATATTCTGTAATTTTTGATGTATTATAATATCTTATAAATTACATAGATTAAATGTAAGTATTGTACAATTTTATTTTTACAAAGTCATTTACTTACTTTTCTTTTTTCAGCATTAACAAAATACAGGTTAATGCTTCAGCGTGATCGTGAAATTGCAGCTTAGGTAAAATAGGTAAAACATTTTCAATTGGAAAATCATGAGCAAATATAAGTTGCCATAAACAGTATTGTTCAAAGGTTTCCCAATTCAAACTCGCCGACAACAACGAAAATAAAGAATCTTTTTTCAACATTTTCAAGTGTCCTTGAAGTATCTGGCAAATCAAATCTTGTAATTGTAAAGAATCTATGGTGGAAACCACTAAATGAAGAAGTTGGACATTTCCAAGAGCAACGTTCGGAAACTCAATGTAAACGTCAGGAAGTAAGTAACAAAGCATAGCTATGTCATCTTCGTGGCACCGCTGGAAATAAAGACATATTTTTTATTATTTTGCTAAAATGTGTAATGATATAATAACCATGCCTAGAAACAATGTACAGGAGCACAATCTAAAATTGCACAGAAACATCAATGCATGATTGCATTCAAAATTTTAAACAAAAGACGACATACTTATAACATGTGCGGCCATACCCTTACGAAAATAATGTGCAGAGATCTGAGCATAGATCTCTGCAGAGATTTCTGCACAAAATTTGGACCGTATAATTTCCAGAATATTCTTAAAAGTAAAAAAGTAATATAATGAGTACCTGTATGGGTGTTACTATTTTTGCTTTCAAGAATATTCTGGAAATGAAAAAGATATGGTCCAAATTTTCTGCAGAGGTCTGTGCAGAAATCTCTGCACATTATTTTCGTAAGGGTATGACATAGCAAACGGTGCCGTCAACCGCAGTCATAAACGGGATAAGATAAAAATTAGATTAGATTAGCTTTTTGCTTCTTTTCTTTTCTTTCTTTCTAAGGTAGGCTTTGTAATAGTGATTTTTGAAGTTTTTGTGAAAATACGTTAGAAGTGTTTTCTGATGCATTTTAAGTCGAAAAATAGTTTTTTTTCAGAAAATGTTCGTATGGATATATGTGTGTGTTCATGTATATACGTCTGTATGTCAGCTTTCACTAAGTGGATTTTAAGCCACGAAGTATTATTTTCATTGTTTTTACTGTAAAATGATAAAAATAAGTCCTTTTTTATATTTTGTAAACTCGGTTTTTTTATAGAGTTTTTTTTAGTTTTTAGAGTTCAGTTTTTTCTGCTATTAAGTTATTGAAAAATTAATAAGAGTAAATTGCTTAATATGTTCTCGAAAGAAAATAAAATGACCTATCTTTTAACCGCGGAAAATTCATATTATCTTGCGTTGTTCTTTAATACACCATTAGGTGCAATCTTATAACTGTTGTTATTCGAAAATTAAATCTTAATCATTTTTAAAAAAATGTATTGTTATTAAAGATTATTAGAATTATACACTACATTAATTTTGAGTCTGTTTATGGCGCAGATCCGTAGATAAACATCAAAAACTGAAAATTCAAGTTCAAATTTTGGATTTAGTTAACATTATACAGCAACTTGACCCGTTCCTTTGGACTGTTTACGAAACCAGTTAGTTTCAAAGATATTAAGGTATAAAATTAATTTTTTTACCTTGAATACTCTGTTTCACTAAAAACTGCATAATTTTTATCTCAGCTGCTATAAAATGGATATTAATCTACCAAGGCTCGTTTTTTCGGTTTCTCTTTTTATTAATTTATAAAAAAACAAAATTTTCAATCTTGCATGTGCGTTTATTTCATGGCGATATTTCATTAATCAATTATAGCTATGCTAGCGGGAGAGAGAAAATGATACAAATACATACACACCTATTAAGAGATTTTAAGTGATTTCATTGATTTGATATCGAGAAATAGATACAATACTAAAAATACACGCTTTCCTCTGTTACACGATAACTGAAAACTTCCGCTACAACGCCTGGAAATGGCTCGAAATGAGAAACTTGTCATTCACTTTAGATGGATGAAAACGGGTCTTTTTCTTGCGCGTGTTAAGGAATAGTATATTATGCAGCTATGGGAGGGGGAAGGGGGCTATTCCTAACGAAGGTGAGATTTGAACACAAGTTGGAGTCGGGGGTTCCGAAAGCAAGGACGCTGTAGCGGAAGGAAATGCCTCTCACGCGCGAAATAAGAAGTTTGTCATTGACTTGCATGCAAGTGTCAAGGAAAATAATTATATAGTAAAAAAGTACAAACAATGTATAGAATTATGTATGAAGTAAAAAAAATTTTAATATTAAAATAATACATAATGTCGAAGGAGGCTACGTACCAAAGATATTTTATTGCTGTACACCGTGTTGTACAAATAAAATATATAACAACAAAAATCAAGCGCAAAATATTTTGTGTCAGTGTGTGAGGGATAATATTTACAGTTTAAGTGTGTGTTCCGGACGTAACCGAGGGCTACTAGGGATAAGAGCAAGTGCAGCGTATTTATTCTTTATTAATAATGTATTTTACCTATTAGTAAATTTAGCAAACGTTTCTCCGTCATTTGGCTCTCATATGCGCGAATCGACAAGGCGATTCGTGGCTTCAGGCCAATATGGTTAGGAGTGATTTTATAATCATTCCTAGACTGCCACGACCCCCTCTAGGAGTTTTACTCCGCGGATTTTGAGGGTCACTTTCAGTGCAGAGAGGCTAAAGGGCCGATCTGTGACTGCCAGGCCAGAGAGTCGATTGGCGGGAGGCGTTCGCGCGGGCACATGACTGCGTGTGTATAGCTATAGATATAGAGGAGCGCGCGCACTGCTTCGAGTCCCTTCGGTAGTCCTCGGGAAAATGTCTTTGTTTTAGCGGGCCCGAGTTTTCGGCGGCTTTTAATGAGTAGAGCGTCAGTTCTCGGCGACAACTTGTGAGAGAAGGTCACACCAGGACCGATCGTTAGGAGATTTCAATAAAGTTATAATATCTGATCAACAATGTTTCACAGTTTATTTTTGAACCTTGATGTAGTCTTGTCCCGTACAGTGTGTGTGCGTCTGATGATGTGTTTTCGAGTGTCAAGAAGTATTTCTTAGCACCACAGACTTGGTTTAGCTATCGCGACGTACAATTGTAAGTGAGTCAAAAAATCTGTTAGGATTTTTCAGAAAAGTCTAAGAACAGCTGTCTACCTTGCAAAAAGATTAGTAGTGTACCAAGGTGATTATCTGGGTATAAATCTAGAGAGACACTTCTAGGTCGACCGCACTTTCTCCTTATAGCGCGTGGACGTCTGGAGCAACAGTTGATACGAAGTCGATGCACACGCATAGCACTGCTCAAGTCAGTCACCAGTTGACCCGAAAACTCTTGGCCACAAAGTCCCTTGCCCGGTTTCAGCAGAGGCAAGGTCTAGTTTGCCGCTGAGTAACATCGAGTTTACGTCCCATGTCAAACTAGCGATGCTAGATACATGTCTTCACACGAAATAATATCATTTAACATATTTCGTAACATACCTAAAGCCAAGGCGAGGTAATTTCAATTAGAAATTTTCCGTGTTCATGCACTCTTTAACATTTGATTTTATAGACGCCAGAGGAATGCGCTCCTAGTCAGCTTTGTAGAGCATGTATTCCCAGAGGGAGCTCCGCTAAACTGGATCACCCGAAAATTAATGGTCGGCTATATTAAATGCAATAACACTTTGCGTGTGTTCCAGAAGAAAATTGGTCTCATACAAGAAATTAAAAATAATCATGACGGTCAGAGCACTTTATCCAATAATAAACCTAGCCTACCAAAATCTGATGTTAAAACGTAAGGAAAATCGATAATAGTACGAAAAATCTTCTGCGTAGTCACAAGAACCATCATCAGTGCCTCGAATATGGATGTTTTGCTTTAATCTTGTGTACTAGCCTCACCAAATTATTAATTAGTCACTTCAAATTCTCGCGTGGAAATGCGACAGCTAATTGAAAATCACTCGCATAGAATTTTCGCGTAGAAGTGCAACAACTAAACTGAAAATCAATAGCATTGAGTTTTTTTCCAACACTGTACACAGAAATAACTTAGCCGAGGTAAGCAAAAGATCCATCTTTTCTAAAAATTTCTACTCAATGAATGTTTTTCCGTAATCGTACGACATAGAAAAACATATTTTTTGGTTTTCGAGTTTTAGCTTAAATACTAGTTGCCAGAATGGCTTAAAATTTGTATAGCAAGCAGATATTACCATTTTTGTATTGTCATGGATTTTTTCCACACGTTTGACGGTTTAATTTCGAAGATATTGAATTTTTTTTTAAATCACCTTTTTTATTATAACAATGTTAGGTTATTTTCTGCCAGAGTGGAGACCAAACTTATAGTTTCCAATAGCAGCGGTAGGCTTGGATTTGTGACCGGGTGTCAAGGATATGCTAAGCTTAAGATTGGTCGTACTTCCAAAACTGTTGATCTATGGGGGCCGCGTCGCCTCCTCCTTGTTCTCGAACTGGCTCAGACGTTCCGTCGCAAACTCTCGTCGTCTAACGCGCCGTTTTCTGCTTGATGGTTTTGAGCGCCAAGTGTCATTTGTTGGTCGTCAGAGCAGCTCCGGCAGTCGTCATTGCGGAGCTCGTCAATTGTGGCGAACCCTACTGCACTAATATGTGAGGGCTGACCGAAAAAGCTGTAACGAAAGAAAAAGGAAGACCTTGTCGTTCATTGTTGACTTATTCCGAAAAACCAAGGGTATACGGTCTTGGAGAGAGCGTATATTTACCGTTGAGGAGACTGAACTACGAGTCAAACAACCATAGATGTAGAGGCATGGCAGGGGATGGGGTCGTCGTCGAGCTCGAGCGGTGAGAGCTTGTGAAGTTAAAGACGAGCTCATAGATTTTCCGTGGATCGCGGTGCTGATCTGGCTTTTCTCTGTTGTGGCAGTCCTGCATATCCTGAAGCGATTGGTCGGTGCCCAGTTGTCAGTACACCGATATGAACTAAGGGTCACAAGACGTTCGCTGATGTAGAGCACGCTGTTGTTTACTCTCTGAATTCACACGTTGTGTTTGCGATGATTGCGAGTGCTTGCGTCGAGTCTTGGTAAGTGTTCGGCGCCTAAGTATTAGACACATTAATTTTGTCGAGAGGTACACCAGTGGTAGCGCAAAGGTCCTTTGATAAACGCACGATCGTGCACAATCAAGCACAATAGACAGATTCGCGAGAGTTTCTACGCACCACGCAGCTCCGAAACATCACTGTTTTAGGCTATGTTTATGTTTACACAAGGCTGGATATACTCTGCTGTTGCGTATGCCTCTGCTTTCATAAACAAACACTGATGCATATTTGTAAACGATGCAAGAACAACTAGATAAAGACAACTTCTAGTTTGAAAATTCTAGTACTCTTTCCTCAGAATCTTGGTGTAGATAGATGCTTACTCCGTGCATTCGGCTCTCTGCAACTGCGATTCATTTCGTAAAAGACAGCGACGCTTAGCAGACACCTCCCACACTCTTTTACTATTATAGTTGCACTGATTGCTGAAGATAACCGTATTGTAACCTATTATCATGACATATCTTGTATTGTTGTAATTAAAAGATGAAAATCGCACATGACCAACATTTTAAAAAAATAATCGCAAATCAATTTTTGATCATAATTATTTTACTAAAAGAGAAATTTTTTAAGTAAAATATTATCATTATTAGAATGTCCTTATTAAAATTTTTAAGATACATTACTCAAACATAAGCATCTAAGGCATATCAGACAAGAAATCATTGGAGATAATAAAACGTATATAGGTTCAATAGCAAATTCAAAGTATAATAGGGTCGCGCTGCTCCCCGACGGCACAGTGTATAAAAACTTATGCTTGCCATCGGGGAGCCACCACGCCCCTTGATACGGTAAACAAAAAACCGCTGCCGATTCATTGGCACGTAGCTTCCTCCAACCAAATTTATAGTTCCAATAGGTACAATATTATTTAAATATACAATGTTAATGCTTTTTTCAATATTTTCAATCTCGATTATTTTGCTGAAGGAGCAATTAAAAAATAATACAAAATATTGTGGTCTGTAATAAGTTGGAACGCGTTTAAGCAAGCCATCTGCGAAAGGATTGGTAGTACTCATGTACTATATGTCATACTGATGTGTGTGTGTGTGTGTGTGCGTGTGTGTGTATACACACACACACATAATTTTGACATAAATTAATAGGGAGGAACTTTAACGACGTGCAACGACACCCCCATAAGAGGAAGAAAATGTTTAAAGAAAAATCACGTTTTTCATTTTATCTGCCGAACAACGCAGTCGATCCTGAGGACGAAACAGGGAAAAGTAGGTAATTTTATTCTTTTTCAAATGCATATAAGCTGAATTGTTTGTAACAATGGGATGATGGAAAAAAAACGCAAAATAGTGTTTTTCAAAAATGAAAAATTGTCCATAAAAAAAAGTTAGAAAAATAAAAAATAAATGTTTTTTCCGAATCAAGAATCCAAAAATATACATGCATGTAAATTGTATTGATATTGACCGAGTAGTTTCAGAAATATTACGGTATACACACACACACACACACACACACACACACACACACACACACACGGTAAGCCATAACTGCCAAAGTACGTGCCAGTTCTATTTTTATCGATGTAGATAGCTATCCAATGGGCTCATAGTTTAGTATGGTCGTCCGTGTTACTCACTATGGCTATTGGCATCATCAGTAGATTGGGTATCCGATCTGACGCGTAGACACCAATTATCTGGGCTTTTAACCCTTCTAGGGCTCCCATCATTTGTCTTGTATTCATGCTGTGTTTTGAAAGAATCACCGTCACTACCTGTGTATTCTAAAGTGTCGCTCTCGCTGTCACTGTCGTCGTCGTCAATTTTGTCTACAACGTCTCTTCTAACAGCGAGGTCGCGAAATTTCACAAGATTGTTTCTTCTGTACCACAGAGGTTTTTAATAGCTTGATAAAACAAATCGGTGCCTTTCTTTAATAATTTTTCTGCAAGCTCATCTGTTACGTGTGAGTATATCCACATTCGCAACACGTGTGCTTGCAAGAGCGCGCAGTATAATCTTTTATACGAGTCTTCTTAGGCTGCGTGGTAAGTGCAGATCTGTTGACAGCCGAATCGTTTTTGCAAAGCTGCAAACCCTTCGCTCGTATAATCGTCGAGATTCTCGACGGTGCGTGGCGTATAGTGTGCTGACAAATCGGGTGTCAGATCGAAAGCAAACAGTCAAAAACCGTTGGGATATCCGTAACGGTTAATATCGAGACACTTGTTTAGGTAATGTATGCCCGTGCCTGTAAAGAGTGTGTGAAAATCATCTACATATAGCTTGTGGTCTCCGTTGAAGCGTGGCTGCAACGGTCTGCTAGGAACTTATACACCGTCTACGTAGAGCGAGAGGAAATTTATGTAAAAGTGTTGAAAATTGAAAGGGTTGAGCTTTCTATTACCGTTAAAAGCTTTATTTTTAACAAAACACAGAATGATTCTTTTCAGTAGCTGTCCAAGTACAACGTTATCCAAGGTGTCGCCGAGAATACCGCTGTGCAACGTAAACGACTTTACTTCTGCTCTTGTTAAGGGATACTTGGCCGTGGTTTTAGCAAGAGCGTTCGCGTGCGCTAATAATATTCTCGGGCTTATCTTGGCACGGCGCACAATGAGAGTGGCCTCCTTGATGTGTATCGAAAATTTAACGTCGTTGGAACAGTTCATGAGACAAAAGGCGTCTTTGCTACGAACCAATCTTATTCTCATTTCAACGCCATCGAGCAGGAATTTAGGCTGATTAAAAACGTCACAATGTAAATGGCCAATCATGTCGACAGACTTGCCGCCCGTTGTAAAAAACATTCTGTTAATAAGACCGTGATTCGAGCCTCCAGTCTTACGCTCTATAATTGCAGTAGCGTCCATTGCATCTGCGGTATCGATGCTCCACAAAGCAGAAGTCAGATGTGAGCGCATCGCGGATGCCGCATAATTCAGCAGCGTTTCGATGTAGGCTTCGTACAGATAGGCGTTATTTGGCGGTGAGACTAACTTTTGATTAAAAAATATGTCAATCAGATCAAACATTGAGTGTATAAAGTTATTCACAGGCCCGACTTTGATCGGTGTGTATCAGTAGCCGGTAATATTTGAACTGTCAAGTGCAGCATTGTGTGTGCCAGATCGATGTAGTGATCGGTTAAACTCGGAATTAAAAATTCCAAGGGTGAGTCACCATTGTCGCTGAGAGACGAAACAGATTTGTAGTAGAGATAAGCGCTAGTTTCGATTGATTTTTGAGTTAGAGGAAGAGTAAAGAGATCTAGCTCGCTCTTCATGCCCTCACCGCTGCACGCGTGTAGGTACGCCACTGCTATTAATTTTTAGGTCCGAAAATATCTGTCACACTTCTAACACCGCTCCTTCTCTTCTTTTTTCGCTGTACCTTCTTCTTCACGCCGTTTGCTCGCTTTTTGGCTTTTGTCTTACGGCACATACGGTCATTGACCCTATATTTAGGCTGTATGGGGTGCTTCTTTTCTCGGGCGTGGCGCTGTTGTTACACTTTGGCGCGGGCTTTGTACGCATTGCGGAGGTTAACGTCGGTAGGTCGCATATTCGTAGATGTGTGAATCGTGTTGTTGTAGGCATTGACAATTTTCTGCACCACGTCAATGTAGCGCTTGGTGTTGCGATATAAAATACCTCCACATACGCTCTTTGAGTATGCGATTCACGCGCTTAATTACGGCTGCTTTGATATCTAGATTTCGAGCGGTGCGAAAAGAAATATCGTATTTCTTAAGAATTTGTTGGACAGCGCTACCTGTAAACTCCTTTCCCTTGTCCGCTTGTAAGCACTGAGGCACATGATTACCCGATCGTTTGAGAATTTTTTCAATAGCTATAGCGACTGCCTGAGCTGCTTTATCGCGTAAGGGCTCGATCCACACAAATTTACTGAGAACGTCTATGACAACGAATAAATATAACGAGATTCTCATCGCGAGGCTCTTCGACCTGCTCGGTCTCCTGAAAAAATAGAAATCTACGCAGCGTTTGCAAGTAGTTTTTACACTTTTCTTCTTCACTGGTAAATTTTTTTGAATTAAGAATCTCGTACATTTCTGTGTCTAATCGTGATAAATTATCCCGGGGTATTTGTACACTACCCTCGGTCGGTAGGGACGGAAGTGGAGGCTGCTGCTGCTGCTGTTGCGGATGCACTGACGAAGGTTGCGTGATATTTTGTAAACGCTCGGCCATAGCCTCCGGTACAATAATCATTTTTAGCGCGTGCTCCATGTCGTTAGTGTCAAATTTTTGAAAAAATCGTACTGATGAGTGGCTCGAGGAGCAGTGGTAAGAAAAAATCGCCGCTCTGAATTATAGCACGTTTTTTACACTTCCAAGTTTGTTTATTGCCTGCACCTGACGACGACGGCACGTCAATGAGTTTTCGCAAGACTTATTTGAGCTTCTTTAGTCAACGCTATTGGTTTTCCTTGATTTCCACTACACCGTACAAAACCTTGAGCGTGCACTTGCAGATACACTTTATAAGATTTTGCGTCGCGCTGTTGAGCGTTTGCGTAGCAAAGAGCGTTCAGGAGCGCGACGTGTTTCTTTGAAAAATGTTTTCCGCAAACGATGCGTGGATAACTGCGCGATGTTTGTTTAGTCATCGCTACTGAGAGACTGATTTTCATAAGCAGTGCTCACCCTTTTTAATAATTTATCATTAAATATATTAATCATAATTTATCGACTTTTGCGTGGTACGTAGGCATATTGCGGCTGAAGAAACGAAACGCGTCCGGTGTACCTTGCTTCAGATCCAAGAGCAGGTAGCTGTGCGGCTGACAGCACGCATCCATGTACGGCTCTTGAAGAAATTTAGGATCTTCCGGATCGACTTGCCGTACCAAGTACCGAATTTGAGCACGATCTCGAGGGTTCTTGAAGAGTACGATGTAATTCGAATTGAGCGATAAATCACGCTGATTCATGCCCTTGTAAAAAAGATTTTGACACAGATAAATAGTTGATATATTTTTGGGATGACAGCCACGTACAAATAAATCGAGAATCACGCCACTTGAGGATTCGCGCATCAAATCATCGAGAATAAACAACTATTTTTTATCATTATCGTTGGAATAGTCGCTGGGCTGTGGTAAGCCTTCGCGAAACTCGATACTTTTACTACCGGGTACTTTAAATTCATTTCCATACGACTCCTGCCATTCACCGTGGTAAAATACTACACGGTCGAAACGTGTGTTACACACGTCGTGTAGATTAGCGAGGAAGCGTTTTATGAATACGGTTTTTCCGCACATCGTCGGCCCCGATACGATGCACGTAAATGGATGTTTCCAGCAAATATCCATAATTGTTACTGAAAAAATAAACACTGTTTTCTAGTTTTATTGCTGGCAACCCCTCCCCCCCCCCCGCGATAGCGGCGCGGCGGGCGCGGTCGAGGCACGCGCTGTTCAGCTTATTGCGTGCCTCGTCATCAGCTGCTTTCCCGCGAGATCAGCTTAAACTCCGCGGACGCAGGTTTTAGCTTATCATACGTAGCAATGAGCTTATCACTCGCGGTAATCAGCTGCTTTTGAATAATCAAGATAATTATTTTATTTTTCTAGTATTATATATATATTTCAAGTCTATAAATATGAAGCATTGGTAGGGTTTTTTTTATTCACATATTTATCGATGTACATACACATTAGGATGGATGATTTTTTTATAACCAAAAGGAAGAGAAAAATTTTTCGAAATATATCGTCTTTCCCCAGAACAGTGCTGCAAGGCTTAAATTAATCGCGAGTCATAACGTCGTGCATAATTGTACGCCTTATCGATGTAAAGTTTACTTTTATGGTTTGTTTGCCTTCTTCATTTTTAGAGATTAGAGATTAGAGATCTTATGCTATCAAAGTTTATCTTTAGAGACGCTAGGCCACGAGGATGATAATTGTTTTATTTTCAAAAATAAGTTTACGTCTCGGCAAAGAGACTCCCTTTTATTCCGTCGAACCGCGTAGTGTCGTACTGCCAAATAACGTGTATCTCGCTTATACGATACCCAAGTTCAACGGCTTTGCGCAGCTCGTCGGACTCCCAAACACCCGTAAATTCGCGCTCCGATATTTGTTTGTGATTACAATCAGTGCGCGCTTCCTCGCAACAAGAGCGGCAAAGAGCGAAGAGTAGGCGGTTGTGCATTTTAACAGGTAGAAGTGGCATGTACACATTTCACGGCGCCAATACTCTACACTTGACTAGACCCTCGACTCTATAGAGATTATTGTAATCTTCTCCGGTCAATTCAAATGTACATATACAGAGAACAAATGTTGGTATATTTGATTTTTTTCGCCTTTTCTGATTTTATAAAAAGGGTTAATGTTTTCTGTATGACTGCCAAAAAATGCATCACGCGGGTTTAATGTTATTCAACTCGTTAATCGATGGTTTTTCACGTATGCCACGATCTCGGGATTTCGCAATTTTATCTCGTCAAACTCGCACTTCCATATGCTGCGAACGTCGAACCCACAATTGCGCATTTTTTGCAATTTTGACATTGTATTTTCGTACGTCTCATTAATCGTGCGACCATAAGTTTTTCATGTGCTCTATCGAAACATTTCGGACAGCCGTGAGTATAGCAGCCCTCGCACTCGAAGACTATACCCTTACAGTCCCCAGAGACGATAAAAACCCATCTACGAGAAAATCCTCAGGTAGTCGAAACTCTCGAGCTCTCCGGGAGTGAATGATTTCTCGGCAGATCTCTCGTTCGCACTGAACCAGACACTTCAAAGATTTTTGAGAGTGTTTGTCACCACGTCGATATCCTGTAGCAGGTATAATACCGATAGTTTTTTCGGAAAGGAAATTTTTTCTGTATACAAGCGAACACGCGCTCGCTATAGTGGTCGCTTTAGCAAAAGGACAAATTTTACCTACATTTAGAAATATTTCTCGAAAAGCCATCACGCGTGTCGCAAAATCTCAACATCCATTTGGCAGTACTCTATTCTTTTCGAAAATCGAATATGTAATCGAGCGTAGTTTTGTTGTACCACTCGTAGAACACTTTTCGTTCTTTGGTCGACATTGAATCGGGTGCGTAAAAACGCTCATCAGGTAGAGGCCCGACGTAATTTTCAGTTTCAAGAATGTTGAATAAATGCGGAAAATACCCTTTTTTCGCGCACGTGGGCAAACCAAAAATTTCGGGTAATGCGCTTAATCGCATGTGAAAATAATTCAAACTATCAATAAATTTCGTGCGTCCGCACTGTATCAGAACGATATTTTTTCCGTGGAGCGCGACTTGAGGATTTGGGTTTTCATGCTTTTCCACCAGGTACTTTAAGATGAATTGAGCATCGAACCCGCTAGCGTTATGCGTGATACATATGATACGATGGAACGTTCAAGTCACTACGTGTCAGACAGTCTGTACACATTTGTTGAACGCACAAATTCGGCACGTGTGAAGGCATATCCGTTAGATTTTTAAATAAACAGTTTTGCTGTATTTCAAAATCATAAAACACGTAGAGGTACTTTTTCAGGTTTTCTATTAGCCGCTTCGGTGCACGCACAGCAGACATGTAACACGCGTCGTTTGTCGAGTGTTTAGTATGGCAGATTTTACAATACGAAATACCGCATTCCTGCTTTCCACGATAAGCGTGTATACGTTTGAGGCACGTTCGACATATTTTTACCAAGTCGCAATGCTTCGCCAACACCTAATGACCGAGATAAGCACAAGTTATCACGATTTCGTACGATACAAATCAAAGAGCGTTGACCTAGCGCGTTTATTCCGAAACTTTTACTTTTACCTGTACCAAGCGGAACCTCTACGTACATCGCTTCGATGCAAAAATTATCGTCAACATCGAAATTTTCATTGCTTTGAGTAACACCGCTAACGAGCATCCACAAATCGTCTACGAAAAAATTTGGAACTGGTCAGAGCGATATACCACCAGAACCACGAGCTAAATTTTCACTATTCATCGTTACTCCTATCAAATCACTATCAGAGGCCATAGATACTACATACGCGTGAATGTCGCGTATTACGAGTTCCAACCATAAAATAGGGGCAAAATTTTCCGACGCGGTCTGTAACACGCGCATGATTATGCGTACACCGTTCACACGAAATCTCCGAACGCAGTGATTCCGCTCTTCTACGATAGTAAAACGAAAACCAGGCCCCCGAACACTCGCTGTATACTTGTTTTCTACGGCACTCTCGTCACTGTCATTAACACTGTATGCACCTTGCCTGTCGTCGTCGTCGTCGGTGTGCATACTGTCGGTGTGAATAAAGTCTTAAAATCAATTCCAGAATTTTATGTTCGTTATTTTATTCAACATGTACAACACTCACTCACATACGCGTAATGTATGTACATTAAACATTTCTTTTGTTTAAAAAAATTATATTTCTAGAAAAATGCGTTAAAACTGTTCAAAATTTATAGAATTTATGTAAACATAGGAACCTCCAGTATTGACGCAGAGTGAATCGTTGTTGTCGTCTGAAGATGATGAAAAAAAAAACATCCGACCTTCATTCATTGTTTGCCTCATCATCGATGCATGGCGTCGTTGATTTCTCGACCACGGCTGCGATAAATCGGCATCGTCATCGTCAACGTATGAATTGGCAAACAACTTTCGCCTCACTGCGCGTAGCGGAGTCCGCCGTAGTATCTTACGCTGCCTTATTATTTTAACGTGACCCTTCTTTTCGTCGGTCGTCGTCGTCGCTGGAGCTGATGAATGCGTTGTTGATTCGCGCCACCTCGTCGTCATCTTCATCGTGCCATGTATCGCGGCCAGTGTTTGCAGCGACTGTACATATTTTAAATGATTACAGCTTAAAAAATAATGTTTTGAATGTACTCACGCAAAACAACGCGTGAACATTGAATTGCGCACTATTTATCGAATTGTAAAATACTTACTCGGCCATTAATGCTTGAAGAGAAATAATCGTCTGACTATTACGCTGTACAATGAATTCGCCTGCCGTGATTACAGCCAACTGATTTTCCCGGAAAATCAGTCGATGGAGCCGTGAAATTTCACAAATGGCGCAACAGCTGAGTATCCAACAAAGTGTTCTTTTCAGATGCGTAAAAACCATGCAGTTCAAGTGCCGTCGCCACTGCACATTGCAAACTTTCGAAATACCCGTATGTTTGCAGGTCAATCTTAAGAAATTCACCACACGTATAATAATCGCACGAAACTGATTTTCACTATAGTTTTCCATTATGAGGGGAAAACATTTGAGACGACAGTACTAGCTTCAACACTTTCTAACTGGAAATGATACGCTGGGCTCTAGCTGCTTTTACCTTTATACCCCACGCGTAGAAAAAGCGGTTAGGGATGAGCGTAGCGAGCGGAAAACGACCTTCTCAGGTCAAAACACCCGCGCTCTTGGGTTATACAACGGATCATGCTATTGTAGGGGAGACCGGGTGGGACAGTACTGTGTAGCATCTGGAGGGTCTCACACTTATAGCCGCGTGTTTACTACGATTTAAAAGGCAATTAGGAAAGAATCTGTCTTTTTTTACTACGGGCGCCGGGATGACGCCGCTTCTTTACCTTTTTTTTCTAGCCCCATGGAAATCGACGTTTACACGGTATACACACACTATTTAGCTATGACGGTCATTGATACTGCCACTTCGGGGCGCGATTTTTTTATTTAAAGGTTATTACGAAAGACCCTGGCTTTTTTTGGTAGCGTCAATATTTTTAAAAACCCTTTTTTTCTAATAAAGATACTGTAATAAAAGGAGTTATGCAGAGTTTTTTTTACAGAGTTAAAAAATAGCCCGAAAGTGTCTACTTGATGTTTACACCAGTGATGCTGCAACACCCTGCAGCGTGGATCATCCTTGTGCGGCATATGCTACGTACAAATGTCACCTGGGTTTTAAGAAGGTGTACCATTAGCCGCGTTGGAGATGCCCGCCAAATTTTCAGACCCCATTTTTTTTTTCTTAAGACACTGCAGAGAAACACGCGATTATAAAAGCCATTCGCCGGCTGAGTTTTCCTACAGTCCCAAAATTTTCTTTACTGGGTCAAGACGTTCGGGCTTCTTTCAAGATGGATTTTCTTGACAATGTTCTGGATGAGCTGAATTCCGAGGAAATCAACACGATAGTGCTCAGAATGGCGAGCGAAATGGAGTGTGAAAAGTACAGTGAAAATCCAATTGAAGAGTGCGCAGTGAATAATAATATACAGTTATTTAATAACAGTGCGGAAGTCACGGGAGCATATGTGAGACATGAAAATATCCAAGAGGCACATGCCTGCCTTTTAAATGAGTTCGCAGCTACGAATAGTGAAGCATACGCCATAAGTCCAGAAGAAATGCAAACTCTTACGATATAGACGATATAGACAAGTCGCTTGACAGCAATAGCGTACCTCCGAATAACGCTGCATGCAGTATCGAGGCAATGTAGCCTGATTGTGTCAGCAACAGCAGCAATAGCAGTGTGGACAAGGAGAGCGACAGATTGAGAGAGCTTCCGCTCATAGAATACAACCCGCATATTTTCGGCTTAATGCTGGAAGAAATGCGCGCGCTGGTTCCCGTCTACAGGCAGACGATCGACGCGAGGCGCGAAAAACGCCTCAAGCGCGCACGGTCATTTGATATCGCGAGTGATTGTTTTAGTAAACCTTTTGTAAGATAAGGCTTAGTGCACGAGCTAATTAAAACCGTGAACAGGTGCGTTAAAAAAATTAATGCTGCAACTACATGCATAAATATCGATAGGCAAAATTGATTTTTCTTTGAAATGGCGCGCAAAATATTAGAAGAAAACGCTGCCATCATTACTCCGCCGTTGATGCATCTATCGCCCAAGGAGTTCATAAGCGCCGTACGAGTGGTGTCGGATGGATGTGTGTCACGGGCCCGTGAACCACCCCCGTCAAGACAGGATGCCCACATGTACGATCTGTGCATGCTTGAAGTGTGTTGCACACATTAGTAATTCCTTTTATTCATTACTAGTTAAATTCATCGCATGCTTCATGCGCTCAATTTTTTAACGTTAGAAATTAAAATTCGTAATTTGTTTCTCAATTAATGAAATCGGTTTATTAACGGCTTCAAGACACGTGGTCATTTTAACAAATATATTAAAATAAATGTACTAAACTAAAATAAATGTACTGAACTAATCGCTAAAATAGTATCCTGCTACACGATATTTTTATGCCGCTGTTTAAATTTCTTTTTAAATTAAAAAACTATACATTTTCAGCTATGAAAAATTTGCCGGGGAATGGTTTAAGGAAGCCGCGAGAAGAAACGTGATACATCTGGCTTGGAGTCGAAAAAACGCCAAGTTAGACGAAGATGTCGCGGATGCATTGATCTTCGACAACCGTCTTTGCAGCGTACCGTACGGGGATCCAGTTTTTTTTTCAACTTCATCAGCCCGGAGGAAATGAAAACTATTTTAACTCCTGCTGATCAAGACCAACTGACGAACAGAAAATATGTTTTTCATCCAATGTAACATTAAACAAACTAAACAAAATAACTTTTATATTTTTTATATAATCGTAATATTAATAATATTAATAAATTAACTTTCATATGAACAATCCGTCCTTCTAAGAGTCCCTAAAAATATTTCTTATGTAGAACAAAATTTAAAGCATGTCATAATGGTCACACACATTATTACTTACAGGTGATACGTACTCTATAAGAGACTACTCATATAGAGTAACACATGCACATCTCATCAGAGAGGGGAAAATACCGCACACAATCTTACACACCTGGAGGGGAAAAACGCCTTCAGACATTGCTCCTCTTACGCTATAACGAACTAGCCTTCCCCTATGCAGTCAGAAGTCGAAGGGTAGGGGAGCGCTCCCCCTATACATCACCCCTCCAACGCTATAACAGGCTGGACCCGGTCTCTCCATAGGAAGCTTCTAACTACTCTTTCGTACCACTCGCCCGTACACTCTCCGTTCATAACCGACGAATCTCGCCCGACAGTGTAGCAGCGAACACAGCCATGCCAGAAGCACCCGTGAAATTGCAGTACAACTTCCTCACTATTTTCTAAGACAAAAAATTGGTCCACTAGAGGTCCTTTAGGTAGTCTTTTTTCTCGCAAATTTACAGAATGTTGTATCGACCAGCTTGTTTCATGCTCCACCTACGTAAGCCATTGCGCTGCTTTCATTGATTGCTTACTAGCCCGACGATAGCCACCCGATGGGATGATGCCGATTGTATATTTTTGCAAAATTGGCTTACGATAAATGCGCATACACGACGATGCAATAATTTTGCTCTTTTATTTCTGCATACCACTCTAAAAATGCCTCGCGCTCAGCGACACCTATTGAGTTCGGTAAGAAGCTCTGTACGGGTGGCATCTTGCCCATGTAATTTTGATTCTCCGGTTCGTTAAATAAGTAGGGAAATATACCCTTATCAATATCGTTGCCAAGCCCGTAAAATTTTAGTACAGCATTAAAAGCCATATATAAATTTAGACTATCAAGAAAATTTATACGTACAAACTTCATCATAATTATTTTCCAACTATGTAGAATTACGGTTAGTGTTTTACGGTAATTTTTACGTCCCATAAGTATTTCAGCACGAACTGTGTGTACGATTCAACGCTAGTTTCACTAACTGCTTTATTGGATCATTCCTGAACACATGCTCTTGTACTCCACAATAATTACATGACTCTAGAATATTTTCACTAGCTAGACACGCGGTGCACACCTGCTGTACTACACAGAGATTTACAACAGGCATACGTGACTTATCATCACCCAATATAGTCTCCGACGGCGGTGTTTCAAAATCGTAGAATATGTTTAATGTTTGGTTTTCCGTACTACTACTACTAGCCTGCTGTCGTGTTGCAACTACAGGTCGCATTAAGCAAAGATGTCTAATCAGTTGCATCAGCTTACAAATTTTACAAAATATTTGATCGCAACTGTGAGGAATTGCATTGTTGGCTTAAATCGTTCTACAACACCTCGCGCAAATTTTTAAACTCTCGCATACTGTGTGATCCTTATCAAATGATCCCGGACTTCAGATGATATAAAAACACATCTGACCGAAAAATATTTGAAAAATACTCTTATCACCTCGAGCGAACACTTAAAATGAATTCACTACAATAGCAACATCGAGACATACGTAATATACTTAAAAAGGTTTGATCTCTGGTATCCCGCAGCCAGTCTTAGGTATGACAACTCTAGCGCTATTAACGAGTTTTACAGCCTTCTCTTTTTGCTATTTGCCAATAAACTGTCTAATTCTGTCCTATATTTTCTGCAGTTACCCCGTCTGAACGTCGCCACGAATACTGTAGATATTTGAACAAACAAGTGCGAGATACGCAGAGGTTATCCGTGTTTCGACTGACTAAAATAGACCGTTTAAACGTAGTCTCAAAAGTGAACAACATTAACATTAATCAATGAAGTGTGATCAATCTCGAAACGACCGTTACTTTGTGCAACACTGAAGTACTTCTACTATTTCCTCTGCTACTAATTCTTACACTAATTTATAAGAAATCCAAACTACACCTTGACTCAAGTTTTATGATTTCATACTTATACCGATAAAGTCCTCAGAAGCTGTGTTTTCGCACACATACCTGTAAAGCTCATAAATAGCGTGCATTAACCACTCCGCAGCATCTGCATTAGCTAGTGGTCGTCTGATGTACCTCAAAAACTCTCGATGAATCACGATGTACTGTCGCGCTGACTGTTCAGCACCAGCGACCTCCTACAACCATAATGCTTATTTCTATTTTATTATTTTTTGAACGCTTTTACATATTATTCTTATAGTAATGCGAGAGAACTCTTACATTTACTCCTATCAGTTGCATCCTCTGCGCTACTGTGTCTCGATGTTTCCTCAATCGCTTTGCCAGTACGTAAAGAGAAACCGGACGAGGAATAGGAGGAGAGGGATGTATCGGAGACTGATGCGTCGTTATCATCATCTTCGTGGATTCTCTTCTTAGCATTTTCAATATTTGTCACGTGTGTTACTGCTGCTGCTATTGGCAATGTTTCAATCTGTGATGCATCGGTGTTCATAGCAGCAACAACAGTAGCACACTTTTAAACGGCGAAAAAAAGATTAACAAGGGAAAATTACAAAATTAAAGTAAATAATTTAATATATTTTTAGTAATACTTGGTAATAAAACCCTTAAATTTACCTTGCTAAAATATGAATTACCCCTACTTAGCCATTGTGACACTCGGTGTAATGTTTTGTAAATTTTTCCACTGTCCGTGGATTCCAAGTGAACAAGTGGTTCTTTTGGGCTAAAATTTTAGGACACTTTGTACATTCATAGTTTCAGTAATATTTTAATTTAAGGGGGCACCCACCTTCGAATATATATATATATATATATATATATATATATATATATATATATATA
>QLSS01000087.1:492958-510220 GCA_024372645.1 Trichomalopsis sarcophagae
ATATATATATATATATATATATATATATATATATATATATATATATATATATATATATATATCTGGATCATTCTTTTTGAAACCGACCACCCCCCTCTGTTCAAAAATCAGAGCCTCGAAATGATTCCTACCCGGGCTTAAAATTTAGCTTATTGTATTTGTTTCCATTATTGAGTGGTCTTTTTGCGAAATTCAAAATGGTGGACTGGTGCTGCTCCGACAGTACACGAATATGACTACGGAATAGCAGTTATATGTTCTTAAAACTTGCAGGGGCAGAGAAAAAATTAATAACAAAACTTATTCGCATATATTTATTCCCGTTGAACACGAATCCACCCTTAGTTTTGGCCTCTAGGGCCACCTTTCGTCCATAACCTCAAAAAAGAGTCCAATAATGCATTGTTACGTGGCTAAGACTCGCAAAATTGGTCAGAAAATTGAAGGAGAAACATATTCTTTTAGATTATCTGCTAAACTAGTATATTGTATATCAAGGGCGTAAAGTGGCTTTTTTAGGCTGAGTGTGGAGTTCGCAGCATGAGCCGCAGACGAATACTGCAACCACACGAGTCACGAGGCCAAAAAGCCCACTTCAGTCACGAGGCCAAAAAGCGGGACTACAGTAATTGTTTTAAGATCGGAGGGCGTTTTTCATTTTTTTTTGCCCGCATATGCTGCATTAGCGGGCAAAAAAAAATGAAAAACGCCCGCTAAAATTTTTAGGAAAATTTTCTGTATGTATTTGTAATAAACTCTATGATAAAAAATACTTATACACCCTTTTTTCTGTATACAACAAATTAAAAATAGTAAAAAAATTTTAAAATTAATCTACTAAGAGTATGGTCGCCGCATTTGAAAACAGTTGCATTAGTCCCACTCAATATGTCAAAAAAACTCAAAAATCCATACTTGTGTTACAAAAA
The DNA here is from genome assembly GCA_024372645.1 of Trichomalopsis sarcophagae. Classification (NCBI taxonomy): domain Eukaryota; kingdom Metazoa; phylum Arthropoda; class Insecta; order Hymenoptera; family Pteromalidae; genus Trichomalopsis; species Trichomalopsis sarcophagae. Next base: position 493,888 of record QLSS01000087.1, read on the forward strand.
ATATGGTGTGCATCAAGGGCTAAGTAGACTTTTTGGCCTCGTGTCTCGTGTGGTTGCAGTACTCGTCTGCGGCTCGTAAACGCCCTCGCCTTCGGCTCGGGCTAACTCGCCTTGACTCGTACTGCAAACTCCACACTCGGCCTAAAAAAGGCACTTTACTAGTATATTGGTACACAATATACTAGTTTAGCAGATAAAAATCTAAAATAATATGTTTCTCCTTAAATTTTTTTAACACTTTTGCGGGTCTCAGCCACGTAATAATGCATTTTTGGACTGTTTTTTTGAGGTTATGGTTGAAAGGTGGCCCCAGAGGCCGAAACTAAGGGTAGATTCGTGTTCAGCGATAAAAAATACACGCGGCTATGCTTCTTCCCTAATTTTCTGATCACTTTTGCGAGTCTCAGCCACGTAATAATGCATTATTGGACTGCTTTATGAGGTTATGGACGAAAGGTGACCCCATAGGCCAAAACTAAGGGTGGATACATGTTCAGCGGGAACAAATGCATGCGAATAAGTTTTGTTATTAATTTTTTCTCTGCCCCTGCAAGTTTTAAGGACATATAACTGCTATTCCGTAGTCATATTCGTGTACTGTCGGAGCTGCACCGGTCCACCATTTTGAATTTCACAAAAAGGCCACTCAGTAATGGAAACTAGATACAATAAGCTAAATTTTAAGACGGAGCAGGAATCATTTCGAGCCTCTGATTTTTGGACAGAGGGGGGTGGTCGGTTTCAAAAAGAATGACCCATATATATATATATATATATATATATATATATATATATATATATGTGTGTGTGTGTGTGTATGTATGAATGAGTATGTATGTACGAGTACATGAGAATATATATGCATTTATATACGACTACAAATGACGCCTGCCTGACTGCAATCATGCACTCACACAGACAATGTATTTACAACAAATCAAGACGAAGCAACTAGACTGCAAAACATGCTGAGCATCGAAAATCGGAGCAAGTGCTCTGACCTCTGTGTCAGCATTCCTCGCGCGCGAACCACGACTGCAAAGCGTTCGCGTCAAACCTTGGTGTGGCGAATGCTGATTGGACTACAACTTTTTTATCTAAATTTCATAACTGTTTATTTCGGCAGCGAGGCTTTAAAAACCTTGGAGCCGATCCACGCAGTGCCTTTTTTGCGTAGTAATATATCCCTTGCGGTAGTGACTGATTCTAAGGTAAAGCGGAGGTGTTTGCTAGTGTTAGTGTTTTGAGCGTGCCAAATCCGTCCCTTGACATATCATACACCAGAGAGTCTTTGAACTCAGATCCGTGCCACAGAGATAAGTACAAAATAAAGACCGTCAAGTGGAATCTCCGGCGTTAGCAAGAGCAGTTGACCAACATAAATATATTGCCATGTGAACGCGTGTAGACTAATACAATCAACATCTGCCACGAACGGGTGTTATTATTATTTGAAGTATTTAAAAATTTATCCTTTATACGTTTTTTTTATTTCGATTTTTACAACGAATTAATAGCGTTTGCTGTTCTTGTATAATACTTTCGGCGCAGGACTTGACAATGAGAGGAGAAAAACACAAAAATAGCGCCTAGAGATCTCTAGACGCGAGCTCTGTCATCGAGCCAATACCGCCTCATTTCGTCACATTCTATCCTGCCTTGATTTCCGGCATGGCGAGAGACGTTGTTCCTCGTTAAAGCATATACAAAAAAAATTGAATATCATTTTTATAACTTTACTTCAAAAAATTACTGTTATATTATTTCAATAACATATATTTAATAAACTTAATTTCTTAGTTATACACGTTATACTAATACAATACATATATACAAAACATAATTATAATTTAAAAATAAGTGTTTCAAAAATAAAAAAATTAAATTAACATGACTAAATCCTCCGACTTATTAAATTTAACAGAATTAGTGTTAGATTTGAAATCTGATTATAATTTTTTAAATAATGGTTTTGGTGAACTCAATTTATCATTTTGAATAGGCTGTTTTGAAATCATTTTATGGTATTTCTCAATTATTTTCAAAAAATAAGAAAACTGAATTTCAAGGTTTTTAAAAACAAGTAATATTGTGTAATGTGTGAATACTAGCAACTCTATATGTGCAAATTCAGAAAAAAAATTTGCTATTTTCAAGCCTAGACATCTTTCTACCCAGGCAACCATTTTGAACTCACCAGCCCTTAAATTAAAGCTCTTGTCTAATATTTCAACCCTAGTAATACACTATTTTGGATTGCGCTTTTAGACACTGAGTAGTGTCGAACCGTGGCTAATTTTTGTTCATTTTCATCATGTTAAATTCCTATAAGAGAATTCGAAGTGGCTGACAAAAAAATAAGTATTTCGTAATCGCAGGAACCCAAGATTTTTCGGGTTTTGGGTGGCCTAAGGAACCCAAAAAAGTTAGTCTGGGAGGTGTGCCCTCAAATTTCAATTTTGTTCACTCAGACCCCCAAGTGTCCGGTTTTTGTCTGATTTTGCACATATACATGTGAATACTCACACGCATATACCGTTGCTAGTCATAATGTAATCGATGCACAAGTCGCTAAATACACGCATATTATACCCTGCGATAAACATCAGTGAGAACTTCTCGGTTCGGATAAATAACAATTTACTTAAACCACTTCAAAATATCAAATTCCGTGGTCTTAAAAACTGTGATAAAATACGAAATATGGCAGAATCAAATCCATCTGATCAGAAAATGTGGGACTTCAACGAACATAAAGGTCCTGAAACACAGAATATATTCACACGCGAGGCTAACGATCCCACGACAGCCGAGTATATATTTAATCTATGCATACAGCAATCAATCTGGCCTAATGCACTAAAAAGAGCAGATATTGTACCTATTTATAAATCGGGAGACAATAGTTGTATTAGTAATTATAGACCAATATCGCTAATTTCTAACATTGCCAAAATACTTTAAAAAATCGTATACAATAGACTTTATAATTTTATCATGAAGCACAAAATAATATCTGACAGATAATTCGGCTTTCTAAGACAGAGAGGAACGAAGGATGCTCTCAATTATCTATCAAATATTATATATAGAAACATAGATAAAAGGAAACCGATAATTGCGTTCTTAGATCTGGCTAAAGCCTTCGGTACGGTAGATCACAGTATACTATTGGAACAATTAGAAAGATACGGTGTAAGAGGAGAAGCATTAAAATTACTCAGCAGCCATCTATCTGATAGGAAACATTGTGTAAAAATAAGTAACTGCAAGAGTGAGTACAAAAAAATTATGATAGGGGTTCCACAAGGAACAATACTTGGCAATCTATTTTTCATATTATACGTGAATGACCTACTGATAGATATGCAAAATGGAACAATATTATCTTACGCTGATGACACAGTTATCATCTCATGTGATGACTTGTGGACAGCTGCGCAAGAACAATTAAATGAATATCTTCGTAAGGTGGCAATATGGCTAAACCTAAATAAATTATCGCTCAATGTAAATAAAACCGTATATATTGCATAAATATGGTAATTACTGTGATAGTGTGTCTAGCACCATAAATATCAGAATTGGTGATAATGTAATAAATAGAGTAAACAGTTGTAAATTTTTGGGTTTAATAATAGACTATAACATGGAGTGGGATAAACACATAAATTATATTATAAAAACAACAAGATATTTAATCTTTATTTTTGCGAAGCTAAAGAAATTTATGGATGGTAAAACGCTAATGTAACTATATTATGCCTTCATTCAAAGTATTATAAACTATGGCATCATTGAATAGGGTGCGGCTTATAACAATTACTTAAATTTAATTCGAGTGATACAAAAGAAAATACTTCGAATTATAATTGAAAACTGTTATATAGCAGACAACCAACCTATAAGTATAAGGTTTATAGAAAAGAATTAACTTTTGGATGTTATATTTTTTAATATTTTAATATTGTTAACTTGCTACGAAAAGGAAAAAGGGCATGATAGCGTTAAATGCGTTATCTTGGCTCTATATGGTAGTTTTAAGTATATTAGTATATATATATATATATATATATATTCAAATACATACTTTAAGATCGGAAATCAAACAAGCGTCAAGTTTTTCTTCTCGTTGTGAACAGAAATCTTTATATACTGCAGCTTTCATCTCATTGAGAATATTACTGAAAAAATAATTATTAATGATTAATCTCATACAAATGTTAATTACATGTAAAAAACAGCTGCCAATTCTTTGGCACGTAGCTTACTCTAACAAAATTTATAGTTCTAATAGATAGAATATTGTTTAAATATACAGTATATTAATCATTTTTAAAAGACTTTCAATCTTAAATATTTTACTAAAAAAGAAACAAAAAGAAAATCGTAATATCAAATCATAAAATTTTCATCAAAAAATTTAAACCTTTTTATTTTATTTTAAATACCATAGGGTCCTCATAACCTCATAAAATCATGGATTTTCTCAAAACATTTTAGTAAGCGAGTTATAAAGTTTAATCAAAATAGTAATTTTCAGTTATGCAGGGTATAATGGTGAGAGACAAAGAATTTGAATCACAATCCCTTTTAAATTAATCGATTTTATAAGCTGCAAAAAGAACTTAGCCAAAGTAGGCAAAAGATCTAACTTTTATCAAGATTTCAACTTAATTAAACTCTTTTAATCCCGTGATCGTACAACATCTAAAACCCTTTTTTTTTTGTTTTCGATTTGTAACTTGAAAATTTGTAGCCGAAATGTTTTAAAATTTTTACATCAAATACATGTTATCATTTTTTATTGTCATAAATTTTTTCAAAACGTATGACAATTTAGATTTGGTGATATTTTCCGATGCCAGTTCTTACGTTTTACATTTAGGCCACACCTCTCGACGCACTAATCTCGCACGCAATAAGCAGATGCACTTGTCAGGACAAGTGCATCTGACGCCTCCTGACAAGTGCATCTGCTTATTGCGTGCGAGATTAGTGCGTCGAGAGGCGTGGCCTAAATGTGAAAAGTAAGAAGTGGCATCGGAAAATCCGATGCCTTGTCTTAGGAAACGAGCACTTATCGTCTCATGCTCTCCTCCCTCTACATCCAAGCTACGGCAGCACGGAAACTATAGGTAAGCAGTATACTCGGCGTACGTTTGGCGCTCGAGCTCTGCTGTGCGACGTCAGTACGATTTCGTGTGGTCACACTACGTAAAATACCGAGGAGAAAGGGCAGGAGTCGTATCTGTGCGTTTTAGCCATGAAATTTCTCTCTGTGAATACTCAAAAGAAAGTTTGAAAATCAGCAAAAGAACAAACCCTAGCTGAGTGGCAAAGACGATGGGAATCTAGTGGGCAATAGACGGACCACCTTATACCGCGTATTGTTGGATGGACCAATAGACGACACGGGGAAGAATTACTAGCTTACGCAGCTTTTGAGCAGATATGGGTGCTTCTGTTAAGTCTTAACTAGGCCCTGCAATTATCAGAATATATTGTACTTACTTTGTGATTGTTCACGGGATGACTTCTGTTCCACTCCAGCTGCTGTGGTTGCTCAGGACAGTCCACCAGTCGTGTGTGAAGAGAATCGGGATCCATCAAACGTGTATAAGGAAGTTTAAATGATACACTCTCGTTGAGAATTAAGTTTCAGCGTATTTATTGAGTTTTATCGATGCTTACAAGACCGAGTAAGACTTAAGCTACTGCTAGCTCTGTCGACAGCCCGGAGCGCCGTAGCAGAGTGCAGGTCTGAATTCTCACTGACAAAAGTGGATTCAACGTATGCTCGTTGAATCCCCTGCTCTACTTAATATTCGGACGCAGTAATATTTGGCAATACATTTTTGTTCAATCGCAATCATGCTTTTATTCAGACGCAGCACTACGTCACAAGACGTAACACTGTTACGTCGTACGCCTCCACATTCATGTCAGCGTCGACTCAGCGAAACGTTCAACACACAATTCAATGTGTAGCAAGCGAGCGCTACTTTTCATGTATACTGTAACAGTAATTTTAAGTGTGCCAAATAAAATGTTGTAATAAACAGAGGATTTAAAAAGCCTTACTCTCGGTTAAACAAACAGTTCGTACGAGATCGCGGACTCCGTACGTCGCGCCGTTCGACAATTGGCACCGTTATTGTAAAACCGAAACGTCGCTACACCGCGAATAAGATTTTTGAAAGCTCTTTAGAAAGCTCGATTTTATTCATTTATTATATACAATATTCTAACTATCGCGAAGAATCTGAATAAATTCTATATGCTCCTATCTCAATTTCGGGTTTGTTCAATTTATTTATTGCGGAAATTTCTCTCTATGTGAGTGCAACCCATTTCAATACGAATACCTTACTAATCTGGTACGAGTAGAACGAGTAGCTGTCCAGTTTCCAGAGATTCATCGCAAAAGTAAGTGCTTCTATTTATCTATACTAACTGTGTGTTTTTTTTTGTTTAATAAAAAAGTTTTTTTTTTAAATAAGAGTGAGTGGAAAAGTTTTTAAAAAAAAGGAGACGAAAATAGTTATCTAGAAAACTATAACGTGTTCATGAACTTTTAAAAGCCCTAATTTAACTACTAACGCTGCTACTTCTGCGGGTGATTCTGCTGCTATACGTGAGAATAGTGCTGCTGTAATTATTTAAATAAGCCTATCATAAGGCTCGTTGTGCAGAGTGGGAGCAAGCTGCTCGTAATCGAGAACGTTTCAAAATGAGGATTAAAAAAATACATGCAATTCTTATTTCAGTACTCTTAAGAAAATTTAAGGAAATTGGTCTATAAATAAATGAATAAGCAAGCAAATTATTATTGATGTTTTTTTATTTTACTTATATCCATGGTTACACGTCATTTCTGTTTATCCAACTATTATGAGAGTTATCCAGTTTAACATTTTCTATCATGACTTATAACGTTATTACATGATTTGCTTCTGTAGCATCAGCTACGTTACATAATTTATGATTTTCCAAATCGAATTGTCCGTCTGCAGTAAGCTTCAAACCCTGACCCAGTGGACCACGGACTGTGTCAGTATGAATCAGTTGTTGTCCGAATACATCGATACTCATTTTGATACTGGTAATAGCTCTACTCTACACTAATAAATATATTATTTACATTAATAAATATATTCAGCTTCATGGAGTTCTTCAATAATGGATTGCTTTCATTTATATGACTCCGATTTCCAGCTGCTGTTTCAGCAATCAGGAATCTTAAACGATCAACAAGCTCATTTGGATTAACCCAATAAATGTAGTCCATACATGCGTTTTTACAAGCAATTTTATACAATATCAATGATAATCCTGTACCTTTCATAAGCTTGGTTTCCTTGATAAACTTGCTTATGTAATTAGTATACTTTTTACTATCTTGCACACGGATAGCTTCATGTGGAAGATAATATTTTCTATGTGCGTTGGTATCATTAAAAATTTCAGCATAGTCATCATATCATCAACCGCAATTAAACTTTGATTAGGATTTTCCATGAACAACAATTGAATTAGGCCAGGCCTCTTGTTATACTTTTTCTGACCAATTGTAATGAAATTATTATCAAAATCTATGAAACTATCACTGACTTTGAGTTTATCGTTACGCATTCTTCGTACACCATAAACTGTATCTAAAGTTTGCATTTGACCATTTAACAATAAGTTTATGCACTCGTCTTCTATATCATTTTTTTTCTTTTTAATAGTCTCTTTAAGATCTTCTTCTTCTTTAGACTCAATTAAAGCTGACTCAAACTTAGTATCATCTCCAGTATCAAGTTCAATATCGCCTTCAATATTGTCTTCGATATCGTCTTCACTATCTTCTGCAAGATCATATTTTTTCTCCACTTTCTCTATTTTTAATTTTTTTCTTTCTGTCAGTTTTTACTTTAGGTATCCTTTTTTCTTTCATGTGATTAGTTGTCTCAGTCACATGTATGAACTTCTCTAGTGGTTCAACAATAGGCTTAACAGAATTATTTACTGCTTTCTCATACGAGCCTTATCTACTTCTCGCAGCACAGCAATCTGATGATTAAAATCAGCTACTTTGAGCCTGTCAGGCACTTTGCCTGTTCTGGAAACTCAATACTCACCACCGATTAAACTCTATTCAGATAAAATGAACGTTCTCGGATTGGTTGAATTACTAACTTTTAACTCCATACCTAATGTGGACTTCAAAATCAATAAATTTCATGTTAGACAAAAAATCATTGAATTACCAACTGGTAGCAATGAAATAGAAGACATTGAACGTACTCTGCAGGAAATTCTCATCCTGAAAAATATCAGGTTAAGTATCAAACCTAATAATAATACATTAAGAAGTGTCATTACATGTAGTCGTTAAGTAGACTGTAGTCCTAAAGACTCAATAGCTCGACTACTAGGTTTCACTCCACGACTGCTGAAACCCTATAACTCACAACTCTAACTTGCCTGTAGCCATTCTCATAGTGAATGCCTCACGAATCGAGTGTAATATCACATCTGGAGCATACATTAATCAAAATAAAGTTCATACCATTCATGAGTTTTTCCCTGCAGTTCCACCAGGTAACAAAACAGTTAAAATTATTGATCACTTATTATTGATCATTACGGATCATGGATTAAGATGGTAATTTGGTAAATCTACGCGAAGAAGTTATAACAATTCGTCTACATTTGAAGGAGGTCTAACAATGAGAATTGTTTTTAATATCGAGCTTGAAAAAAATTAATAATCCAGTAGGTCGTCAGAAAGTCAGTCGACAATGAGTCATCAGACAGTTAACACGATAGAACATTCTGTTTCTACACAATCTCAGTCTCAAGGTAAAAAGAGGAAACGGTTTCAGAAAAGTAATAAAGAGCAACAAATAAATTGCGTTTTCGTTTGCTGCTGTATACCAGAAAAAAATGGAGGGAGTCCTTGATATACAATCCCCAATCCTTTTTGATGAGTCTGTTGCTTATTATGAGATTTATGCACACCAACCATATACATCAGCATCGTTTAATAATAGTGATGAAATTCGTATTTCTATTCTACATTAAGATTTATGTTTGCTACCTTCCAGAAGTTTACTACATAGTTGTGCTAAATTAACAAAACGAAATGGTACTGCGCTGCAACATACCAAGTTTGTGAATAATGCTATGTCATCTGTTTGAGGAAATGCGATATGAAATGAATGTGATTGAAATTGATCGATGCAAAAATGTCGGTCTAAGTAGTACAATGAAAGGTTATGTTTCCTTCGCACCAAGTCAGAGTAAATATAATGAGAATTTTGGATGGACTAATGTTTTAGAAGAGGGAGTAATATAATAACTGATAACAGTAGAAATTTTGACATCACTATACCTCTATCAACGATTTTTGGTTTTGCTGAAGATTATCGAAAAATTATTGTGAATGCTAAACATGTACTTATTGTCACAAGATCAAGGTGCGACGCTGTGCCTCCCAACACAGGTGCGCAACACCTAACGCCTCGCATGCGCTAGGATTTTTCTTGTTTCGTGGGATTTGACGCGATCGTCACGTTTGGGAGAACGCTAGGGAGAGGGGAAAATAATCACACAATGGTCATCACTTTATTACACCTATATTTCGCCCAGCCCTTCCCTACAACGCGGTGGCAATGATGCCTCCCGCGCACAATGTAGCCACGCAGGGCTTATGTTGGCGCACTCACGCACGAGCCGCACTCGTGCAGCAGACGGCAGGCCTCAGGCCCAGGTCCAGTCCGTTGACGGTTGGCTCTCTCTCTCTCTCTCTCTCTCTCTCACTCTCGCGCACGCTGGCTCGACGCCTCGCGTGGATGACGTCGAGGTGTGCGCCCGCACCGCACACCACTCTCCCGTCTCACTCACTCTCTCTCTCTCTCTCGCTTACTCGCTCTCTTCTCTCGGCTTCCAGTGGACGTCCGTCGGTGCTCCCGTCGTCGTCTCCGGGACTCCTCCCGGACCTGATGGCGGCTGGCGGCTTCGGCTCTCCCACGCCGATGTTGCTGGCTGCTCTGGTCTTCCGGATGATGGTGGCGGACTGGCCGGCCTCCTCCCTCTCGTCAGGATGGCCGCTGGCTCATCCAGTCGTTGGCACTTCCTAGTGCCAACGCGCTGCACCTAAAACACAAGCGCACTCTCAAACACTCTTGGGAGACTCTCCCAATCTCCTCTATTCGTCGACCTCGGGTCGACAAGCAGAGGAGGACGCACTCAACTCTCACAAACGTCGACGTGCTCCGTCGACAGTCGTGAGAGAACTCTCGGATTTTTCTGCTCGTTCTCGCGCTCGCTCTCGTCTCGTGCTCGTCGGGCCCCGGTTGTCTGCCAGTCCGCGAGGATAGCAAGCCGCGCATCAGCGCCCGCTGATTGGCTCGCGACATGCGGAGGACCATTCAGCGCGCGCGCCGACGAGGCTCGCTCTCGCGCCAACGATGCTCACTTTCGCGCCGACGATGACGGTTAGCTAGCTCGTTCCCCGAACTTGAGGACAGGCCGGCGCCGACAACAACACGTCGACTCGCTTGTTTCTTCCGCGCACTCAGGGCTTGGCCGCATCGAACGAGGTTCCTCATCTCGACGCGGCTGCGACGTTTGCAACGTCGCATGTACAAAGCGCGAAAAAGAATATTTAAAAAAACTATTAGTTACGTGCTTCTCACCTCTTTTAATTTCAATTGAGATTGAAATTTATCGATATTTTCATTGTAAATGTTACATTGAAGTTTACAGCCGTCATTGTTATTCAATATAAATTTCATCACTCGGAAGTCTTCATTTTTCACTCTATTTGTGTAAATTTTTTCAGGAATTATTTCCTATATAAATCCTACCACACTTCTATAAAGAAAAATACGATTTAAATATAAAAAAAGTAAATATTTTACGCATACATTATATGTTTTTAAATTTACGCTGATTTATCCCCGTTTTTGAATTTTGTCTTCAAATAATTTGTACTCGTCATAGGCAGTTCTTTCCTTTTTTTAGTCGGAGAATTATTTTCTTGTTGAGATAATCTTTTCGACATTTTGATTTATCGCAGCTGCACTCGATGCTACTTCCGATTGTGGTCGTTCCGTTGATGAGCTTCACCGTTCTGTGAGATATTTAGTGATTTTCTGATTCACTAAACTATAAACACTTCCATTTAATTTAATTATATGCCGAAAATATAACCCTAATCAATTGACGCGATACACTTAACGTTTTGTACGAAACTGAATAACATAAACAAAAGTCAATTATATAACCAAACATTGCTATACGAACATTGCTACATATATGTTGAGATTAAACTAGACCATGCGTGACTTGAGAAAATAAACACTCTTTATTTTCCTATAAACACTTTCTCTTATTCAATCTTACCTCGAGCTTACTTAACAAATATTAATTACAAAAGAATCAAGCTGACGAAACAATAAAATTACTAAAGCACAAAAGACTGGCGAACGCGTCTGTTTTGTATGGGAGCATACAGAGAAGTGAGCGTCGCCGCCGCAGCCGCGACGTCGACGCTGGCCGCAGTTGGACGGGGAGAGGGGGAAGCATAGTCCCATCGTGTTCCCTCCGCAGTCGTTGGAACTCTGCTCGCTTATCCTCAACAATATTAAAATCGAATTAATATATATCTTTGAATTTTTCAAACAAAGGCGCAATTCCGAGAAATAAATAAAAGCCATAAGAAAAATCTATCAGATAAATAAATCTTATATTTATACGTATACGCCACTCGCAACAGTTGGAATACATACAATCATTCCAAAATAAACGATACCCATCTATTTTAATCTCTCCGTCTAGCCTTTCACGCCCTCTTGTGGCGCATTCCTGACGCATGTAGTCAAACACACACGTCGATCTCTCCACCCTCCGACTTTCGCGTAAAAACTGTCCTTATTCTCTAATGCGTAATCGTGAGATTTGAATGAAGTATCCTCAAAGATACAAGAATGATCTTAACGACATTATGCACTTAAATATTTTACGATATACTATTGTCATCGTATTTGCTGCCAGACCTAGTGTCAAGAGACTAATGGAAATCACTTAACAATTCAAGCAACCGCAACTGGTCGTTGAATTCTTTGTGCTAAAAGAAACTACAGAAAGTGACTATGGACTCATGGTCAAGTAGCAAGCTACTATCTAAAAATTTATCACCTACATATAATAGAGAAAGTAACGATACATGTCTCAAAACATCATCAATATCATCTTCGTTATAATATTGTTTATCATTGGTGTGGCAGAAGTATAAGTTAACTTAAAACAGTAAGGTTTAAAATCTTAAAGAAAAACTAACATGTACAACTCGCATAAAAACCCCCTGTACAACGAAATTTCGTGACGTCCGAACCAACCGCGCTCGCAACGGCGCGCACATAATGTTGGCCTGCTTGGCTTGGTGAGCTTGGAGTACGGTAATAGCCTCCTCGACCTTGGTCTTGAGCGACACTCCGTTCTCGATCATGTGCAATATTATTATTCAAATTGAATTCGCAGATTAAAAGATCCAACCCATTCCTATAAAAAAACGAAAATCTTTAAAAAATACTTAAATATTACAGTTTATAAAAAGAAAAAAAACTACACTACTACCTCCTGTCCAACTAAACGAATCAAGGTAGCTTGCGAGTCCTTATGATTGTGACATATAGGATATTTCTCTGCAGCTTCCGGCAATTCCCACGTTTCCTCATGACACGTCTCCCAACTCCCTATCCGTACCTCTCGTCCAATAGCGAAGCTATAAGACATCTATATAAAAAAGAATTTTTATAAAAGACCATTTTTGGCGTCTATAAAGTGGACCGAAAATAGGATTTTCCGAGCGTCAGACAAAATGTACAATGTACTATTAAAAATGATTAAAAAAAAGACGAAATTCCATTAAAAAAATCACTTACAGAAATACCATGAGATGTACGGCAAACTTTTACATAAGCCGGAGATGTCGGAGGCTGCTGACAAATTAAACATAAACCATATATGTAGACGCTGGATCCAGGAATTCCATGTCATGGATATTCCTCGATGACTCCTTCAACTACTTCTTCATCGATCTCAGAATTGTAACCGTCATCGTCAGACTCACTTGAAAACTCCTCTCAGATACAAAAAACGCGTTAAATCATTTCTCTATATTATAAAAAAAGTTTCGCCGCCGCGAAAATTTATCTCCTCTTCTACTACAGGTCCCCAAAATTCAGCCATCGTGAGATTGTATTTATGAATACAACTTTAGTTTAGGCAAACTAACAACACGAGATTTTTGTTTGGTTAGAGAGATCGTAAACAAAACAAAATCTCCCCATTCTTCAAATTCATCTCGATTTCTTTCATTTTGTATTCTATTCATTTTTCGAAAATAGTACATTGTGCGACAAGGGAAGAAAACACCTCACCCGAGTCTGAAATCGATTTTCTCCTCATGTACCACACCGTATTTTTCTCAACGAGGGCATGAAAGGACCCTTTTTTATGCATGAAAGTAGCGTAGGTAATCGTGCATTTGGAGTCGTGCACAATATAGTTGAAAATTTTTATATTTTATTTTATTTTATTGTTCCAGACGTAACCGAGGGCTACTAGGGATACGAGCAAGTGCAGCGTATTTATTCTTTATTAATAATGTATTTTACCTATTAGTAAATTTAGCGAACGTTTCTCCGTCATTTGGCTCTCTATGCGTGAATCGACAAGGCGATTCGTGGCTTCAGGCCAATACGGTTAGGAGTGATTTTATAATCATTCCTAGACTGCCACGACCCCCTCTAGGAGTTTTACTCCGTGGATTTTGAGGGTCACTTTCAGTACAGAGAGGCTAAAGGGTCGATCTGTGACTGCCAGGCCAGAGAGTCGATTGGCGGTAGGCGTTCGCGCGGGCACCTGACTGCGTGTGACCGTGTAGAGAAGAAAAAAGCGAAAGATAGAGTAAAAAATATGGACGAAGATGGCGCTGAGAAGAAAAAGGCAAAAGACAGAGTAAAAAATATGGACGAAGATCGCGCAGAGAAGAAAAAGGCAAAAGACAGAATAGGAAATATGAACGAAAAAAGAATAGGAAAAAAAAGGAAGAACGATCAAACGGAAAATATGAATGAAGATCGCATAGCGAAGAAAAGGATAAAAGATAGAGTAGAACATATGAACGACCATTGTGTACAAAACAAACAGAACACAGATAGAGTAGAAAACATGACTCTTATTCGTAATAATAAAAGACGTATTACTGATAAATTACGTAAAAATCTAACGCCAATAGCTAAAATTTCTGATTTTGGAGAGATGGATTATTTTTGTCCACATTGCAATGCCGCATTTTGGTCGGTAGAATTTTCGAAAAAAAGTTGTTGTCATAACGGTAAAATTAAATTACCAATTTTAAGTGATTTTGATGATCGTTTGAAAGAGTTAATTTTTAATGACAGAAAGTTTAAAGATCTAATTCGTTATTACAATAACGTTTTTTCTTTTGCTTCTTTCAAGGCTAAAGAAATTCATACATTTAAATCAGGCATTTATAACTTCAAAGTTCAAGACAAGTTTGTCATGTATCTTCGAATACAATAAAACTTATAGATAACAAACCAAGAAATGGTCAAATTTATATCTACAATGATTGGGAAGCTATTGAAATAAGATTACAAGAAAATCAGCAATTAGTTAAATCGCATGTGCAAATTATTACTCAAGTGTTAGAAAATAATCCATATACAAAAAACTATAAAACTTTACATGAATTATCGAAAACTCAAAATATAATAGAGTATAAATTATATTTTACACGAAACATTCGATTAGACAGACGTAGATATAATACACCATCAACAGGAGAATGTGCTGCTCTGATAACTTCAAAAGATAGTGATATTCCTTTAAATTACGATCTTTGTATTTATCCAAAAAATCCACCTCCTAATGAATCGAATATGTGTATAATTAATAAACTTTCATTCCATATTGATCCAATGATTTTTTCAATCATGTTTCCTAAACGAGATTTAGGTTGGAATCCTATGTTCAAACAAAACAGAAATAGTACAAAAAATTAAACTCCTCTGCAATATTATGCTTATAGATTAGCTTATCGACCGAAATCAAATTTTAGTTCAATTTTATTTTGTGGTAGATTAACCCAACAATACATTGTCCAAGCTTATATCATCATTGAAAATAGTAGATTGGATTATTTGAGATTTAATCAAAAGAAATTACGTATAGAATGTTATCAAGGCATAGTAGACCATGTTATGCAAAGCGCTTCCAATTGTAAAAATAATTTCGAAGATAAAAATCGATTAGGTCATTTATTTATTTTAACTTCCACATATATTGTAAGTCATCGATATATGCATAAAAAATTTTTAGATTCAATGACAGCTATTAGAAAATTAGGATCTACTCCAGATTTATTTATCACAATGACTGCAAACCCCAAATGGACAGAATTACAAACTTTATTAAATAATTTTGCTTCTGGATATACGACAAATGATATTGCGATACTAACTGTAAGATTATTTTACGCTAAATTCAAAAGTTTAATGGTCTAATGTCCCACGTTTATACACCTTAGAAATTACGAATAAATAAATAAATAAATAAATAAATAAATAAATATATATATATATATACGTGCTAATGTTTTTTATCTGACGCTTTAGAAATTCATCATTTAAATTTATGTTTTGTTGGTTTTAAATTAACTTCAATTCTTTCTGCCGTTCGGTATAACTGCGTGACGGTCGGTTTTTTCTCGATTCACTCCCCGGTAAAAATGTGTACCTAGCGAGCCTATAGAAGTATTCACTTCAAAAATTAACTAAATGAGCTAAGATTTAGCAGCCAAAAATACGTTTAGAAAACTTAAGTTTGAATATATCGGGGCCAAAAATAGCCACGAAATGTATGACCAGTGCCTAGTCTCTAACGAATAAATACATTGATTGTCAACATATTTATTCGGCAATTTTTGTTTATCGTTAATTTTTTATTCTTGTAAGGTTCACAGATACTATTTATTTTCATAACAAAATTTAATTTCCCAGTTAGCCGCATCTACGCATGCGCGAGTGACGACACCAGAAGACTTCTGTTAGAAGCGCCACCACGCGGCGGCAGGTGTCTGAAAAAGTTTTCAGTATATTCTGACTCCAAACTCCTATTTCGTTGACTCTCCTTCTCTACAGTCTTCTTGATTTGTGTGTACACACAATTTATTGTATAAATTAATTATTAATTACAAACATTATTGTTCTTTTTTAATGAATGATTTTTACGTTATTTGGTGGGGGGGGGG
>QLSS01000087.1:518353-538865 GCA_024372645.1 Trichomalopsis sarcophagae
GACCAATAATTTTTGTAAATATGATATTTTTCTGAACGATTTTGTATTTATATAACATGAATATATATGTATATATTAAAAATGTATATAATCATTTGAGATAATCTTGAGATTTGGTCCAGATGAATCGAATGCTGCGACCAATGATTTTTGTAAATATGATAATTTTTCTGAACGATTTTGTATTCATATAATATGCATACATATGTATGATTTGAAAATACATATAATCATTTGAGATAATCTTGAGATTTGGTCCAGATGAATCGAATGCTGCGACCAATGATTTTTGTAAATATGATAATTTTTCTGAACGATTTTGTATTCACATAATATGGATACATATGTATGATTTAAAAATACATATAATCATTTGAGGTAATCTTGAGATTTGGTCTAGATGAAATGGATGCTGCGACCAATGATTTTTCTAGAATAGAATATTTAAAAATGCATTTTAACAATTTAAATAAAAATCTCAAATGAGGTCTCAAAGGTTAAAATATTAAAAATCACTTGATAAATCACTTGTAGGTACTTATTATGTAATTAAATTGGCAAAAATTAATAATTTATTACAAAAAATATTTATAAAAAAATTTATTTATTAAAAATTTAAACACCATTAAGCAACAAAATATAATTAAATAATTTTTCCTGATCGAGATTAGAACCCGAGCTCTCAACATGAAAATCTANTTATAAGCATATATTCACCTTATATAATCATACATATCTAATAAAGTTTTAGTTAATTTTATATCATGTTTCTCAAGTAAATTTACTGGCTAAATATAAGAATAAAAATCGTATAATTAATAATTGTATTTTAAAAACAATATTTCAATTTTTTTTAAATCATATGAAGATCTCAAATAAAAATCTCAGATGAGGTCTCATGGGTTAAAATATTAAAAATTACTTGAGAAATCACTTGTAGATACTTATTATGTAATTAAATTGGCAANATCATTTAAGGTAATCTCGAGATTTAGTTCAGATGAAATGGATGCTGCGACCAATAATTTTTGTAAATATGATATTTTTCTGAACGATTTTGTATTTATATAACATGAATATATATGTATATATTAAAAATGTATATAATCATTTGAGATAATCTTGAGATTTGGTCCAGATGAATCGAATGCTGCGACCAATGATTTTTGTAAATATGATAATTTTTCTGAACGATTTTGTATTCACATAATATGGATACATATGTATGATTTAAAAATACATATAATCATTTGAGGTAATCTTGAGATTTGGTCTAGATGAAATGGATGCTGCGACCAATGATTTTTCTAGAATAGAATATTTAAAAATGCATTTTAACAATTTAAATAAAAATCTCAAATGAGGTCTCAAAGGTTAAAATATTAAAAATCACTTGATAAATCACTTGTAGGTACTTATTATGTAATTAAATTGGCAAAAATTAATAATTTATTACAAAAAATATTTATAAAAAAATTTATTTATTAAAAATTTAAACACCATTAAGCAAAAAAATATAATTAAATAATTTTTCCTGATCGAGATTAGAACCCGAGCTCTCAACATGAAAATCTATTACTACCCAAGCTATTTTCCTTAGCAAAAAAAATCAAATGATTAATTACATGATTAATCGCGTTATATATCACATGATTATCTTACATGATTTAATACGTGATATATTACGTATAAAATCACATCCAAAATCACTCATAAAATTTAAATATTTGTTTATATTGAAATAAATTGTTTATTTTCCATCTAACTAATTATAAAATAATTAAAAATATTGATAATTTAAATAAATAAATCACAAAAAAATAGGAAAAAATGTCTCTGACCAAAACTTGAACCCCTGTCCTCCACTTGACAATCCAATGTCTTACTACCTGAGCTATTTGTGCTGTTGCAAATTTCAAACACCTTATCTAATCATACACAAAAAAATAATTATATTTATTATTTTATATAAATTATATGCATAATACATATATTTATGATAATAATAAAAAAAATTTTTAATTTCCATTATTCATCTTACAGTATCCATATAAACTATATAAAACGATAAATATAAATATGTATATGATTTGATTAGGTGTTTGAAACTTGTAACAACACAAATAACTCAGGTACCCTACTAAAAATAGTCCATAGAAGTATATTGAAATCGATAAGACATCTTATTAAATTCAATGGTATGTTTTAATTGACATTTTTGTATTAAAAGTAGATTAAATTCGATAGGGTCAATAAAAGTCGATTCAATTCTATATGAAAAACCATCATTAAAATAAATAGATGGTAAACAGTAATTAAAATCTATTGATTTTGCCATAGATTTTAATCAATTACGACTGACCTAATCTAATTTAGTCAAGCTCTATTGCAAAAAACGTAATCAAGACTTACCATTTAATTTAATATAAGAAGTCTTATCGATTTCTATATACTATTTTTTTAAAAGTTGTAAGACATTGGATTGTCACATGAAAGATTTGACTTTTTTCTATTTTTTTGCGATTTATTTAGTTGAATTATTAATATTATCAACTATTTCATAATTATTTAGATGGAATATGAACAATTTATTTTAATATAAACAAATATTTAAATTTTACGAATAATTTTCGACGTGATTTTATACATAATTCATCACGTAATAAATCACATCAAATAACCACGTGATATATCACGTGAGAAATCACATGAAAAATCAAGTGATTTATTACGCAATTAATCATGCAATTAATTACGTGATTTTTTTCGACAAGATGATTACGTACGTATGAAAATGATCAATTAATCACGTGATATTATTGATCATTTTCAAATGAATAATCATTTGCATAATTATGTATTAAATAAAAATTATATCAAAAATATGTACATGAATAATTACGCATAATTCTTCATGTGCATTTTTTTTATTAATTTTTAAAAATTTTTCATTCATCACACGATTATATTTTATGTGATTACCAATCATATGCACAATCACGAGTATGATTACTGATTGTTTTACAGTCGGATATTTTTTGGCACAACAATTTGAATATTAACAATAAAGTTTCTATTTTGAGGTTACATAGTGAACTATAAGAATTATAATTATATATATTTATAACAATAATTTAATATTTGTGTTATATTCATTAATTTATATTCTATAATAATTCAAATTCGCAACCTATGCAACAACGCACCGTTGTTGTCTATTTTATAAATAAATATTATAATTAATTTTTAAATCAAGAAATAAAATTTCTTAAATATGAAATTTTGACTTAAAATCTCGCCTGAATTTCACTTAAGATTTTTCATAGGCTATTAACAATTTTACTCACATAACTTCGATCAATATATTATACTAATTATATGTTAATTGTCATTTGATTTTTAAAAAAAATTAATATAACATTATCTTATGATTTAATTGGATATAAATATTATGTTATCAATAATATTAAATGCGAGCGAAGCGAGCTTTTTCAGCTAGTAACAGAATTAATGCCGAAAGTAAATCCGCCGCGAAAAGGAGCTGAGCTGCAACGATCAAGGTGACGAGAAAGGATGCTTCGCTGTATATTATCCTCTCGTCTCGGCGATAATTGTATAGGAAGTGCAGAGACACCAATTCCAACCAATTTAAATGAAATTACCATAAATGCAAACCGATTTCTGGGTAGAGCCGCTATTCCCATAACCACGGCCGAAAAGAGGGGAGCAGAAAGGGGAGCAGGAAAGGGGGAGCAGAAAGGGGGGAGCAGAAAGGGGGGGAGCAGAAAGGGGGGAGCAGGAAGAGGGGAGTAGAACTTCTTTTTATAATATAGAGAGAATAGAAGACAAGTTCATATGTGGTAGACAGCTTTTCTAAAACTCAATTACATAAGTATATGCAATACATTTTCAAAAAATGTTTTTTTCAAGAATTTCATTTGATATTTCATTAACTTTTGAATTAAAAAATTTGGTACTAAATTAGGTCTATCAAGAGCTGATTCATTTTGTCTTAAATTTTGTTTAATTTCCTTCTATTATAGGTTACATAACATAGTATTAAAAAAATTTGGTTTATCATACTTTTGAACTATTGTCATTGAATCTGAAAAGTTTTGTTGTAACGATCGTGGACTTTCAGAAAATGTTAAAGGTAATATAACCATTTTTCTAATTTTTCGTTCTCATAGTTACTTTTATTTTTAAAGTTATTTATCACACCTTTGTATAAATCTGCCCTTTATTAGTGTTAATTTTTATTTGAAAAAAAATAATCGTAAACCTGTAACTTTTACCCAAGCATTAACAATGTATGATTGAGTTAATTTTCCTAAATTTAAGTAAGAATTGAAATCGTTTTTAATGCTGAATTTATCACAATTACATTGTATCATTGAAATATTGTTATTGTTATTTTTATTTTTATATTGGCCATCCATCCAAAACCTCCATTAGGATACATAAGTGGATATGACATAAGATCTACATGTTTACTAATGTGCGCTATATTATAAGGTGCTCTATGTTTTGAATATATACATATATCTTGATCTTCTGGTGGTTGACCATTTGCACTTACAAATACCACAGTTACTACATCACATTTAGCTGCGTTATATCTACATTTATCATGATTAGAATTGCGTGTTAAATACACTATAATTTCTTTACTATTAAACTCAACGTTGTTATTTTTTACACGATTTTGGTCTTTCATTTTGACTTTGTGCTGTAACGAATCGAGCACCGCGGCTAACGGTTGTAACGAGTTAAGCACCGCGGCTAACTCGTAGCAGTATGAGTACCGCTATACCGCGACGAAACAGCCTAGCGCACGATGAAAAACACGTGCGAATTTGGAAATAAGAGCGAGAGAGATAGAGATAGCGAACGCGCGGCCTAATCTTTCAGGTGCGAGCTTAGATAGCTCTCGGCCTCCGGAAAGTAAACCAGTCCAGACAATTATATCCTGTGTGTATTGTGTCGCGGAATCCGGGTATCCTAATCTCCCTGCTTAGCGGTCCAGCAACGTTCTACTTCTGCAGTCTGTTCGGTATCAAGAGCGTCGGCGACGAGGTCGAGAAGGTTTGTGTGACGCGCAGTGAATGTGATTGTGTGCTTGAGAGTGTATGTCACCCGCCCGAGGTTGATCCCGCGAACGCGGCCTTCACGGCGATATACGCGTGCAACCGCGATTATTCCTGCATCGCGGCGAGTCGCAAAGTAGTTGGCGACTCGCGTATTATTATTATTTTTTATATTTGTAAACTCACAGTTTTGACGCGCTAGTGAAATATAACCTAGTCTTATTATTTTACGGGCTTTTTCGTCATTTCTAAACCTCGTTCGTTTACTTCCGATTCCTGTTCATTCCTGCGAATACCGCCGCCTCCGCGGGCGTTATTTATATCTAACGCAGTTAAGCAGTCGAGCATGCGCCAGGCAGCGCGTTGACCCAGCAAAACAAAAGCAGCAGACAGCTGCATGCAACGGAGGTGTTTGATTTAGCGTACATGTTTACTTGTCGAAAAAAATTATTTAATTCATTCGATAGCATTAAAGAACATGACACATTAGTTTGTAATCGTGATTGCGAGGCGATTTTATTGTTAATGATGTATAGTTTCCCATATCTTCTGGCTTCGTTTCCGCTTGGATGTAAGGTATAAATATCGTGGAAAATTTGACCACTTATTCGAACAACGTGAGGGCCTTTCCCGAAAATAGTGTAAAAGATCTAGCTCCAAAACTTGCGAAGGCAAGTGTATTATTATATTGTCTAATATTATTTGAAAAGTGTTTACTTTCGTTAGTGTTTCCAGAAACTTATTCTTTCAAACGTTAGGGATAAGTGATATTTTCAGATAATACAACGTTTTCTCTATTGTAACCATTAGAACACTTATTATCAAATATTTCAAATTTAAAATGTTTAGCATTACAACATATTTCACTCATGCTACCTAAATCATTCTCCATAATTGCTGATTCATCGAAATCAAAATTAAACATGCCATCTTATTATGTTATTGAAAATTCACTGAATTATTTAATAGCGTAACATTTAAAATTTTTGTAATTATTATAATCTATTTACTTTTATTTCTTTTTAATATTCTTCAGACACACACACACACACACGCACACGCACACACACACATATATATATATATATATATATGTGCTAAGTGGGCTTTTTGGCCTCGTGTCTCTTGTGGTTGCAGTACTCGTCTGCGGCTCGTAAACGCCCTCGCCTTCGGCTCGGGCTAACTCGTTTTGACTCGTACTGCAAACTCCACACTCGGCCTAAAAAAGCCACTTTACGTCCTTGGTACACAATATACTAGTTTAGCAGATAAAAATCTAAAAGAATAAGTTTCTCCTTAAATTTTTTGAACACTTTTGCGAGTCTCAGCCACGTAATAATGCATTTTTGGACTCTTTTTTGAGATTATGGACGAAAGGTGACCCCATAGGCCAAAACTAAGGGTGGATTTGTGTTCAGCGGGAACAAATACATGCGAATAAGTTTTGTTATTAATTTTTTCTCTGCCCCTGCAAGTTTTAAGGACATATAACTGCTATTCCGTAGTCATATTCGTGTACTGTCGGAGCTGCACCGGTCCACTATTTTGAATTTCGCAAAAAGGCCACTCAGTAATGGAAACTAGATACAATAAGCTAAATTTTAAGCCCGGACAGGAATCATTTCGAGACTCTGATTTTTGGACAGAGGGGGGTCGGTTTCAAAAAGAATGACCCACACACACATATATACACACACACGCACGCACACACACACACACATAAACACACTTAATCAACCGAGCAACGTTAGGAGTGAGGTGACCCTACTCGTGTATATATGTTTTGTTATATGGATTTTGAGTCCCTTTGCTCAGAGCAGCAATAAAGCAATCGTACACACTTCAACAGACTCTGAATTGACTCTAGAAAAATCCTCGAAAGACCGGAAGTGTATATACGGATTTCACACACACCCAAACGCACACAGTATACTGGTGGGATAAAGAAATTAACGCTGCCTGCAGCAAGTGTCATTGAACCAGAAGACGGGAACAGCGGGCTCAAAAGAAATACTACAAGATTGATCGAGGTAAACAAATAGTAGACACCTTAAACAAAGAAATAAAGGATGCTAAACGGATACTCAAGAAAAAACCGTGAAAATAAACGACGGTGCCTTAAAGAGTTACAGGACGAGATCGAGCTGGATCCCTGGGGTCGAGCGTACCAAGTGGTAATGAAGAAGATAAAGGGAGGTTATACCCCCCCCCCCCCCCTCCTGAGACCCGGGAATTGCTGGACCGTATTGTGACCACACTGTTTCCCCTCTAACTAGAAGTAATGACTATTTCTGATGCGAAGGCAAATACCAAATCATCACAAGAATCACCACAGAGGAATTACTGGCTGCAAGCTATACAGGCACGCCCTGATCTCTTTGTAGACTTGTACAATTCATGTCTCGAAAAAGGGACGTTTCTTAAGAACTGGAAGAAGCAACGCCTGGTGCTACTACCAAAAGGAGATGAGCCACATGGAGAAGCTGCATGCGCGCCTAGTTTTTCAATGATTTGGTCAAATATTTGGCGAAATATCAATATGGCTTCAGGAATAAACGCTTCACTCTTGACGCCGTAAGCTTAGTAGTCGACACTGCTAGAACTGTAATAGAAGGAAAAAGATGAAAAGGATAGTCCAAGAAGTACTCTGCTATTATCACACTGGATGTTAAAAATGCGTTTAACTCAACCAGCTGGTACAAGATACATAAAGCACTAAGGCAAAAAAGGTACCCACGTATATAAAAAGGATTATGTCTGACTACCTAAAAGACAGAACCCTTTTGTATGACACAGAGAGCGACACAAAAACTAATCAAGTAACGGAGTAGTCACGTAAACGAAGGGTTCCACAAGGGTCAGTGCTTGGCCCATCGTTATGCAACATTATTTACGATGGAGTACTTAGGCTACAGCTACCCAAAGGGGTAATGGTGGTAGGGTTTGCAGATGACATTGCAGTAGTAATAGTAGCAAAGCAAAAGGAAGAGGTGACAAAAATCGATAACGAGGCAGTAGGTTTATTCCACGATTAGCTATAGCATATTGGAGTTGAGCTTGCTAGCTATAAAACGGGGGCTATCCTTATATCTAGTAGGAAGGAAATAGAGAAAATAACGCTGACAGTGGACGAACACGAAATAGACTCTCAGCCGACCATTAAGTACCTGGGAATTACTATGGATAGAGGGTGAGCAATAAGGCAGCAAAAGTCGGCGCTGCACTATCACGACTAATGCCAAATGTAGGTAGGCCAAAGCAGGGTCGAAGGTTACTCCTAGCCAGTGTAACTACATCAGTTATGTTATACAGTGCCCCAATATGGGCGAACGCTATGTTGGTAAAGTCCTATGCACGAAAGCTGTCAACAGTTTATAGGAGAAGTGCATTGCGGGTCGCTTCTGTATACCGAACAGTATCAGAAGATGCAGTGTGCGTTATCTCAAATATGCCGCCTATTGACCTTCTAGCAACAAAACGAAAAAATATATACGAAGAAAACCAGCGAGGTGACAATACTCAAAAGGAAGTTTAAAAATCTGCGAAGGAACAAATACTAGCTGAGTGACAAAGACGATGGTACTCCAGTGATAAGGAGCGATGGACGCACCGCCTCATACCACGTATTGTTGGCTGGACCAATAGACAACACGGGAAAGTGAATTAATATTATATACATATACCTTACGCAGATTTTAAGCGGACATGGGTGCTTTGGAGCTTACCTATACCTCTTTAAGATAAAGGACAATCCAAATTTCCCAGTATGTTTGGACGCAAACAAAGACGCGGAGCATGTTTTCTGTGACTGTTCGCGATACGAAATGGAACAAGAAGAACTCGAGTGTTACCTTCAGACTAGGGTGATCCTTGAGTCAATAATGACAGCTATGCTAGCGTCGAAGGATGGCTGGTGCGCAGTAAACAACTACGTAAGGACCATTTTCAAGAAGGTTAAAAATGACGAAGAAAATAGAAGGGAATGATAAGGCGAAATAGCTGAGTAAAACTGTTTCAAGACGAAGGTCACTAAGTACTTACGAAACGCTCCTCGGACTAATGCAGAGTTGTGCTCTAACACCTCTGCCCGATGCAGAGGAACGTAGGAGCTGGGGTTGAGTACCTGTAAGTGCTCCTCAGACCGATGCTGAGGAACGTAGGTAACTGCGTTGAGCGAAGACTTCCTGATTCAATGCAGAGGAACGTAGGTGTTGGGGTTAAGTCCAGAGGATGGCTGGACGATGCAGAATGAAGAAGACGGCAGGACGATGCAGAATGAAGAAGATGGCAGGACGATGCATAATGAAGAAGACGTGTTCAATCCTGAACCTCTAATCACCTTGGTGGACGGGGATGTATGGAAATATCAAACTTCAAAGGAGAAGCTAAAAAGGCTAATTAAAGGACCCCACGAAAGTAGTATTCAACGATAGTACCTGTGGGGATCCGGTGTCGGAGGGCCACTTGTGAAGAGCTTGCTCTGCCTACGCCACATAAAAAAAATAAAAACACACACTCAATATTACAAGCGCAAATAATCTCTATACTCTTACCATGGCGAGAAAAATCACGTGATTTATCACACGAATAACAACGTCATAGATCACTTGAATTCTCATGTGATAAATCATGTGAATTATCACGTGACTATTAGGCGCGATTTCTCACGTGATAATTTACGTTAAAAATCATGTCAGAAATCACTTATTAAATAAAAGTATTTGTTATTTGTTCAAAATAAATTATATATTTGAAATAAAAAGTAAACAGTAAGCTTTAACACTCTTAAATAAAACTCTCTTAACACTAATAAATAAAAAGTAAGCTTTAACACTCTTTACACTCTCACTTAACCTGCATGACAATTTACGGTGCTTTTATTATGCTTTCATTCTCATCTTTCTCTAATCTACCATCTTCCTTCTGGCTTCTCTCTCCTTCTCCTTGTTTCTACTATCTTTTCCTTCTACTTTTCTGATTCTTCCTTCGTTCTCTCTTCACTCGAACTCCTTTCCGTTTACCCTCACCCTAATGACTCCTTTTCTATAGACTTCCCCTCTTCTCGCTGCATCTTTTATCTTTCTCTCCATCACTGCCATGGCCTCCTTTTTAGCTTTTCTTTCCTCCCAGCACATCCATTGTTCTATCCATATCTCTCCTTCTTTGTTTACCCTTTCTTCTCTCTTCCATCTCTTCTTTTTTAGCTAATATTATTTCCTTCGTCTCCCTTTTGTACGTGTTCTTAATCTCCTACTCCGCTCCATTCAAAAAGTTTTCTATTCAGATCCTCCTTCTCGTTCCATCTACCTCATCTGGGTACAATGATCCCTCTCTCCCACAGCTTGCTCCTTCCTTCCTCCATCCTTTTCCTCTTGCTTGAACTAACCAACTTAACCTCACTTCTTGTCCCTTTTCTCATTTGTCCCTCCGTTCCTTTCTGTTCTTCCTTACTGACTATTTCTAGTTTCTTTCTCGTTCCTCTCCTATGGTTTTTCTTCTCGGAGTCCCCATGCCGTACTTCTTGCCATTTCGTCCCTGATATTTTTTTATCGCATTCTTTCACCACGTGTTTCAGCGTTTTTACTTATTTTCCACACATCCCGCATTTCCTCTTTTCTTCTGTCTTCCAATATTTATTGCCACTTATTTCACTTCCTAGCCTGAACCTTGCAGTGATTTTTAATGATCTTCTTCGATCTTCTTCTATGTCAGTCAAGTATTTCGGGATTTTTCTTTGTTCTTGTAGAATTTCTTTAATAATTCTCTCCCTTGCATATTTTGCGTCTTTCATTTCCTGTCTCCACGTTTGTCACGTATTATCTTTATTTGTTCTTTACAATCTCTTCTACTATCCCTTCTCCTTCTTCTACTCTTCTGATATATTCCAACAATGACCTCTTTTCCTCCGTTCTCCTTTCTTACCCTCTGCCTTCAAGAGTCTCCAGCATTCTCCTAAAATTGTATTTTTTTTGCCTTTTTTAGCTTTCCTTCATACTTAATCGCTTTTTTTCTAGCCTTCGTTTCCAGCTTGAACAGTTTTGTTTTCCAATGGATCAAATTTTCCAATGTTGTCCTCTCCAGCTTCAATACCCATTTCACGTATCTCCTTTGTACTTTTTCCAGTTCTTCTCGGCTTTTCTAGCCATTCCATCACGCTTTGGACCAGTGCTTTAAATAGTCTCATTCTCAACTTCCAATTTTCTCTGAATGTTGATTCACCTATTCCCAATACCGTGCTTATCAGCAAGTTCGCCTTCTCCTTCATTTTTTTTTATCCGCTTCTTTTTTTTCATTCCCCTTCATTGTGTATCCCAGATACTCGAATTTCTTTACCACTTCTAATTGCTCTCCTTCCCATTTGAAGCTCTCGTCCTCTTTCCTCCTTCCTCTGTTTTCAGCATTTGCGCTTCCTGCGCTTATTGCCAGTAACGCCACATCGTCTGCATATGATACCGTCCAAAGTTTTCTTCTCCCCAGTCCTATCCCTCCCTCTTGAATTCTGCTCATCTCTTTTTCTAGACAGAATAGAAGCGCGCTTAACGGATATCCCTCTCTCACCCCTTTCTGCTTTTCGAAGCTGACTGCATTTCTTTTTTCTATCTTCACTTCGAATTCCGTTCCTTTCTAGATTTCCTTCACCCTATCTCTTATTTTCTTGTTAACTTTGAGGTGTTAAATTAGACTTGTTAAATTAGATCGAATATACTTGAAATGTGATTAGCGATATAGCATTTTTCGAACAACATCGGTGAATATGCACCATATTGTCAAACCAATCGTCAGCGTGCGCTATACAAACCTTATTTAAAAAATCTCGCAGTTTTTCCTAATTTCGCACACGCGAGTATAAGTAAATCAAACTTTGTGATGTTGCGCTTTTTATAACCGATTCCGGTGACGCAAACAATCAGTTTACACTAGTTTTTACTTTGATCTCCGTACCGCGGACTCTCACATCTACAGAAGGGGGACAACGTGTAGGTCTAGGAACAGGTATACCTGGCGTGGCTAATGGTTGAAATAATCGTTACAAAATATTGTTTATGCTGTACAAAAATGTCATAATATATTCTTCAACCCCCGGGTGTATTAGATATGGTTACAATGTTTTCCCACGGTCAAAAATATCGCCAAACGGCGGTTGGTGTTACTTTATAATTACGGCAAAATTAGTCGCGAGGACGCGATTTACCTTCGATAATACGAGAATCTTTCGGTGCTTAAACACGCGACTTCTAAATTCGATTAATGACTTCTGATAAATACGCGACTTCTCAATATTCTACAAAAACAACCACTTCAACACTTTATTCAGTACTTCTCCGCGGTATTCACACTTCAGAAGTCCAAAATGGCGGTGACGTCTTTTTAACCGACGCGAATCGACCAATATGGCGATCAACAACTCGCCTTTGGAGGAAATCCTGGGAAACGCGACGTCTATAATTTTAACCGTGGACCGTGGTCTCGAAGGCCCGTTGTGGTACAATAATAGGAGCAAGGAATCCTCGGTTGCAATGGCCTGACGCCGGCGCTATTCAGAGTTTTCTCTGGACTGTTGTCGCTATCTGCTTCGCGTTTCGGCTTTGTGAGTCTATTATTTAGTCCTCGACTTATTGGCGCCACGATCCAGAATATAATTTGTCCCGTTCGCCTTACCTCTCTCTATCCAGACTCCACGATTGCGTCATCTAACCGAAACGGATAATACTTGTTGGTTTATTTTGCGCAGTTCGTACAACAACAAAACGGCGAGAAAACGCGATCTCTTTCGCGACAATTTAATTTGTTATTTAAGCGAACACCCGCGACTCTACGAACTCGCGACTCGACAACTCCATACGTACGATTCTACGACACTACAACGAAGGACTACTACTTCGACTGCTCCAACTGTTCGGTTCCATGGTTGACGACGAATTGAACGATGAGAAAGCTTCATCGCGACACGAGACCCTGCGCGTCCCGGAAAAGACGATTTCGGGACGCCCTCTATATATTATTTCTCCCGCGCGAAAGAATGCGAGTCATAATGAATATTAATGGCGTCCTGCGGCGCCAATTACGAATTGGCACTATTGTCTCATCCTGACGCCACCTAACGCGGTCATTCGCGACGATAACGAATAGTACGGCAACTGCTAGTGGCGACGCGCCATATTTTCCAACGACGCTCGCGAGTGGCGACGCGCCATATTTTCCAACGACGCTCGCGAGTGTCGACGCGCCTTTACACCTACTCTACGCGAGTCAGCTGCGCGACTCTCTCTCGCCGAGGCTATACACTATCGCGGCTGCTATATGCTCGCGGCTTGGCGCTTACCTACTCGTATGACTGTTTTAGCAAGCAAGATGCGCGGCGAGGTGCGCAACGGTCAGTTACGGCCTTGTGGCTATCGCTCGTGGACTTTCTCGTATTCCCGAGGACGACGCAAAGCCTCCTGGTGCAGTCACCAGCAACAGGCACGACGGTTCTGCCGATATGACAGCGACCCAGCGTTGTTAATTTCCCGATGAATTTATCACAAATACATCCGAGAATGAACGGCTCGAAATTATGTATTGTAATCGCGTGTCGTTATTCTTATATAACAAAAATGATTTGTTTGCATTTTAAAACTTAACTCACAATCGACTGGCGCCTTTAAGTGGACACATACCGTATTCTAATTCTAGAAAGCGCAGTTGTTATGCAGTTGCAATATTTGTAACTGCTTCAAGTTATTTGCTTGTGATTTTGAAACTATAAATTATTGCAGTATACAACGTTAGACGTTATAACCTAATATGGCGTGAGAATTACGAATCGTTTAATTGTAAAAAAAAAAACATTTCAATAAATTTAATAATGAGTACAAACCATAATTCTACTTCTCGTTTTTCTTCTTCTTTTCCCCACACTTTGAGAAAATATAATAGTAAGTACCCAATTTTTGGCTGAACTATTTGCATCTCCGCTATAACTCGTGCTAATAACTTCTTTCTATTATCTTCTTCCTTGCATAATTGAAACTGATTACGAAACATCACAAAGAGCGGCGTGCTTATACTGTCCATAAATGCTTCATCATTCGAATGATCTGTTGGAAATATGTCAGAATTTATTTGTTCTGATAATATTGTTGAGAGGTAAGATGCCAAATTAGATATTGCATCGGTATCAATTTCGTCTTCCACAACCATTTGTACAATTCTCTCCATAACTTGACATCTAGTTTCATTATCAATTTCAAAATACAAATTCTCTATTACGGATCTTAATTCTTCAGATTCCAATGTGATGTTGAATGGCAATGAATTGTCTTTTTTTGTAGTAGCTATCTTTCTATAATTGTTACTCTTTACTTTCGCTATTTCTAAATAGATGTTTTCATTTTCAGTAATTGGTTCTAGTTTGGTTAATCCAGTAATAGGTATGATGCTACAATTATTATGATAATAAGAATATTTCATCTGCTATACATATTGAATTACAAATAACATTTACTAATACTTACGGTGCTTGGGTGTCTTCCTCCTCATCACTGAACAGTGGCTCCGTTTGACACAAATGATCTTCAATAACTGAATTTTCAGTTGCATCAAAAATAATTTCGGTACATAATTCTTTATGTAGTTCGTCTATTTTTCCTTTAAGAAATGAAAATGTATAAATTAATAAATTCTGTAAAAAATACAACGTACAGTAATAAAGCTACGCGAAGAAAAAAGTAAATTCTAGCAAATGGCGTTATACAGTGAGAAGAAACGCGAAGAAAAGCCTAAAATTTCTGCTTTACACAAATTTGTGCAGGAAAATGAACTATTTAAGGGATTTACTTTGTTTTATTTGAGTATCTAAACAGGGCCAGTTCTATAAACCTACCTATATAGGCTCACGTAAAGAGAGCAGAAACGAAAGCGCTACAGGGGGAACAGTCTACTTCTGGCAGGAAGTTTACTCCTGGCAACGAGCATGGGCTGGAAGGGTGCTTAAAGTTAAGCTTCGACACCAGCATTTCCGCAAGGACACCAAACAAAACAATCAATTGTTTTGGCATTTGCCAGGGGGCAACTTATGTCTTTGTAAAACACAAATTTACTGCGGTAGAACGTTGTGTTTTTATAATATCTACAACTTTTATATTCAGCTTTTCTATGTAAAATGCATAGTCGACAAACTTTATCGTAAAAGATCGATTTCTTAGCTGTTAAAAATCGTTTTTTCGTTGTTAACTCCGGTTAAAAACATTTTTCACGTTTAAGTGTTTTTAGAAAAAAGTTGTATTTTTCAATAATCTACAACTTTTTCATAAAATTTTTTTATTTTAGAATGCTTAGATTTCAAGTTACAGTCTAAAAAGCGTTTTTATTGCCGTAAAAACCTGATTTTGGTCTGATAACTCGAGTTGAAAGCATTTTCATGTTTTGACGTCAATAGGAAAAAGTTGTATTTTTCAAAGATCTACAATTTTTCTATTTAACATTTTTTCGTAGAATGCGAGATTAGAATTGGAGTTACAGCTAAAAAACCCGTTTTTAGCGATTTTTAAAGGTGATCGCATTCTGCGTATACACGCATGATTGGGCTCAAAATAGATAGGGCACTATGCGGTGATGAGGAGAGCTCCCACAAAATTTTTTAGCCTGATTAAATTAAGTCTAACTGAGATAATCGTGTAACACCACTGCTTTTTTTTTAAACACGTAAAAACTAAGCCTAAGGCGCCCGCGTTTAAAAAGTACGCAGAGGATCGCGATAAAAAAAAATAAAATTTCATATTGCGCGAGAGGAGGCTACTCCTACAATTTCAGCATGATAGGTCAAAAATTGCATGAGATATCGCATCTCACACATTTTTCGCGCACAAAACTATAAGGCACTTGCGTACCGCGGTCGTACCTAAAACCTCTAAAAATTTAGTGTAGGAATGATGTAGAGTTTAAGTGAAAAAAGTTTAGTCAAGCAAGTATGACATGAAATATGAGGTTTTTGTTACGTTCAGAGCAAGTAAGATTAAAGATGTATCGTTTCAGACTGTGTTTATATACATCTACACATATGTAAGTGTTTAGTGGACGCAAGAGTATAATAAAAAATTCACCAATTCAAGATTTTAAGTAACATGCAAATAACAAATGTATTTACATATATACATACATGGTGATAATAGCAATATAAGTGACTTGCTGTTGTCAGCCATAGCAGGGCAGCACATATTTCCCCCACAAGCCGGGGAGTAAAAATTTTGTGTACGACATGACAAGGTAGTGGTTGACAAAAACAAGCCTCCACTTTTCACAGGCTTACAAGATACGCGCTGTTCAATAATATATTGTGATGATGCATGTGCTTTTAAAAAAAGGAGTGCTAAGATAGTAACAGGATTACAAGATTCACGAAGACAGAAGACAGAGAAGGTTTAGTCAGAAAAAAGGTAAAAGGAAGTAGAGTTAAAACGTTTTAAAAATTTAGTCTAGGCGTGGTGTAGATTTAAAGTGAAAAAGTTAGTTTAAGCAAGTATTAGCAAGTATGTGTGACATAAGGTTATTTTGAAAATTTAGTCCAGGTGTTATGCTGAATATTGCATCTTCAGTATAATATAGTAAGTGTAAGTGCAAAAAGTTTATTCAAGAAAGTATGAAGTTTAATATAAAGTTTTTTCGAGAAATTTAGGCTTGTTGTGCAGAATATCCTATATTGAGTATATATATATATATATATATATATATATATATATATATATATACTGAGTTTGAGTGAAAAAAGTTGATTCAATCAAGTATGACATGCAATAGATTTTTTTTTTTAATTTAAGCTAGGCTTAGTGTAGAATATAGTTAATATATATAGTGAATTAGAGTGCAAAAAGTTTATTCAAGAATGAGTATGTGTATATTGAAGAAATGTCAGTTTCTACCTTTATTGGTCTATAAAAGTATCTCTAAAAAGATGCATATATATGGTGATCATGTAGAACATAGTATATTTAATATACATAATGAATTTGACTCAAAAAAGTTGTTTTGAACAAGTATGTTGTGTAATATAAGGTCACTTTTTATGAACATCAGGTCCTGCGCACGGACGGAAAGTCACTTTTTGGAGAATGAGGCTTCGCTACTAGAAAGACTTTTTTCAATTGGGTATTTAGGTTTTTTAAATACAGTTAATTTGTTTAGAATTTAATTTTCTACAAAATAGCCAGAATACTTTTATAAAAAAACGTTTTTGTAAAAAATAGCTCAGAAAGAAATGAAAAAAAAAAACACACATTTTTGGTCAAATCCAATAGGCGTTCGCCCTGGGTATAAGACATTTCTTTGAAACTCTTTATACGGGGCGAGTGCCCAAAAAGTCAATGTATGTTAAGCTAATACCCCAAATTTAGATATCTAATAACTTAAGTGTAACAAGTCAGTGATAACCAAGTTCATATATCGAACCTATCCTGGCATCAGAGAAGATTCACAGTCAAAGTGTTGAGTCCTCAAATCCTAAATGCACAAAATCAATCCTGTATATGCAGATCTTAAATAAGCAATGTTTGTATGTTGAACAGTGCCCTGTTTTTCTATCGCTAGATAAGGATCTAATTCAATAAATTTTTCTTCTCATGATTAAATACTGGATGAAAAATTATATTCGGCAATGTTCATTTATAATCAGCGTCTGTCAGCAGCTACACAATTTCTTTTTAATTTAGAAAATATTAGTTATATCGAAAGCTCTTGAGTACAACTATGCTTGAGCTTATACGTACATGATACGTTAGATGACTAAATCATTGACGTCGCAAACGTTTATTTGACGTTAACACAAACGTGGGGGTTAGCGAGCGAAGCCAGTAGGGGGGTAACCCTCTAGTATATATAATTTTGACATAAATTAATAGGGAGGGACTTGCAACGACACCCCTATAAGAGGAAGAAAATGTTTTAAGAAAAATCAGTTTTTACATTTTCAAAACGTCAAATTACACGGCAGGCGGCGGCGGGAATGTGTCGCAAGCCGGTCGCCAGATCGATGCGCACAATGTATGCGCAGTTATCGATCTCGTTTATAAGCCAGAGCCAACAAATTATTCGGCTTGACTTAGATGATAATAAAACTACTTTTTTTTGTTCAAATTACGTTTACTTATCAAGGACATAGTTACCGTTTGCTAATAATCTATTTTTGTGCAAAATCCATGACTGAAGAAACGCTATGGAATTCCCATTTAATATATATTATAAATTAAAGTACTATAAAATGATGATTTTTATCAATTATTTAATCTTACAAAATAATAATAGTTTTTAATAATTTTTGGTATTATTTTCTAATAATTTATATTTCTCGCTAAGGAACTAAAAAATGCATGTACACTAGGGGGACAAAATAACTTTATATATTCTGGACCGGCCCGCGCTTCCGCGCCATGACACTTAACCGCAATTTTATCTGGTCAAGGCTGCTGTAGTTAAAAAGTAAGGAACAAAACGGACTGCGCATGCGTACAAACTTCGCACGCATGGCGGGGGATCAGGAATATATAAAGTTATTTTGTCCCCCGAGTGTACCCTATATATCAATGAATAGCACCGTAGGCCTATAAGCAGCTCTGGCGAGCGCGTAGCGCGAGCATCGGAGGGTCTGCTGCGTCCAGAATGATCTGTATACGTTTTATGTATAGATATACTAATACACACAAACGGTAGCGTATACGTTAGCGTATACGTTGATTGTGGACGCAGCCTAAGGCGAGCGGGCTTTTTTTTTTTTTAAGCACGCGCATCATCATATATATTATTACACAGCCCGTAACCTGTAAGCCTGTGAACGGTAGAGGCTTGTCTTTGTCATGTCGTACACAAAATTTGTGCTGCCCTGCTATGGCTGACAGCAGCAAGTCACTTATATTGCTTTTATCACCATGTATATGTATATACATTTAATATTTGTATGTTACTTAAAATCTTGAATTGATGAATTTTTTTATTATACGCTAGAGCCCACTAAACACTTACATATGTGTAGATGTGTCTAATATACATATACAACTACCGCATATAAACACAAAGTCTAAAACGATAAATCTTTAATCTTGCTGGCTTTGAACATAATAATACTATGCCTTATAATTATAAAAATACATATAAATTATAAAAATGTAAATCATTAACTCAATGATATATGGTTACTGCAATACAGAATCGACTTCTTAAACAAATATTGAACAAGATACTTTTACTAAATTGTAACTTATGCATTAAATACATTAATTGAATTGTAACTAGATTATACATAGCAAATTATAACAATCATAAATAATAATCATTATTGCATTGAAAAATTAATAATTATAATAATAATAATAATAATAATAAATTAAAATAAGAACAATATTTTAATCATAATTTTAACAGTAAACAAATTTTTATGCAATTTTTGACTATAATAAAATATCAATGACATATTATACTTTGCAATAAAATGCAACAAAATCATTTATATACAAGATAAACAATAATTTTAACAAATGTAAAATTACTTTACCAGTCAACAGGCTGGTAGAAAAATTCATCTACTACAAACATTATAAACATTGAAGAACCTGCAACAATAAAATAAATTCCACAAAGTAAATGCTTATTAGAAAAAGTTTTAAGCAATAATTTTTGTTTTAATTTATAATAAATTACTTATCTAATAATTCCATTGAAGTACTTTATTGAAAGCAGGATACACATACATGGAACACTTGTGCAATTTAACAAATTGTAATCATACTTGCACATATATCACTAATAATAAGAAAAAAATAATAACTATTCAACAATATTAGTATGCACCAAGAATATATGAAATACAATTCACAATTTAAAATTGTAAAGTCAGAACAAACTAAAATCTAAAGTACTAATTAAATATAGAGTGTATAATTCAATATTAAAATTGAACAAACGATCCGAATCATAAACTACATAAATATTCGGGCGTCCAAGCAAAAGTGGCACACCTAGTGGTAGAATTTTTTAGAGTACGTACGTTCAAATGCACCCGTCTTCTTTCATGGTCAAGTCTTATCCCATTACAGTTTATCAATAATATTTGAATATCTGCACGTATGCGTGCGTGTATATGCGCGCGCGCGTGTGTGTATGTGCATATGGTTGTGAGTATTCATCGTCGAACCTTTAAATATCGGTGAGTGCCTTATGTGAAAAGCAAAGCGTTTCGCTTTTAGCGATGTTTTAATTTTCCATTCCACTATAGTTAAGAATACTATTTCGCAATCGAAAGTTCGCTTTCTCCAAGTTGCTACTGCAAGGTATTTAGTTTCTGTTGATATATCTGAGATCAACATTCATCCTTTCGTGCCTTTTTTGTGTGAAGACGGGGCTTTGTCCGACATAGATGCATTCTCATCAATACTTTATTATCTCTACCGAATTGGATT